>CM059189.1:107568580-107816950 GCA_030323885.1 Branchipolynoe longqiensis | reverse complement strand
AAAGGTGATAACTCCAATTTTGTTTGTCCATTGTAATGATTGACACAAAACAGCACAGAAACGGTTACACTGAAAACACAAGGATATTTGCTTCAAATCAATATGTATTCTATTGGGATTATGAAACACCATGTAAAAAACAAATCGTTACAATGGACAAAGTTTTGTCCCATATTGCTTAGCACCTTTTGAGACAGTCTCATATATACACACATGAACAGGAAGTTGTTGATTTTCTATTCGATTGAGACACTTTAGTTTGTTATTTAGCGCTTATGGTGTGGAATCTAAGCGCTTTAATGGAATGTGATTGTTCTGAGTTCCGCTGGTCCATAAGGAAGGACTGCAGCGGTGACCCAGCACGCCGGGTTACAGCTTCAGCATACATGGCGGAAGTTGGGGATTGTGCAGCTCCCAGTGCTATCCTTCAGTATAGACCCTATTCTTCAAACTCACTTTGCTCCTATAACCGCATGCCTACTGATGACCAAACATGGTAAGGCTCTTGTCATATATTTGTTTCTAATGTAGATTGCAGTTGAAATTTCCTAGCTGATATTTTACATGAGATGAAATAACACTTCCTGCATGTGTGTTCACCAGCCCCCTCGCCCCCACCCCACTCTCCCCACCCTCCCCACCCTCCCCACCCTCCCCACCCTCCCAACCCTCTGACAACCCTAACTACAGAGTGATGAACCAATGCTATTGCACCAGTGCATGGCACACACACACACGCATACACACACACATACACACATGCACACAGACACACATACACACATACACACACACATTGTCCACTCTGGGTGCTCCCACCGTGTGCGCTCACAAGACTGGGTGGCCGAATGAGTCAAGGGTCCGTCTCCTCTTTTGGGAGATCAGGATATCCGCACCCATGAGATCCTGGTCGAGTCAAACCGATGACTTAAAAATTTATACTTGTTACTTCCTAGCCTGGCACTCGCCATTATTAGGAGAGGGCAAGGACTGGTTAGCTCAGTATCAGGATAATGTGTCTGAGTGGGACATCGAGTCAGCCTGATTTCCCAGTGGGGCAGCACTATAAAGTCACCATGAGTGTGCACTGTCACAAGTCGGTACCCATCTTGATATGACCTTAGATGTTGCCAGGGCATAAAACTCCAACAACCAACCAACAACCTTAGATGTTGGTAACAAACAATATTCTACTCTGCTGGACTGGTGTGCTCAGTGTCAGGATAATGTGACTGAGTGGGACACCAGGTCATAGTGCCGGTGGCCTGGTTTCCCAGTGGGACAGCACTATAAAGTCGCCATGAGTGCGCACTGTCACAAGTCTGTATGCGTCCTGATATGACCTTAGATGTTGCTAGGACGTGAAACAACAACAAACAAACAAATCTACTCTGCTGGTGCTGGAGACACAAACTAGATGGCGCTACCCTCGTGTCAGCTATTCACTATTCAGGTGCCTTTCAATCACTGACCCAAATTGCATGGTGGCTCCCCTGACGGATTAGTACTTGAAGTATCCCACTTTAAGACAATACCTGAGCTCACTTAAACTTCTCATTCAAATGCAATGAGGGACTGATGCAGATGTGTGAGTAGTTCAATGTGTGTGAGAGTTTCTTTGTAGTGTGTGTGTGTGGGGGGGGGGGGTCAGACAGAGAGTGGGAGAGGAGAGGGACGGAGGGGAGGGCGAAATGGAGGAAGGCGGAGAGAGAAGTGGAGAGGATACGCAGAAGGGTGACAGAGAGAGGAGGGAGCGGATGAGGGAAACGGATGGGAGGGAGTGGAGGGAAAGACGGGATGTGGTTTGGAGAGGGGGGAGAAGGAGGAGAGGAGTGAGAGGTGTCGGAGGAGGGTAGGAGGAGGGGGACACAGAGGGTGGGACTCATGAGTGTGAGGGGGTTCGGGGGGAGAAGTGGAGAGGGAGGGAGCGGAGAGGGGACGGGAGAGAGGGGTGGGGAGACGGCGAGAGGGAGAGTAGAGGGAGACGATAGGGGATGTGGAGAGAGGGGGGGATGAGAGAGAGAGAGAGGGAGACGGAGAGGGAAAGGTGGCGGAGAGAGAAGTGGAAAGGGGGACGGAGAGGGAGACAGAGAGGGATGTGGAGGGAGATGGAGAGAGGGAGACGGAGAGGGAAAGGGGGCGGAGAGAGAAGTGGAAAGGGGGACGGAGAGGGAGACGGAGAGGGATGTGGAGAGAAAGGGGGAGATGGAGAGGGAGAAGGAGAGGGAAAGGGGGCGGAGAGAGAAGTGGAAAGGGGGACAGAGAGGGAGACAAAGAGGGATGTGGAGAAAGAGGGAGAGGGAGATGGAGAGGGAGGAGAGGGACAGGGACAGAAAGGGAGACAGAAGGAGACGGAGGAGATATAGAGAGGAGACAAACCTGGAGACAGAAAGGTTGCAGGGTGCTACTTTTGGATGTACTTTAACCCTAACCCTAATCCCTAATCTCTAATCCCTAATCTTCAAGTTGAGGAGGGTACTTATGTGGGTTTTTGTTGATGTTGGTTGGTTGTTGGAGTTTTATGTCCCGGCAACATTTAAGGTCATATCAGGACGGGTACCGACTTGTGACAGTGCACACTCATGGCGACTTAATAGTGCTGCCCCACTGGGAGATCAGCCTGCCAGCACAATGACCTGATATCCCACTCAGTCACATTATCCTGACACTGAGCCAAGGCGCCATTAATAGGCTAAGGCAAGGACTGCTATCTAAGCTATCAGGATAATGTGACTGAGTGGGATATCGGGTCATGGTGGTGGTGACCTGATTTCTTTCCCAGCGGGGCAGTACTATGAAGTCACCATGAGTGTGCGCTGTCACAAGTCGGTAGCCGTCTTGATATGACCTTAGATGTTGCCGGGACGTAAAATCCCCAACAACCAACCAATTGCCCTCCACCCGCACCCCGTTTGTGACGAAGCAGTGATTTGCTGCCGACTGGAGGCAGAGTCGGTAACATGTGAACACTTCCCCCCTCCCCATTCCTCCCCCCCCCTCCCCCCCAACACTCTCACACAAAGTGAAAATATGGCATGTACACAGACATGTTGGATATAATGTATGCCTTACAGCAGTGACAGGGGTCTACTTAAGTTACTTATAATTCCATTGACCAGACGGGATCGCCGAATGAGTTGAGCGTCTGTTCCAGTTCGTTTTGGTAAATTTAGCATTGGATTGGTAGATTGTGGGATTCGAACTTCATGGGTTCGAACCCTGGTCGAGTCAAATCATTGGCTTAAAAATTGATGTTTGTCGCTTCCTAGCCTGGCGCTCGGCATTTTGTGGGCAGGCTGGTTAGCTCAGTATCAGGATAATGTGACTGAGTGGGATATCGGGTCATGGTGTCAGTTGCTTGATCTCTCAGTGGGCCAGCACTATAAAGTCACCATGAGTGTGCACTGTCAGAAGTCGGCACCCATCCTGATAATTACGACCTTAGATGTTGCCAGGATATAAAACTCCAACAACCAACCACTAGCAGCAATCTTCAGTGCCTGTCATACCTTACCGGATTGAGTACCGGACACAAACGGACAAAGAATTTGCTAGTCCGGTGGAGTTTGGTATCAAAATGTACCAAAATGTGTTGAAATGAAACGGACGCTAAACAGACAAGGAACATACATTAATGAATACCCACCGGACGATAACCGGACGACAACCGAATGTCCAACGGACGGACCGGACACATACCGGACTGTTCACAGACGCGCCGAAAACATATACTGACCGAATTCCCGCAACACTGTCAACCGACTCTGTGGGAAGCAAACCGGAGACATGAGCCAGGCAAAACGGACTAAAAGGACTTAAAATGGACACCAACCATACACGTCAGTCCGGTGGTGTCCGGTACAAGTTTTGTGCATGTTCAAAACTTCCTACCGTACACACCGGACACCACCGGACAGAGAACGGACATGCCGGATGTGTACTGTATATAAAACGGACATTGACGTATTTCAACCTACAGTGTCTGTTTTCTATCCATTTCCCCAATCCGTTAAGATGTGACTGAGCCTTTACGCCTAGCAGACGGAGTGAGTTTTGTGCTAACAATCCAGACTGGCTGGAACATCAATCAGCCTGTGACCACCCTCATTAAGAACTTATAAGTGGTACAAGTTCCGGTTTCAACGCGTTTAGATTGGGAGCGTAGGGGATGGCTGATTAAGTAGCCATTCGCTTCCCATGTGAGTTAAATCCGTGGCGTCTTCAAACCAACGATTTATACAAATTTATACTTGTCATTTCATTGTGTGGCACTCGGCATGACCAGAATACGGCGAGGAGCAGTGGAATGAGGAAGACCAAATTGTTTGTGATTGAAATTTCCACTGCTTAATCAACAAATTCAAGTGAGGGATTGAACCCACGACCTTCTGTATCGGAATGCAGCTGAACTGCAGATCATGTTTTCACTTTAAAAACAAAGTTGTTTCCCTTACCCAACCACATGTGACTAATCTAGCCGTTATATAAGAATCATGAAGCTGCAGTCTGATGAAACCGTCAAATTTACAAAACCAAAGCCCTTACCTAGGATTTATCGTATGTATTGTACTTATTAGCTTCCTGTATGGCAGTTCAGGAGCTTGAACCCCGGCCGAGTCAAACCAATGACTTATAAAATGTATACTTGTCGCTACCTAGCCTGGTGCTCAGCATTACTATGCTATGGCAGGGACTGGTTTGCTCAATATCAGATAACATGACTTGAGTGGGATATCAGGTCATGGTGCTGGTGGACATATCTCTCAGTGGGGTAGCACTATAAAGTCGCCATGAGTGCACACTGTCAGAAGTCAGTACCCATCTTGATATTACCTTAGCTGTTGCTAGGGTGTAGGAGCACCAACCAACATAAGTAAAGTAGATTATAGCGATGCCTAATATATTTATATGGGGGGAAACAAAACCTGCAAAGCTATAAAAACACACACACACACACATGCGCGTACACACACGCACACACACACACACACATACACAGACAGACAGACAGACAGGCAGACACACAGACAGACACATAGACACACATACAGACACACAGACAGACACACAGACAGACAAACAGACAGACACACAGACAGACACACAGACAGACACACATACAGACACACAGACAGACACACAGACAGACACAGACAGACACACAGACAGACACACAGACAGACAGACAGACACAGACAGACAGACACAGACATACACAGACAGACAGACACAGACAGACATACACAGACACAGACAGACAGACACAGACAGACAGACACAGACAGACAGACACAGACAGACAGACACAGACAGACAGACAGACAGACACAGACAGACAGACACAGACAGACAGACAGACACAGACAGACAGACACAGACAGACAGACACAGACAGACAGACAGACACAGACAGACAGACACAGACAGACAGACACAGACAGACAGACACAGACAGACACAGACAGACAGACACAGTCAGACAGACAGACACAGACAGACAGACACAGACAGACAGACAGACAGACAGACACAGACAGACAGACACACACACACACAGACAGACACACAGACAGACACACACAGACAGACACACACAAACAGACACACCATATATGCTTGATTCCTTCCGGATATCCGGAGATTGTCAAAAGTTGTGACCATTCCGGGTTTTTCATGCCCCCCCCCCCCCCTTCCCCGACTATTTTATTTATATACTTTTTGTCAGACCATTCTCATCTATGATACACAGCTGACATCAGAGACTTTGCGATAGACATTGAATGTTTCTTGAAGATTAATTCTGCCTAGCATGGATAAGTCTTGTTTTCACAATTAGACAGTTGGTCGATAGAAATCCCGAGCCTACAATTTTGCCAACCCAAGGGATTTTTAACCTCCCACACCGCCTAGACATGGCACAAGAGCAACTGTCCTTTGATGATGCTGTCAGTTATACACAGCAGTGAAAATCTAAATTGGAAGAGGTGATGGCATGGCGGTGTTCTTGCAGGGTGCTATTTTCCGATCATGCCTGTCTATGGTCTACTATAGACCGCAGTGATTTGTAAATGTGTGTTTTTTTGATCGAAGACAATTCTTTTGTCAGCGTCGGGGCACTGGTCTTCTGGCCCTGCGACATTACAGCTATTTACACAATTTCATTTCCCTGAAGCATATACAAAAAGGGTGGCGCGTAATAAGTGTGGGAGATAATGGATCTACATAATACGCGTGGACATAGGCTTTGTTTACCAATTATACGGTGTCGAAGCATGGTACAGATGATGTGATCTTAGTCGCCTTTAAAGTTGCATAGTTTTACGCAGCATAGTTCTTGTGATTATGTCAAGTAATTGTAATAGAACTTTATCATGATATGCATATGTATGATATTACTCCATGTATATAAGATATATATATATAAATTTAGGCTACGGTAAGGAAAGAGAGAGAATAATGAGTAGTGGTGGGGAACCTTCTTTTATTTTTGCTTGAAGGTCCCTTGGCCGGGCAAAATAACAGCCCTACCTAAAGCTAAAAATAAGTGGTGCTCGGCGTGCAGTCAAGGCTGGACTGAGCCAAGCAGCAATGATATGGCAGTCCCGGGGCAAAAGAGTGGCCCGGGGTGAATATACAGTGAAGAATAAATAAGAAATAAATAATAAATAATTAATTAAAGAAGAGAAGGGGGGAAACTCCGCCTCCTTTATATATATATAATAAATTATATTCTACATATATTAATTGAAAAATTAAGTAAAGAAAATCTAGAAAATAATAGGGCAAACACCATTGGATTATGCAACTTTAATTGTGTTCAGCGATCAACCAGATGTATTTATTTATTTAAAAGAAATATGGCTTAAGCTATCGGATCATGCAACTTTAATTGTGTTTAGCGAGCAATGTAATGTATTTATTTATCTAAAAGAAATATGGCCTAAACCATTGGATTATGTAACTTTACTTGTGTTATGTAACTTTACTTGCATGGTATGCAGGTATTGCAATACCTCAGGGAGTTTGACGCCCCGGCCCTGCAGAGTTGTAAATCACTGCCTTGTGGTACAGGTTCTTGACAGAACCGAAGGCTAAGGGAGCAAACCCTGAACAGAAAACCATGTCACTGTGGCAGCATCAAGGGTGGTTGATGTATGGAACTCCCAACATCTCCCAACCAGCCATTGCAGGGACAAATAGTTTTGCGCCTGTCTGGACATGTTCTTGCCGGTGTGAAACCTCTATTTGCTCCCCGAGAGAGTGCCGCTGGTAACTTGCAAAAGCCAGCAGCACTTCAACACTTTTGCAGGCAGCTTTTCATGAAATGAGCTAAATGGAGAGCCGCAGTCAAGTAATGAACGCAGTCTTTGTCGCATTGCGACTGACAGCATGATGATGATGATGAATTGTGTTCAGCGTTCAACTTAACATATTTATTTATCTAAAAGAAATATGTCCTAAACCATTGGATTATGTAACTTTACTTGTGTTCAGCGATCAACTTAACATATTTATTCATGCAAAAGAAATATAGTAGAAACCATTGGATTTTGTGGCTTTAACTGTGTTCAGCGATCAACCTAATGTATTTATTTATTTAAACAAAATTAAATCCTAGAAACCATGGCATCATGCACCTTTAATTGTGTTACTGCAATGCAGTTTGCTAACCTTGCCCTTTGCTTCCTCTACTTGCAGGTAGGTGTTTGGCTATTGCCTGCTACTAGCAAAGAAGCCCATTCGATGTAAGTAGGCTCATTATACCCCAGTCACACTATGCTTGTGACCAATTTGTGACCACAAAAAATGGGTGGTCGCAAAATGGTTCCAAAATGGTTGTAATATACTCCTCAGTGGTCGCCGACCTCCTGGCGACCATTTTGGTCACAGCTAGGTTGGAGCCACACATGGCTGCCCTCCTCCCCCCCCCCACACATGACAATTTGATGCTTTCATCTAACTATGCAGCTTTAACAAATACTTCTTTCTTTTTAAACCGCGGAAAGGTTTGGTTACGGTCGAGTAAACATGGATCCCTTCCAGATTGGTCACCCAGTATGCAACGCGACAGGTGTTGATTTCGCTACACATGCCCCCCCCTGTATCCCTCCCCCCCCACCCACACACGACAATTTGATGCTTTCATCGGACTAAGCACCTTTAACAAATGAATAAATAAATAAATAAAACCCACGGAAAAGTTTGGTTATGGTCGAGTAAACATGGATCCCTTCCAGATGAGTTGACTGCGTTATAAGTTAGCTGGTCACCCAGAATGCAATGCGACAGGTGATAATTTGGCTACACTTGGCTCCACCCCCCCTCTCTCGCCCCCCCCCACACACGACAATTTGATGCTTTCATCGGACTATGCACCTTTAACAAATAAATAGATCAATAAAACCGACGGGAAAGTTTGGCTACGGTCGAGTAAACATGGATCCCTTCCCGATGAGCTAACTGTGTAAGTCAGCTGGTCACCCAGAATGCAACGCGACAGGTGATGATTTGGCCACACGTGGCTGCTCCCTCCATCCCCCCACACCGCCCCCCGCACACAAATACCTTCGATCAAGACTTACAAGTGCGCAGCCGGTGTGCGCAGGTGCGCACCGGAAATGCGAGAAGTCTTTTAGCGCCTGCGCAGTCGCAATCAGTGTCAGCCGCGCAGTGTTCACGGGTAGCTGCGTTTGAGTTGTTCCCACCACTTTTTCTTTCTTTCTTTCTTTCTTTCTTTCTTTCTTTCTTTCTTTCTTTCTTTCTTTCTTTCTTTCTTTCTATTCATTTGTTCTTTCTTTCTTTCTTTCATTCTTTCGTTTTCTTTCTTTCTTTCTTGTTTTCTTCTTTCTTTCTTTCTTTCTTTCTTTCGTTTTCTTTCTTTCTGTCTTTCCTTCTTTATTTCTTTCTTTCTGTCTTTCTGTCTTTCTTTATTTCTTTCTATCTTTCTTTCTTTCTTTTCATGACTGATGTGCTTCCTTCTCCCTTGGCTACGAGTAGCCTGAGGCTTAGTAACGAGGTAAAATATATATACGTATAAATATATAAATATATAAATATATATATATAGTGTTAATTCCATTATCACATGTAATCAGCTCAGGAATCCCTGTCCCCCTCCCCCCCCCCCCCCCCCCCCCCCCCCCCCCCCCCCCCCTCCCCCCACTCACGGTATGAACTTCGTGCAAACTGGCCATTCCGAACTGACTAGCTTTACACACTTCTCAGGTGTGTCCTGACAACTGTCTGTCAGCCCCCACCTACAGTGTTACTGTAAACAGCTCATTAAGAAAGCAAGGGAGACAAGTCGCGAAAGATTGACAGTGAAGAGGTTGCGCTTTATTGGCATCAACTCCTGTTCACCTACTAGTGACCTATCACCCTGACTCCTTACCAACTGCACACACACACACACACCCACATGTGTGTAGAGAGTGGAGTGTAGAGAGTGGAGTGTAGAGAGTGGAATGGCCTCAAAGAGTGCCCAGTATGGGGGTGTGCATGGCCGGTATAAGGAATGCAAGGTGACTGGACTCACACAGCCAGCTAATTAGACACCCTCTACAGCCTGGGTGGGCGATGCCCTAATAGGGAGCAGCTGTCACTCAAACCCAGCTGCAGGTGGTGTCCATAACGTATGCAGGATGGCTGGGTGTGCTTGTCCATCAGTCCCGTGGTAACAAGTAGTTGTCAACAGTTACAATAACACATATATCAATGCCTCTCTCCTCCGGTTGCACTCTTTCTGGTGCATGAAGGAAACATTTCTATAATCATTAAAAGTATGAACATCACATCACAATCTCCGTTGTTGTGTGTTATTAGATTTCCACATAGGCGCTTATGTCACGAAGTGAGTGGGGCACCCATTGCCTATCTATTACATAACCATGGTCCCCAACTCCTTCGCGGGAGAATAATAATGTTTTCTGCCAATATATAATTCCGAACCGAAAATCCGTATATTTTTACAACGGGGTGGGGCGGGGGGGGGGGGGGGGGGGGCGGTTGCTACTCGCCGTCCCCCTGCGCGGGGCGCTACACGCCACTCGCTCGGAAGGTTGTTTTTTTCAATAAAGGAGTTGTACCGTGAACTCAATTCATATATACATATGGCTTTTTTTAATGGTTTTTTTTTTATCGCCCGAAACACTTAGAAAATCGCTCAAATATATTTACAGAAATAAATACATAAAAAAATACTGGAAAGTGGTGGCTCATTGTCTATGAAAAGTATTGGAAAATGGTGGTGTTATGATATTGGGATGTTACAGAATTATGTTCAGTCAAAAGTATGGGAACCACAAATGGATATGTCGGAGTCGACTTGGTTTCTCTTCTTTTTTTTTTGTTTTTGGTAAATGAATTTTATTCATATGATCTTTTGTCAGTGCCGTCGCAATGGTCTTCTGACCGTAAGTGTTGCAGGTTTATAGGTATTTTACACAATTTCTCTACATGGTTTATATAGTAAATTGAAGTGTGATTTAAATTCTGAAAATAAAGTGTACACAATGCAATAAGTAATCGATTACGAAGTACATTAAATCATTTAACATTTACATGCAAGGTTTTAGGGGAAAATATGCTTCAGGCCAAAGAGGGTGGTGGACTGCTGGTGTTGCAAACAAGTGAACAAAAATAATTAACCGAAAGCGCCCACGTTCCACATTGTATGGTTGGTTGTTGGAGTTTTACGTCCTGGCAACATCTAAGGTAATGTCAGGATGGGTACTGTGCGCGCTGTCACAAGTCGGTAGCCGTCCTGATATGACCTTAGATGTTGTTGCCAGGACGTAAAACTCCAACAATCAACAACTATTTTACTTCGGGCTGTAGCCACCGGGTTATCACAGCCCAGGGAGATGAATTATTTCCGGCTTTGAAGCATTAGCTAGCACTATTCGCTGAGGTCTAGGTGTGTTTTTGCTTGTTTTTATGTCATTAAGAGCTTTATATGAAATTCCTTTGCATAATAATGGCTATATATATCGGTCATCGGCTGGAGGAGACTAAACTAAGCCATCTACTGGTTTAACTTACCACAACCTCAGGACTCATAACTTTAGAACTATTCATATATATTTTAAATCATTGGAATCAGATTAAAAGGATCTGTGTAAATATATAATTTCTAATGGTGAACTTTTGAATAAAATAACACTTTGGATTACCTACACTCACTGTACCGCTGACATTTTTTTATTTGTCACAATAAATAAATTGATCACGCTCCGCCTCCCATGTCTCTATTTAAATTATTCGGTAACATAACACGCGTCATTCATTTTTCCTGCATGCATTCTTTCGCATGGCCCACATAATTTCCCCGATATAATCAAGATAGGGTCTGTAAAAGGTTTGTGCAATATCTAGGGAAGCACATGAAACGCGTTCAGTGTTAACACTAAAATACAAAGTAGCACAGTGGCAACACTTTTGTTGGGCGGTGTGGAATGGAAGTGGAATGAGCCCTTTGAATAACCCAAACTCCCGCTCCCCTGGGAGAAACCGGGTTTGTCCAACGGCTACCTAAAGTGCCTGTCACACTATGGCGGATTGAGCAACGGACAGAACCGGACAAAGAATATTCTAGTCCGGTGTTATTCGGATTTGAAATGTATCGATTATGTAATGGGCGGTAACAGACGATAACGTTTGATAATGTATCTAATGATCAACGGACAATTCAGAATACAAAAAGAACTATAACGAATGGCAACGGACGTGTAATGGATATGTAATGGACGGGAATGAACGGAGCACGGACAGGGAACAGACAGAAACGAATAATAACCGCATAGGTCAGTCCGGCGCAATCCGTTACAAGTTTTGTGCATGCTCAAAACTTGTAACAGATCGGGCCGGATATCAATGGATATCAACGGATATGCAATGGACACAAACCAGACTTTGCCGGATATCAACGGACGTTGTTTGGTTTCTTTCCATTTCTCCAATCCGGTGATGTGTAACAGAGCCTTAACTGTTTCTCCTGGTGCTCAGACCAGGCGCGGTGGCCGAATCGGTAGAGCACAGGCCTCCCGAGCGGGACATCGGGAGTTTGATTCCTGGTCGAATCAAACCAATGACTTATAAAATTGATACTTGTTGCTTCATAGCCTGGCACTCGGCGTTAATAGGATCGGGCAAGGACTGGTTAGCTCAGTGTCCAGATAATGTGACTGAATGGGATATTGGGTCATGGGTCCAGCAGCCTAATTTCCCAGTGGGGCAGCACTATAAAGTCACCATGAGTGCGCACTGTCACAAGTCGGTACCCGTCCTGATATGACCTTAGATGTTGCCAGGACATAAAACTCAAACAACCAAGCTCATAGAGGAAAACAGTGTTTCTACTGGTGGTCAGTGAACACCTGTTATAGCGTATATATTTATGTGATGTATAACTATTATGCAAGTATAAAAGGGTCGAAGGGACCTATTGTTATTATTGTCCATTATTATTATTGTACATGCTACTCTGTGGGCTGGCTTTCCGCCTCCCATCACACGGCAAGTGGCGCCGCCACCGGTCTGATTTGTCCACAATGGATGTGTATTATATATAACATATATGTAGTATATATAACATAATGTATTTATAACATATTCAATAACCATTCCCTTGACTACCACCCACCTACATTCCGTCTTGGTCCCACCCAGTACCCCTTAGCCCTTTCCCTATTGGCTAACCCCCCCCCCCCCCCCCCCCCCCCACACACCTACACGCATGCCGTGAGTGCAGGTGGCGCCCTCTATCAGTTCATTTTAGCCTTTCCCCTGCACACCCAATTATTCAACTTAAGGGCGCATTCCTTACACACGGTATGCGGTATGCAAATGCGACAACAAATCGAAACCCCTTAAAGCCTATGAGCTACATTCCTTACACGCGGTATGCGAATGCGAATGCGTTTTTCCGATCGGTCCATGTAGCGATCGATGCGGCATGCGGCACGGGGGTGCGAATAGAAAACCATCAGTCGCATTTGTCCATTAGTTTTAGACAAGGAGAGGCGGCTGAGCATTATGGAACGGTCACACACAAGGGTGTGGAGGGGACACACAGGCCTAGAGGGACAGTCCTAACATGGCTCAGTTTAGCTTGCTCCGAGGGATGTTAGGACCATCCCAGATTTTGTTGACCAAAAAGGACGGTCCTAACATGGCTCAGTTTAGGATGTTAGGACCGTCCCAATCGGGAGACAGACGGTTACGGGAAAGCTAAAAATGCTACCATATGCACAGAAATATGAATACTTATCTATAATTTGGTTATAATAAAGGTAGGAACCCCCATGTGACGTACAAAAAGGTACATTGATATAAATGCAATATTTGGTCATATACAGTGCAGTAAGGAGTATACTTGTTTATTTTTATTTTTTAAATATAGCCAGTCGTGTGCCGCATGCCGCATACCGCATACCGCATACCGCGTGTAAGGAATGCCCGCTTTAAAAACCCTTTCCCCACACATCTGTAATAGTCCTGCCCCAGCATTAAAGTCATTATACACATCTTATTTTGATCACTGCGGCGTGCAAAATATCGGACAATTTGGTCCAATGGCCAAACTATCAGTTTGACGGAGGACTTAATAATAAAGTGAAGACTCCTACTAAATCACCATAACGATGATCAAGTGCCATTAAGTGTTCTTGGTTAATCAGAAAAGTGGTTTTCTGGGTAAATTGCGTTGAGTGAGGAGGAATGCCTCGTGTTTGGAGAATTCAAAACACTTGTAATAATGAATCATCGTACTGCCCCCCCCCCCCGCCCCCCCAGTGAAATCGAACAATGCTGCAGTTTTATAACATAATCAGATGCATTGGGCTGTGTGCATCTCTTATTTGATTATAATTTATAGCCCCGTTCCCACATACACGTTAAACCGATTTAACTAAACTGGTTGAACTAATTTGGTTTAAAACATGTGTGTGAACGCAGCGCTAAATCGGTTTTGCGCTAAGTCGACTCAACTAGTTTACTTCATGTAAACCAGTTTGTGAGGTGGATTAGTTAAACCAGTTTAACTAAGCCAGTTTAACTCTGTATGTGTGAACACGGCTATAATATGTCAGATTTGAAGGCCCTCGACAGGAACTAGAATGTTCAGTTTTGTCTGCCAGCGAAAGGCCCTCAACAGTGTATAATTTAGGTGGCACAAAGTAAAAGGCTAAATATATAACGGCTGAGCGATTGATTGTAAGCTCTGGCACGGAGCTATCCACGGCTGAGTTAAATGTAAAAATGTTGAGCAGCGAGTGGTCAGGAAACCAGGTGCTACATGCAGTAATGACTGGTGCTACGTGTGTAATGACTGGTGATATATGCAGTAATGACTGGTGCTATATGCAGTAATGACTGGTGATATATGCAGTAATGACTGGTGCTATATGAAGTAATTACTGTGCTAGATGCAGTAATTACTCGTGCTATATGCTGTAATGACTGGTGATATATGCAGTAATCACTCTTGATATATGCAGTAGTGACTGGTGCTATATGCAGTAATGACTTTTGATATATGCAGTAATGACTGGTGGGATATGAACTAATGACTGGTGATATATGCAGTAATGACTGGTGATATATGTGCTAATGACTGGTGCTATATGCAGTAATTACTGGTGCTATATGCAGTAATGACTGGTGATATATTCAGTAATGGCTGGTGCTATATGCAGTAATGACTGGTGTTATATGCAGTAATGACTGGTGCTATATGCAGTAATAAGTGGGGATATATGTAGTAATGACTGGTGCTATATGCAGTAATGACTGGTGCTATATGCAGTAATGACTGGTGCTATATGCAGTAATTAATGTCTGGCATTATAGAAAGTAATTACTGGTGCTATATGCAGTAATTACTGGGGATATGTGTAATAACTGGTGCTATATGCAGTAATTACTGGTACTATATGCGGTAATGACTGGTGCTATATGCAGTAATAAGTGGCGCTATATGCAGTAATGACTGGTGCTATATGCAGTAATGACTGTAGATAACAGATTCACCCTGTACTGAATACCAACCCTATATAAAAGCTGTCGAAAAAGCGGGGAAATGAAATGAGAGCCTAATTTCACAATCTAAGAAGCAACAATTATTCTTTATATATGTCTTCATATATCCCTGCTACCTTTGAGTTGAAAAATATAATAAAACATATAGTTCAATAGAATTTAAAGGTGAAATCGACGGCGTTCTATGGCCGCCATCTTGTCTTTTTGCTTTCTCTCCCATTTCACCAACTCTGTGCTGATATAAGTACCCATTTGATACTGGAGACAAGCATTTTACTTCCTTTTCCATACTAAAGCTAATTACTGTAATTAATTGGTGCTATATGCGGTAATGACTGGTGCTATATGCGGTAATGACTAGTGCTATATGCAGTAATGACTGGTGCTATATTCGGTAAGTACAGCACCGTCGAGCCATGCTTAAGTAACGAAGTGGCAATCTGTGTCAAAGCACCAATAGGAAACTAGTTTGTAGCCACCAACTAATGACATCGACTGGACGGGATGGCCGAATGAGTACAGCGTCCGTCTCCCGTTTTGGTAGATCGTGAGTTTCCAACCCACATGTTCAAACCCTGGTCGAGTCAAACCGATGACTGAAAAATTGATACTTGTCGCATCCTAGCCAGGTACTCGGCATTATTTGGATAGGGCAAGAACTGGTTAGCTCGGTTGGATATCAGGTCATGGTGCTGGTGGTGTAGTCTCCCAGTGGGGCAGCACTATAAAGTTGCCATGAGTGCGCACCATCACAACTGAGTACCAATCCTGATATGACCTTAGATGTTGCCAGGACTTAAAAACTCCAACATCCAACATACATCCAGCTCCCTTCGTAATATTCACTGAGGGTGGGTGGATGAGTAAAACCTAAATTACATTCATTGATTTACAGGGAAAATGTCTATCACAGACAATTGGTCTTCCTCATTCCACTGCTCCTTATCATAGTAATGCTTAAAGTTGTATAGTCCGATGGTTTTGAATTTCTGTATTTTTCCTGGGATAAATATATAAGATCGATCACTAGTATCTACTTTACATTAGTTCAAAGTTACTTTTATTTTAAATGGTAAACTTTTGAGATATTTTGAGTGCAAACATGGAAAATTAGTTTTGGCAAACTTGCCAAAACTCTGACACCATAGATTTCTGCAGTAACAGGTTCTGTTAAATTGACTCAGTATTGCCTTCTATGCAGAAACAAATGCTTAATAAGTGCATCAGTATCTAAGTTAGATATGTAAAGTCAAATTTTGATAATTGGTTTGGTTTTGAAAATTTGATATTTCATCGGACTATGCAGCTTTAACACTAGGCTGACAAGTATACATTTTAAAGTAATTTGTTTGGCTCAGCTAGGGTTCTAACTCGGCATTTGTCTCACAAAATGTGCCACATGTGAATCGGGTGCTCAACTCATTTGGCCAATCGGTCTGGTTCTGGGGTTCTGAAGCCCTTCGCAGGCAGTTCTGTTTGCTATCCCAACACTAGTGATTGAGTGATTCGCGAAAGACCGGTCAGTCGACACTCCATCAGCCATTGCCTACCAATTCTGCCCGATCTTAGCCAGCTAGTTCTGCTCCAGTGGGGTTGCTGCAAAGTCTATTAAGCAGCGGACGTCTTTTCTATTAAACACAGGAAGTGTTCTGTATTAATCACCGGAAGTGTTTTGCTTGCAGACTGCCTGTTTTATGGTACCGGACGTGGTTTGCTGAATCGGTAGAGCATGCGGGAAATTGGGAGTTTGGCTCCCAGTCAAGTCAAACAAATCACTTATAAGATTGGTACTTGTCGCTTCCTAGCCTGGCGCTCTGCATTAATAGGATAGGTCAAGGACTGGTTAGCTCAGTGTCAGGATAATGTGACTGAGTGGGATATCGGGTCATTGCGTTGGTGACCTGATTTCCCAGTGGGGTACCCCTTGTGACAGTTCACACTCATGGTGACTTTATAGTGCTGCCCCACTGGGATACCAGCCTGCCAGCACCATGTCCTGATATCCCACTCAGTCACATTATCCTGACACTGAGCCAACCAGTCCTTGTCCTCCCTTAACTAATAATGCCGAGCACCTGGCTAGGAAGTGATAAGACGTATCAATTTTTTACGAATCCCACGATCTACAAAAGTGGGAGAAGGATGCTCAACTCATTCAGCCATCCCGTGTGGTAATGAAAAAAGGAAAGTTTGTTTTATTTAATGACGCCTCAGAGCACATTGATTTTTATCATCGGCTATTGGACATCAAACATATGGTCATTCTGATATATTTCTTTGGAGGAAACCCGCTGCCGCCACATAGGTTACTCTTTCTGATAAGCAGCAAGGGTTCTCTTATATGCACTTTCCCACAGACAGGACAGCACATACCACAGCCTTTGATGAACCAGTTATGGACCGCTGGTTGGAACGTAAAGTCTGGTAATGAGGAACGGAGGTTCACGCCCCAATGGGGTTGTTTCCACTGTGTGGCCAGCTCCTTGTTTGGGGTCTGGAATCTGCACCCTTCCACCTCACCGACTCTTACTGTGACCTGACCTCGGCTCTTTTTACGCAGTCCCGTCTGTCTCCACCCACCCCTGATTAGTTTCCAAAGAATTATGCTTCTTTAAAAGGTGGGTGGATAAACAAATAAAAGGTGTCTCGTCGAAGTCGCAATGGGGTTTAGTAGTAAGGTGTATTGGTGTGGTGTCTCGGTTAGTTGCCATGGTGAGGTGTGGTGGTGAGGTGTACTGTGGTGGTGTGGTGTGGTGCTGAAGTGTGGTGCTGAGGTTGGTGTAGTGGTGTGGTGGTGAGGTGTGGTGTGGTGATGAGGTTTGGTGGTGAGGTGTGGTGTGGTGGTGAGGTTTGGTGGTGTGGTGTGGTGGTGAGGTGTAGTGGTGTGGTGAGGTGTAGTGGTGTGGTGGTGAGGTGTAGTGGTGAGGTGTGGTCTGTGACGGTGAGGTGTAGTGGTGAGGTGTGCCAGTGTGTAATGTGGTTTAGTGTGGTGGTGAGGTGTAGTGTTGAGGTGTATGAGTGTGGTGTAGTGTGGTGGTGATGTGTGGTGGTGAGGTATAGTGTGGTGGTGAGGTGTGATGGTGAGGTGTAGTGATGAGGTGTGGTCAGTGTGGTTTAGTGTGGTGGTGAGGTGTAGTGATGAGGTGTAGTGTGGTTTAGTGTGATGGTGAGGTGTAGTGATGAGCTGTGCCAGTGTGGTGTAGTGTGGTTTAGTGTGGTGGTGAGGTGTGGTGGTGAGGTGTAGTGATGAGGTGTGTCAGTGTGGTTTAGTGTGGTGGTGAGGTGTAGTGATGAGGTGTAGTGTGGTTTAGTGTGGTGGTGAGGTGTGATGGTGAGGTGTAGTGATGAGCTGTGCCAGTGTGGTGTAGTGTGGTTTAGTGTGGTGGTGAGGTGTGGTGGTGAGGTGTAGTGATGAGGTGTCTCAGTGTGGTGTAGTGTGGTTTAGTGTGGTGGTGAGGTGGTGGTGAGGTGTAGTAGGCCTACTACCAGCGATGTGCGGTGTGGATGTGAGGTGTGGTGTTGAGGTGTGGTTGTGAGGCATACTAATTAGGTGCCTAGTAGTCCCAGCTGTCATGCTGCCTTGAGAGACGTCCTCAGTAAGCCCTTAAATAGCACTAGTCGGCTGAGAAGGACAACAAAAACACCTAAATTAAACCATTCATCAGCTTTGCTGATCATAGTCCAATGATAATGATTAATGGCTATGAAAGGAACAAACTCTTTATGATTCAGGAATAAATGGGATAGCCTAGTGGTTCCTATTCGATCCTACCGGATGAGGTGGCCTAATCGGTAGAGCGTAGTCTTCCCGTGCGGAAGGTCGGGAATTCTAATCCCAGCAGAGTCAAACCAATGACGTATACAATTGATAATTGTCGTTTCCTAGTCTAGCACTGGGCATTAAAAGGATAGGGCAAGGACTGGTGTGCTCAGTGTCAGAGTAATGTGACTGAGTGCGATATCAGGTCATGGTGCTGGCGGCCTGCTTTCCCAGTGGGGCAGCACTATCAAGTCCCCATGAGTGCGCACTATCATAAGTCGATAGTCGTCCTGATATGACCTTAGATGTTGCCAGGATGTAAATCTCCAACAATCAACCAACCTAATTTCACCTGCTAACCATCCCCCCCCCCGCACTTCCATCACGCCCCCCCCCCTCCCACCCACCGGCCACTACGCAACGTGCTTGGAGAGCAACAGGAGACTAGTGGACCCAAGATGGTTGTGGGTCCTTTTTAGGCTGTCTTATCGTACGTGTCATAACTCTTCCAAAACTGTCCAGCCGTCAAATTCCTTGGGCACAGCCACAGGAAATGGGAACAGCCAGTCACTAGTGGGACCTTCTGCCCCACTGCCCCCTCACCACCACCCCTGCCAGCCCATCGCACCGCTCACTCCGCTCACACCGGACATGCGCACTCCAACTCTGGTGTAACACGTGTCATCCGCGAGACTGGCTGCCATCACGTGACCGCGGCGTTCCCGCCCACTTCCGGTCAGGCTCTTCCGGTGCTTGCTGGCGTTCGGAGAGCGATGGTGCATTGAACAACATGTTGCCGTGGTAACTGCTTTTGTGGTTGGCAAATGTGGGCTTGCGTTAAACCTCGATAGACAAGATTCTGAGGCAAAGTTTAAAAATAAATAATAACAATAAACAAAAAATGAATCCCCAAACACTAACAATCTAAGGGGTCCTTCACAATTATCAACATTTTTCACAAGCGTACAAAACATATCTTTGGTTGGTTGTTGGAGTTTTACGTCCTGGCAACATCTAAGGTCATATCAGGACTTGTGTGACAGTGCGCACTCATGGCAACTCTATAGTGCTGCCCCTCTGGGAGACTAGGACACCAGCAACATGACCTGATATCCCACCCAGTCACATTATCCTGGCACTGAGCCAACCAGTCCTTGCCCTATCCTAATGATGCCCGGCGCCTGGCTAGGAAGCAACAAGCATCACTTTTTATCTCTTTGGTTTGACTCCACTAGGGATCAAATCTGCGGATTCGAATTTCTTATATATATTTTTTATTGAGGCTGTATTTATACTGTCCATAGCGTATAAGCCCAGTGTTGGTATTCAGGCTTGTTTTCAATGCTGGCCAGTTGTAGTGTTGGTGTTATCTTATCACACAGTAGGTGCTGATAAGTTATTTGATTGCCTGCATTTCAGTAGCAGATAGATAATTGGTTGGTATGGTTAGTAGCCTATCTTAGTTTTTTTTAGATTTTCTTGGCATATATGTATTTTATTTTGTTCTACTCCTATTACTAGACTAGCCTTCTACATCTAAACAAGCGTGGGGGACTGGTTAGCTCAGTGTCAGGATAATGGGACTGAGCGGGATATCGGATCCTGATTTCCCAGTGGGGCAGCACTATAAAGTCACCATGAGTGTGCCGCGTTCTACTAAAACGGGAGACGGACGTTCAACTCATTCGGCCGTCCTGTCTGGTCAATCATATTTGTCATCACACCCCTCTCCTCCCCCCACAAAGTGTACAGCAAAAATGTTGATATGACCGGAATGAATAGTAAGAAGTGGGAGTTCGAATCCAGCTTAATTTGTATCAGTTTTACAAAGCGTACCGTGGGTCTTTAACCGCCTCCCTTTCCCCAACACTTGTGAAAATGTTGATAATTTTGAAGAACCCGAAACCTTGTTGGTTGGTTGTTGGAGTTTTACGTCCTAACAACATCTAAGGTCATATCAGGACGGGTACCGACTTGTGACAGTGCGCACTCATGGCGACTTTATAGTGCTGCCACACTGGAAGACCAGGCTACCAGCACCATGACCTGATATCCCACTCAGTCACATTATCCTGACACTGAGCTAACCAGTCCTTGCCCTATCCTAATGCCAAGCACCAGGCTCGAAAGCGACAAGTATACATTTTTAAGTCATTGGATTGACTCGACCAGGGTTCGAACCCACGATTTAACAACACCGGAGACGGATGCTCTAACTCATTCGGCCATCCCGTCTCGTCTAGGCTCCCTGATGTCACCACCCTCTCCATGCCCACCTATCTAATAGAGGAGCTACATAGATAATCTATGTAGCTCCTTACCTAAGAGGTCAGTGCAGACGACTACAATATTGTCGGATTCTCCGAGTTATAATGCCTTCTTAAAGTTTCGTCGTCCGATGGCTTTCACTGGACGCGGTAGCCAAATCGGTAGAGCGTGGGCCTCCCGTGCGGAAGGTGGGGAGTTCAATTCCCAGTTCAGTGAAACAAATGACTTACAAAATTGATATTTGTCGCTTCCTAACCAGGCACTCAGCGTTTAAATATTAGGAGAGGGCAAGGACTGGTTGGCTAGGTGTCAGGATAATGTGACTGAGTGGGATATCACATGCCCCTCACTACACGACCTATTCCACAGGACATACTGTATTCACATTGAGGTGCTGCCTACAACACTAATTCTATAACTGCCAGTAGAGGGCAGGTTGATGGCGTGAAATGGGGTCTTCCGACTAGTTCACACCCATTTTTGCCAGGTTTACAAGCTTCGCAGATGAAACAACGCCTCATAATAGCTGTTCCGTTTATCACTCCGCTGCTCAGATCGAGATGGAATCTTAATGGCTTGCGACCAGAACAGGACTGCCAAAGTAAGAGCGCCGGTTGGCTGGGCTGGGATGGGATGGGATGATATGGCATGGGATGGGATGGGATGGGATGGGATGGGATGAGATGGGCTGGTATGGGCTGGTCTGGGCTTGACTGGGCTGAGCTGGGCTGGGTGAGGCTGGGCTGGGTGAGGCTGGGCTGGGCTGGGCTGCTCTGGGCATGGCATGGCTGGGCTGCTCTGGGCATGGCTGGGCTGGGCATGGCTGGGCTGGGCATGGCTGGGCTGGGCTGGGCATGGCTGGGCTGGGCTGGGCTGGGCTGGGCTGGGCTGGGCTGGGCTGGGCTGGGCTGGGCTTTCATATGTGAGGTCATGGGGTCAAACCTTGACTGACTTACTGACCTCTCTGATCTCTGCACTGACCTCTCAGGCCAGGGACCACATAGCTAGGGTAATTGCATCAGGGAGCCTAGATGGTGTAATGGTTAGCACACTAGCCTGGAGGTGTGCATTCGATTCCTACTCTCGGTGCAATATTTGCCATTTTCATCACCGCCATGATACTTTTATGTGATTATGTCGGCTTTAGGATCTACATTATTGCTCTTAATTAAGTCTCTTATTATGGGGACCTGACATAACTACAGCGGCTTCCATAGGTTACCTTGGAGGCTTCTGTTAAAGATTGCGGACAAAAGTGGTGGTAACTCATGATGCAGAGGCACCGAGCACTGTTACTTGAATCGGTAGAACGCAGGCCTCACTTGCGGGAGATCAGGAGTTTGGTTCCCAGTCAAGTCAAACCAATGTATGAAATTGATACTTGTCACTTCCTAGCCTGGCGCTTGTCATGAATAGGATAGGGCAACGACTGGTTAGCTCAGTGTCAGGATACTGTGACTGTCTGGGTATCGGGTCATGGTGCTGGCGGCCTGATTTCCCAGTGGGGCAGCACTATAAAGTTGCCATGAGTGTGCAGTCACAAGTCGGTACCCGTCCTGAAATGAACTTAGATGTTACCAGGATGTAAACTCCAACAACTAACCAACCAACCATGATGTAGACGCATGGCTGTCTATATTGGGTTTTATTTATCATTGCGCAGTAAACGATATGTGGTGTTCAGGTAATTTTGACGTCCCCCCTCCCCTCAGACCAAGATAGTGATTTCCGCAGTGGCTGTCTGCCGAGATACGAGTTTATTGCCACTTAGCCCTTCCAATTCTTTTTTTTTTAGTGTAGGGTGGGTGGGTAAAAAGTCAGCTGTGAAGTCATATCCTAACCATGTGCAATTGGGTCCAGGAGGCTAGTAAAAAACCGCACTGCTCTGGGTGTGGTGTGAAACAGGATGCAGTTCAGGCGGTAGAGTGTCCACCTGTGAAGGTGTGGGTCATCCGTTCGATCCTGCTCAGTGGACCCATTTGCAGTTTGGGGTATTTTCCGTTCCAACCAATGGTCCAAAACTGGTTCATCAAAGGCTGTGGTATATGTCTTGTCCATGGGAAAGTGCATATAAAAGACCCCTTGCTGCTTATCGGAAAGAGTAGTATATGTGGGAGCAGCAGGTTTCCTCCAAAGATATGTCAGAATGACCATATGTTTGACGTCCAATAGCCCAATGATAAAAATCAATGTGCTCTAGAGGCGTCGTTAAATAAAACAAGCTTTCTGGGGGTGGTGGTTGGCGGTGAACTGAGTATGTAGCGTGGCGGGCATTTATCAATTTTGCAGAGATCTGGAAAAGGCGCCAAAGGTTGGGGGGGGGGGGATTTACAACAGCGGTGGGGGGGTAAACAGATTTACAACAACAACAAAAAAAAGGGGATAATATAGCTAATTAATGCAGTGGTGAACCGATAGGTGGCGTGGTGAGTGGGTTAATTTCGGTACAGCCCACACAGCTTGTGAATAGAAATACTACTACTGCTACTGCTACTGCAACTACTACTGCTGCTGCTGCTGCTGCTACTGCTGCTGCTGCTGCTGCTGTTGCTTCTGCCTCTGCTTCTGCCACTCGCTGCTGTTGCTGCTGCTGCTGCTGCTGCTGCTGCTGCTTCTGCTGCTGCTGCCTCTGCTGCTGCTGCTGCTGCTGCTGCTGCTGCTGCTGCTGCTGACGACGAAGACGATGACGACGAAGACGATGACGATGACGATGAAAAAATAAAATAAAATAAAAGGTTGTAAAACTGCAACAAACAAACGTGTGTGTTGTAATGGCAAGTGCCAGGCTAGGTAGTGACAAGTATACATTTTGTAAGTCATTCGTTTCGCCGTGACTCGGAATTCCCGACCTTCCACGTGGGAAGCCGCTTCAGCCACCACGCCCGGTTACACTGACATATTATTATTCACAAGAACAAAACCACTTAAACACCACCAACAACAACAAAAAGGCGCCATGACTGCACACACTGTCATAAGTTGGTAACCAATTCCTGATATGGCCTCAGAAGTTGCTAGCAGCCAAAACCACCAGAATAAAGCAGCCATTTTCCGCTGTGCGGCGCGGATCTGTTGGTCGGGTGGTGTGCTATTAAACTGCATCACGTGACCTATCAGCAGGTGAAGTGGGACACGGCCGGCAGATGATTGGTGCGGCGGGGTCAACCAGAGGTCACCACCACCGCGGGATCACAGCGCCACCTATGTCTGACCTCTGACCTTGTCCAGCCTGTACCGCCTCTGTATGCAGGGTTGGCTGGTTCTTGGAGTTTTGCATCTTGACAAGGTCTAAGGTCATATAAGGACGGGTACCGACTTGTGACACTGCAGACGAAAGGTGATTGTTATGATACTTATAATAGAGTTGACTTAGACTAGATCAGAGATTGGCCTGTGTCAGAGATTGGTTGGCTTATATCAGAGGTTGACTTGTGTGGGAGGTTGGCTTATTGTAAATGTTTTCTTATTGTAAAGTTTGGCTTATTGTAGAGGTTGGCTTATTGTAGAGGGTTGCTTATTGTAGAGGTTGGCTTATTGTTGAGGTTGGCTCATCGTAATCTCAATGAAACACATAAATCTTTTAGAGAAAATAAGTTAAATTCTGAAATTAAACTAGGGTACATCAGTAAAACTGAGAGCCTGCCTACATGCTCACACAACTTATTCTACATGCCAAAATCTACGGGCGATGGATTTCGCCTAATAATAGACTGTAGTAAACCATTCAGTGGATCAGTCAACAACTATGTTAATGAGATCGGTTGCAAATTTAAATACAAAAGTGTCGACACGTTAGTTAAATTATTATCGTAAAATGATTTTTTATCTGTCGTAGACATTAAAGACGCTTACCGCGCAATATCTATACACCCCTCAGACAGAACTAGGCAAGGCCTATTATGGCAATTTAATGGTAACACACAATACTTGTTAGATAATAGACTGTCAATGGGCCTCTCGAGCAGCCCTTTTATTTTCAGTAAAATATCTAATTTCATCTACCGTTGTGCCGTATGTCAAGGCACTACTCGCATTGTAAATTATCTCAGATGATTTTGCTATTCTCGGCTCGTCCTTTGAAAACTGTGACAATAACCAGCTGACAGTTATTAACATTCTTAGAAGTTTGGGGTTCTACATTAGTTTTTAATCAATTACTATCACCCTCCACTTGCAACTGCTTCCTCGGCATTGAGGTCGATACAATTGCTCTTCAACTTCGCCTACCAAGTTGTAAAGTCGCCGACTGGTGGTGTGAGGGGTGTGGACAAGCTAATGAGAAATCAATACAGGTAACGAAGGAAAGCAGGTAAAGAGTGAAAGTAGGAGAGTGAGACTCCCTGGTTTATTATCTTATATAGGTTTCTAGAATCCAAGATGGCAGTGGTCACATGGGTTGATCCACCAATCAGGGTTCAATCTGTTGTATCCAAGGCCTTGTCATGCTGGCTACAGTGCCTTGTGGTGGCCAGTGATCCATAAATAACACCATGGGAGGGAGGGGGTATGTGAGGTGACTCCTCCAAAGACTATCTAAGAAGTGACACTCCTCCTCTATACTATTTTACTATACAATTTCTATACCTAATGAGTAATAGTTTACCAACTCCACATATCCCTCATATGCCTTTGGATTTTATATATCATCATTTACCATTATATAGACAAGTTGCAATTTATTATCGTAGAGTTCACATCTATCCTCATGCCATTATATCGGAAGATTTTACAAAGTGACAAAATAATCAAATTAAAAGACCACCTCCAAATATTTTTTAATAAAAAGAAAGCAACTCGTAAAGAACTCGAATGCCTGGGCGGTCGGCTTTCCCACTGTTCAATAGTACTTCTAGGTCTGGCTAAACTGCATTTTTTTTTAATGTCCTAGCAACATCTAAGGTCATATCAGGACGGGTACCGACTTGTGACAGTGCACACTCATTGCGACTTTATAGTGCTGCCCCACTGGGAAATCAGGTTGCCGGCACCATGACCCGATGTCCCACTCAGTCACATTATCTTGACACTCAGCTAACCAGTCCTTGCCCTATTCTATTAACTGCGAGTGCCAGGCTAGGAAGCGACAAGTACCAATTTTAAAGTCATTGGTTTCACTCGATTGGGAACCGAACTCCCGACCTTCCACACGCGAGGCCCACGCTCTGCCGATTAGAAGCATTTAGAAGCCAAACAAATTGCTTCTAATTATTACGCCCCAAACAGCATCACCACGCGGTCTATGCAAATTTGTAAATATTTTTAATTTTTTGATGAATTTGAGGGGTTACTATCGCCCACCCCGTGCACTCCTACTCAGGTAGCTATCTAAATTGCTTGGCTATCTCACACTTTAAGATATTCTTCTATAACCAATTATTTGTCAGCTATAAATTTTTTTTTTTTATGCTCCGAAGGTGTTGAATCCATCGATTATTCAAATTACACAATCAAGACCACCCTAGGTGGCCTCAAACGAATCTTGGGCCAATCTGTAAGAGCAGCTTCTGCCTTACTACCCAAACATTTGATTAAAATGTTCGCCAAATTCTCAGACTCACAAGGCCATACGGCCACTAGAGCAGCTATTTTGACCGGCTTCAGAGGCCTCCTAAAAAAATGACAACTGTTTCTGACTGAGTATTATTACTTTCCGATTTTTCTTTTTTTTTCTGGGGGATGATGATATCCCTTTGGAAATCGAAAACCATACAGTTTCAAGAGCGCAAATTATTACTACCTATTTAAAAAATTAATAATGAAGAATTATGCGCTGTATACTGGACCAAAAAGCATTTTGCTGAAACCGTATTGCCTGAAGATGCCGCAGCTTTTCAGGTCCCCTCACCGCCTCTACCATACAAAAAACTACAATCTGCCATAAAAATCTTTACTAAGGCTGCTGGCCTTAACCCCGACGATTTCTCATGCCATTCCCTGCGTAGGGGTGGCTGTACATTTGTACATATGCAAGGGGCATCTATAGAAGAATTAAAAACCCGTGGTGACTGGCGTTCGGATTGCATTTATAAGTA
Organism: Branchipolynoe longqiensis; assembly: GCA_030323885.1. Classification (NCBI taxonomy): domain Eukaryota; kingdom Metazoa; phylum Annelida; class Polychaeta; order Phyllodocida; family Polynoidae; genus Branchipolynoe; species Branchipolynoe longqiensis. The sequence goes on along the minus strand of CM059189.1, from coordinate 107,789,854 downwards.
TATTACCCTCCCTCTATCTGAGCGCATATTAAATGACATGCGTGCTTCTAATGCCATTGACGAGAGTATTCATTGATACTTTAATTACATTTTTTTTCTTTCCCCCTTATCCTCTATTTGGCTGGGTTCGGGTGTTCGCCCTTGGCAGTTGCCCAGCCAGATGTCGTTAATTTACTGATCTACCATTTGATGGTTATTGTTGATATTGCTTATTGTCAACTCATGATATCTTACAACTACTCATTGTCATTTGTTATCTATACCGACCCCTCCGCAGATCGACCACTCCCCTATATCGATCGCTTTATCTGGGTCCCAACAATACCATTGTAAGGATATTCTAACTCTCTAAATTGACCCCCTCCCTAAATGGACCACTTAAAGTCAGTCCCATGGTCGGTCGATTTAGAGAGGTTTTACTGTATTCTCTGGTGGTCAGAGCCCCTCACAGGTGGCGCCGGTGTGGCCAATTCTGTAAGTACATACTCGATTAGTAGATAGTATGTAATGAGTATAATATAGCAGAGGGAACTGAACAGAGTTAGTGTCCTTGTTTGTATTCCCATAATAGATTATAGAGCACATATATAGTATATACATAATATAGTATAGCTGTCGATATGTAGTAGTCTGTACATGAGCCCCACTACCACGCGGTGGCGGCAGACACTACGCCACACCCCTATGCAGTTACACTGAACAGCGCTAGGTGGCGGCAGGCTAGCCACCAGGCAGACCCCAACTGGGCTGCCCTTTACTGCGTGTGGCTAGCTCACCACACACCTATAGAGGCGACGTGGGACCTGGGGAGTTTGGGGACCGGTCAGTTGACTATTGATGCCACAGAGAGCAGAGAGGTTTTGTAATAAACCAGGTTGAAGCGTACTGAGCGATCGATATAGGGGAGTGGTCGATATGTGGAGTTAGTCAGTTAGAGAGGTTTTACTTTATATACATACAGTAGTCCTGGTCTATTTCACTGCAAATGACCGGACGTGGTGGCTGAATCGGTAGAGCATGGGCTTCCCATATGGAAGGTCGGGAGTTCAAATCCCGGTCGAGTCAAGCCAGTCGGGTCACGGTGCTGGCAGCTTGGTTTCCCAGTGGGGCAGCACTATAAGTATAAAATTGGCATGAGTGCTCACTGTCACAAGTTGGTGCCCGGTCGTAAAACTCCATACAACAACAACACTGCACATGTGTTCTTTTGGTGCTGTACCGCTTTTTAGATGTATCAAATGGCATGTTTTTGTTTTGAAAATTGCATCCTTTTATCAGACTATGCAAATTTAACGTCAATCTTGAAGCTGTTGACTAGCAGATAAAAAAATACCCCCCCCGCTATTCCACCCCGCCCACCCTCTCCTGGCCCGCCAAATGCCCCTTTAAATTTGCTGCTTTATCCCGATGCCATTTAACCTCAAACCAGCGTGTTTTGTTGGTTTTCTATTTTTTTTTTTTTTTAAATCGTTTTTTATAATTCACCAACCAACTTTTATTTGCTGACAGGCGAGATACTGTTAAAATATTCAACTAATAAATAACATCAAAGTCCATCAGCATTTTATTGGGTTCTTTAACTTTTGTTGTTTTTGTTTGTTTTTGTTTGTTTTGTTATTTCAGTTAAGGAGGTGGACTCAAGAAATATTCTTTTTAAAAGCTACGCAAAAAAAAGATAACCTTTGGTAACGCTGGTAAAAGGTCTGAGAGTTCATTCAGGTGTGCGGGTCCTTTGATCTTGTTGATTTATCACAGTCTCACTGCACAGCTTGTGTTCTCTCAAGTCATTCGTCAATAATTGGGCAGGGGCTAAGAAATAGATATATATTCTCTCCTTCAAAATTTTTTTTCCCTGCCCAAGTTGTGCGATTTTTCTTTCTTTCTTTCTTTCTTTCTTTCTTTCTTTCTTTCTTTCTTTCTTTCTTTCTTTCTTTCTTTCTTTCTTTCTTTCTTTCTTTCTTTCTTTCTTTCTTTCTTGCTTTCTTTCTTGCTTTCTTCATTTCTTGCTTTCTTTCTTTCTCTCTCTCTTTCTCTCTCTCTTTCTCTCTCTGTCCCTCTCTCTCTCTCTCGCTCCCTCCCTCGCTCCCTCGCTCCCTCCTTCCTTCCTCCCTCCTTCCTTCCTTCGTCCCTTTCTTTCTTTCTTTCTTTCTTTCTTTCTTTCTTTCTTGCGTTCTTTCTTTCTTTCTTTCTTTCTTTCTTTCTTTCTTTCTTTCTTTCTTTCTAACCGGCGTCATGAATATAGCCTGATATGACCTCAGATCTTGACAGGGCATAACACTCCAACAACCAACCAACCAACCAACCAACCTGATGTAACCAAACAACCATGATGTAATCTACAGATGGCGCTGCATTGCCGGCCTCTTCTGGCTCTCAAGCAGCAATGGGATGGATCAGGCTTATTCATCATCGGCACCCCTTTCTACACACGAGAATCTCGATTTAATTCAGTGCCTCAAGTCAGGCATGCGAGCTGTCACCAGAAATCTGGGTAATGCATCGCGTGAGGCGGCACCCACCAGAAGGCGCGCTTGACTTCCGGTTCCCGCCAGACCCATAGTGACGCCAGGCGGCGGGTGCGGTTGCCAACTTATTATCGCATGCGTCATCGTACGCAGCCTTCACACTGAGTGCTGGTACCAGCGGTGGTACCAGCGGGCAGTGGACAGTGTCGGTGTCCACTTGTTGAATTGAGAGAGTGGAGTGTTTTTTCTTGTGGGGGAATCATGGAATAAGAACAGGTCCACTGCTGGCACCCGTCACTACCATTACTGCCACCGCCACCACATTAACTATTACTGTTACCATCACAACCACTACCACCACCACACACCGCCATCATTAACTACCATTACTGCCACCGCCACCACTATCACATTAGTTATCACTGTTACTATCACAACCACCGGTACTACAACCACAACCACCACCACATACAACCACCATCACTAACTATCATTACTACCACCACCACCACTATCACATTAACTATCACTGTTACTATCACAACCACCGATATTACCACCACAACCACCACCACATACAACCACCATCGCTAACTATCATTACTACCATTGTAACCACTATCACATTAACTATCGCTGTTACTATCACAATCACTGTTACTATCACAACAACCACCACCACCACACACCACCACCACCACACACCACCACCATCACTAACTACTATTACTGCCACCGCCACCACTATCATATTAACTATCACTGTTACTATCACAATCACTGGTACTACCACCACAACCACCACCACTACCACCACAACCACCACCACATACAACCACCATCAGTAACTACAATTACTGCCACCGCCACCACTGTGACATTAACTATTACTGTTACTATCACAACCACCACCACCACAACACACCACCACCATCACCACCCCACACCACCACCATCAGTAACTACAATTACTGCCACCGCCACCACTGTGACATTAACTATCACTGTTACTATCACAACCACCACCACCACAACGCACAACCACCACCACACACCACCACCATCAGTAACTACAATTACTGCCACCGCCACCACTATGACATTAACTATCACTGTTACTATCACAACCACCACCACTACCACCACAACCACCTCCACATACAACCACCATCAGTAACTACCATTACTGCCACCACCACCGCTGTCACATTAACTATCACTGTTACTATCACAACCACCACCACTACCACCACAACCACCACTACATACAACCACCATCAATAACTACCATTACTGCCACCGCCACCACTGTGACATTAACTATCACTGTTACTATCACAACCACCACCACCACAAAACACCACCACCACCACATACAACCACCATCAGTAACTACAATTACTGCCACCGCCACCACTATGACATTAACTATCACTGTTACCATCACAACTACTGGCACTACCACTAGCACCACAACCACAACTACCATCACACACCACCACCACCACCACCACCACCACCACCACAACCAACATCACAACTACCATCACAACCACTATCACCATCACCACAACCACCACCAACACCTACACTACCACCACCACCACCACCACCACTACCACCACTACTACCATTACTACCATCACCCTAGTACGGTTGTACCTTGGCTTGAAAAGCTTCTTGGAGTGACCTCTGGTTACTGCTTCCCTGTATGCGTCTGAATAGCAAGGCCTCATCCACATTATATTCAGCATTTGGGAACTTTGACGTGTTGATCATGTCCCCACAAAATCTTCTGTACGTGATGCTTGGTAACTTGAGTCTGTCTGGATAACTACGGTCCTTCAGATGTGGCACTAGCTTAGTTAACCTTCTCTGAACAGCTTCAATGGATTTAATATCCTTCTTCAACATTATGTGCCATATAGTGACTCCATACTCTAGTATTGGCCGTACTTGGCTCTTGCACAAAGTGATCAGCATCTTTTCGTCCAAGTATTTGAAGGTTCTGTGAATCATTCCCACAATCTTATTAGCTTTGGATACGGTTTGTTGTATGTGCTGGGAGAAACTTAGCCTATTGTCTACAAATACTCTACAAATACTCCGAAATCTTTCTCTACCTCACTCTCTTCAAGATTTAGTGGCTGGCCAGTAGAATTATCATGCATAACATATGTACAGTCTGGGTGGTGTCTCCCTATTCGCATGACTTGGCATTTATTCGAATGGAACTCCATCTGCCATTGCTTGGCCCAGTTCTCCATTTCGAGCAGGTCCTTTTGCAGATCAGCACAGTCTTCCGTGGAATTCACAGTTCTGTAGATCTTTGCGTCATCTGCAAATAATTTTGTCCCACATGACACGATCTCTGGCAGCTAATTGATGAAAATGACAAACAGAATAGGGCCTTATGATGACTTATATGATGCCATACATCATGATTTATTCATATTTTTTTTTATTTCTCATTAACTTTTTTTAATCAACCACGGTGGTTCACCAGTAAAAATGACTAATTCCAGAATACAAGCAGCACAATGTTATAGGCAAAATAAGATGATCTCTTTATTTTAATGTAGTCTTAATTGAATATTATGAACATACTATTCACAGGAGCATTTTCTTCATAGAAACTGTGAAGAGCTACTTACGCCCATTCTAATGATATATTTTGTTAGGTTCCATCCTCAATATTAAAGTAGTGCACTAAGCACAACCAGCCGAAGACAAGTTCAGGATACGCATACTGTTTGATCATGCAGAGTCCAGTCCATTGGGACACTTCCCACCACACTGACGTCTCCGCCAATCAGTCTTGAGCTTTACCACCGTATGGTCACACAGACCCTAGATAAAAGATTCACCCCATACTTGCAGTAGGGGTGAAAACCAACCCATTAGAAAAAGTGGCGAGAATTATCCACATGCTTCGTAAATGAAATGAGCAGATAAATTCTTAATTTGAGAAGCAAAATATATTCTTCATGTATACCTTAATATTTACCCGCTACTTTTGATTTGAAAAATATAAATAAACATGTAGTTTAAAAAGTGAAATCGATGGCATTTTATGATCGCCATCTTGTCTTTTTGCATTCTCTCCCATTTCACCAACTGTGTGTCGATATAAGTAACCAATTGATACTGGAACCAGGGATTCCACTTCCTATTCCATACTAAAGCTATTTTCGCCCGTATTTAGACTACGTTGATACTGCAAGTACGGGGTGAATCTTTTATCTAACAGAACCCACACCCTGGGCACGCACATTCTTGCCATTCACACCCAATTATGGACATGCATTGCTTTCCATCACTGGCTGAACATGGCAGCCCGACACCCTGACCCCTGCCTCCCTACAGTGTGATTTGGCTTTGCAATGCCTGCACCCACGATTGACTCTATTACTTGCTTCTTCTTGTTTTACGTCCTAGCAACATCTAATGTCATATCTGGGATTTTCTTTACCTTGACCACAAATCATATGATTGTGAGCTGTTCAAATTCATGAGTGTCTATTGACACATAATTGATTTATGCTTTTACATTATATGTAAAATCGATGGTTGAATAAAAAACAAACAATTCTGTCCATAAAGAAAACCACCAATCAATCAATCAATCAGGACGGGTACTGAGTCATGACCACATGATAGTGCTGCCCCACTGGGAGCCCAGGCTGGCGGCACCATGACTCGATATCCCACAGTCACATTATCCTGATACTGTGCTAACCGGCCCTTGTCCTAACCTATTAATGCAGAGCACCAGGCTAGGTAGCGACAACTATCAATTTTGTAAGTCATTGGTTTGACTCGCCTGCAGCCATTTCGCCTGCAGCCATTTCGCATGCAGCCATTTCGCCTGCTGCCATTTCGCCTGCAGCCATTTCACCTGCAGCCATTTTGCCTGCATCCATTACACCTGCATCCATTTCGCCTGCAGCCATTTCACCTGCAGCCATTTTGCCCGCAGCCATTATACCTGCAGCCATTACGCCTGCATCCATTTTGCCTGCAGCCATTTCACCTGCAGCCATTTTGCCCGCAGCCATTATACCTGCAGCCATTACGCCTGCAGCCATTTTGCCTGCAGCCATTTCACCTGCATCCATTTTGCCTGCATCCATTACACCTGCAGCCATTTTGCCTGCATCCATTACACCTGCATCCATTTCGCATGCAGCCATTTCACCTGCAGCCATTTTGCCCGCAGCCATTATACCTGCAGCCATTACGCCTGCAGCCATTTTGCCTGCATCCATTACACCTGCAGCCATTTTGCCTGCAGCCATTTCACCTGCAGCCATTTTGCCCGCAGCCATTATACCTGCAGCCATTACGCCTGCAGCCATTTTGCCTGCAGCCATTTCACCTGCATCCATTTTGCCTGCATCCATTACACCTGCAGCCATTTTGCCTGCATCCATTACACCTGCATCCATTTTGCCTGCAGCCATTTTGCCTGCAGCCATTTCGCCTGCATCCATTTTGCCTGCAGCCTTTCGCCCATTGTAGTTGTGCCTGGCATATGGTATAGACTACATCACGGTTCCGACTGCGCATGCGCCGAAAACGGCCTTGGGAGCAAAGCAAAGGCGTACGGCCATTGAGTTTGCCTATACGCACATTGAAAAACGTCAGTTTTATTCAAAACTAATAGAAATCCCAAACCCTAACCATATCAATTTAATATAATCTTTTTGTTAAACCTGTTTTCTATATGTGTTCCAAGCGGTTTGTGTCTAGGTGGTGTGGTTTTAGCAATATTTTACTTTTTCTGTATGGAGATTACTCACTGCCATTGACAATGCATTGAGTACTCTGGCTGTGGCTCTAACACTAGTCTGAGTGCCTAGATCTTTCTAAATCTAAATGCACATGGCATAAGATGTGCTGATTATATTGATGTAAATGCAATGCTGGATAAAAGATTAATATCTTAATTTATTATATATATATTTTTAGTTAGTATTCTATGTTTCAAAGAAGAGCTGAGATGAGCTGAAACTAGCACATTTCATTGCTGCACCCAGTGTATTAGCATGTGCCATGTGCTTTTGGGGGGGTTGTTTTGCTCTGACACATCCCACAATGCACCGCGCCGCTGGAACCGTGATGTAGTCTATTGCAATTTAACCTCTCCCCTGTGTGGCCATGATAGGCCAAGGGGGGTCAGGTGACTGGATCTCCCACAGACAGCCAATCAGACACTCCCCTACAGACTGGTCAGTGCAATGCCCTAATATGGGGGAGTTGCCACCCAAACCAGCCTGCAGGGTGTGGCTCTGAGGAATGTAGTATGGCTGGTGTGCTTGGCCCTGGGTCCAGTAGGGGCAGGTAGTTGTATACAGTTACAATTAGATATATATATGTATATACCAAAAATGTCCTTTTTCTCCAATTGCATTCTTTATGAATACATAGAGGAACATTTCATCAACCTTGAACTGCTTCTTATATAAGAACATCTTTTAATTAACTTTAGGCATCATGTATGAACATATATCTCACATAGCTTATATCATGTCATCATGTGAGTGGGGGCACCATTGCTTTTAGATTACCTAACCTTCTCCCCACTCCAAAGCCCAAGAATAATAATGCTCTCTGCCAATATATAATTCTTTACCGAAAATCCGTATATTTTTACATGATGTTTGCAGTTTCTATTAGAGGTATTGACTGGACGGGTTGGCTAAATCAGTAAAAGCATTGGTTCGCTTCCTCGTTGACGGGATGGCTGAATGAGTTAGAGCATCTGTCTCCCGTGTTGGTAGGTCGTGGGTTCGAACCCTGGTCGAGTCAAACCAATGACTTAAAAATTGATACTTGTCGCTTCCTAGCCTGGCACTCAGCATTATTAGGATAGGGCAATGACTGGTTGGCTCAGTGTCAGGATAATGTGACTGAGTGGGATATCAGGTCATGCTGCTGGTGGCCTGGTCTTCCAGTGGGGCAGCACTATAAAGTCGCCATGAGTGCGCACTGTCACAAGTTGGTACCTGTCCTGATATGACCTTCGATGTTGCTAGGACATAAAACAACAACAAACAAACAAACAACCTCATTGAACCACAACCGAGTCAAACCAATGACTTACAAAATGGTTACTTGTCGCTACCTAGCATGGCGCTTGCCATTAATAGGATCAGCAAGGACTGGTTCGTTAAGTATCAGAAATAATGTGATTGGGTTGGATATCGGGTCATGGTGACAGCTGCTGGGTCTCCCAGTGGGGCAGCACTATAAAGTCATATGATTATGTGCAGTATTCCAGGTCAGCACCCATCTTGATACGACCATAAGTGTTGCTCAGCCCCAATAAACAAACAACAAACTAAGTGTTCTGGACTGGCTGTCTATACTGTAATCCAACTCCCCCTCAGCCCCCCCCCCCCCCCCGGCCACACACACCATCCATCATCTTTCCTTACCATATCCATATCGAGGCTGCGTGGTATTTCTTTCTGTTCACATTGCAGCCTCAGGAAAACAGCAAGGGAGACGCTCAGTTGTTTCCCCCACCCCCCACACCTCCACATTTTAGATGTTTAAACAGGACGCATCTAAATAGGAAATCTGGATATTGACACTTGGTAGACATCTTCTCCATTGCCTGCCTCAATTCATCAACACTGAAAAGACAACCCTCTATGCGGCCTAGCGGATCACAATCTGTATTGAATGTCGATGACAATCTGGCTTACTACTGATTTGATGGACTATAAGCCTGTATCAGGATGTCTACCGCACCTCGTATTATCCAGTTGGTCGGTCACCCGTCTGAGAATTAAATTGACAAGGCTCGACATTGTGTTTCTATTATGGTATTAGTAATTAATCAGGTTTTACAGACTAAGAAAAGTCATCTTAGGAACTAAGCATGTCGTCGCACCAGAATGAATGCTGTGTGTTGCTTCTTAACATCCTGTGTGTATCTACAGTAGCTTCTTACCTTTGGGGACCAGATGGGAAGGCCCAATGAGTTGAGCGTCTGTCTCCCGTTATGGGAGATCGGGAGATCCGAACCCATGGGTTTGTGGGTTTGAACCCTGGTCGAGTCAAACCAATGACTTAAAAATTGATACTTGTCGCTTCCTAGCGAGGTGCGAGGCATTCTTGGGATAGGGAAAGGACTGGTTGGCTCAGTGTCCGGATAATGTGACTGAGTGGGATATCAGGTCATGGTGCTGGCAGCCTGGTGTCCCAGTGGGGCAGCACTATAAAGTTGCCATGAGTGTGCACTGTCACAAGTGATATGACCTTAGATGTTGCTAGGATGTAAAACAAGAAGAAAACATCTTATCTTTGGGTATCTACTCTATTTGTGGGGGCACCAAAGTTTCTGTTTACCTATTTTCTAGTGGAGCAGACCAGGCGGGTGGTACTTTGTAATGCTCTCTTTAAACTTTCCCAGTAATATGTTGTTAGCAGAGACCAAACGCGGTGGCCGAGTCGGTAAGACTAAGAGCGCAGTGCGGAAGGTCAGGAGTTAGAGAATCTCGTCTGAGTCAAATCCATGTCTTACAGAATTGATATTTTTCGCTACCTAGCCTGGCGCTTCCCATTATTAGGATAGGGCAGGGACTGGTTAGCTCAGTGTCAGGATGATGTGACTGAGTGGGAAATCAGGTCATGGTATCGGTGGCCTGGACTCCCAGCACTATAAAATTGCCACAAGTGAACACAATCACAACACGTCTTGATATGACTTTAGATGCTGCTAGGATGTTTGTTATGTTGTCGATTTTTCGTCCTAGCAACATCTAAGGTCATATCAGGACGGGGTGCTGCTAGGATGTAGCGCCCTACCAAACAAACAAGCTAACATAGCAGCATATCGTAGTCTCACCAACACTTTTTAATCAATATCCTCGTTATATATGTAGGATAAAATCTAGCTAAATGCTTGGTTAAAAAAAAAGATTTAAAAAAAGGGACAAATTTGATGTTTTCATCAGTCTATGCAGCTTTAAGCAATCGTGATGCCACCAGCTAGATTATTTTTTGTTAATCCCTGACAATCTTATATTTAAGGATCTATTTAAAAACCTTCTAGTGTTTAATTAAAGCCTTATAAAATGGCTCTGCAGCCACCATCAGGTCTTATATCTTGCGGCATTTCTTTTTGCCGGCTATTTTTAAGCTTATTCTAATGATTAAAGATGTGCTTTTCGCGTCTTCACGGGGAGTGGGACATAGCTCAGGAGGTAGAGTGTCCACCTGTGAAGGTGGGGGTCATCCTATCGATCCTGCTCAGTGGACACATCCTGTATATATTGTTTGTTATGTAAAGCGCCTGAGAACGGCTTGCTGGATCGGGCGCTATATAAATGTTTTATTATTATTATTATTATTATTATTTGCAATTTGGGCTATTTTCCCCTTCCAACCAGTGGTCCACAACTGGTTCATCAAAGGCTGTCATGTCTGTGGGAAAGTGCATATAAAAGACCCTTTGCTGCTTATCGGAAAGTGTAGCCTATGTGGCGACAGTGGGTTTCCTCCAAAGAAATATGTCAGAATGACCATATATTTGACGTCCAATAGCCGATGATAAAAATTAATGTGCTCTAGAGGCATCATTAAATAAAACAAGCTTTCCTTTTCTTTTGCGTCTTCACTCGCCTGATGTTGGTAATTATCGAGGAAGTGCCTACACGCGTCCTGACTTAGCATGGTGACCATGCAGGAAGGGGAATAACCAAATAGGATGGTATCGGGTTGGTACTTTCCCCACTCAGAGCACCAGCCACTCTTCCCAATCAGTGTGTCATTTACCATGTGTAATATGTTTATTTGGGCGTATGTTTGTTTGTTGTTGTTTTACATCCTAGCAACATCTGAGGTTATATCAGGACGTGTACCAACTTGTGACAATGCGCACTCATGGTGACTTTATAGTGCTGCCCCACTGAGAAATTAGGCTGCCAGCGCCATGACCCAATAATCCCACACAGTGACATTATCCTGATACTGTGCTAAACCAGTCCGTGTCCTATCCTATTAATGAGGAATGCCAGGCTAGGTAGCGACAAGTATCAATTTGATTATAAGTCATTGATTTGACTCAGCTCGGGTTCGAACCCCCGACCTTCCACACGGGGAACCATTGGTTTGACTTCATTTGCACCTCCCCGCGCACCTGAAGAAGCCCCACAATGGACACCAAAATAATATAGACATTTCTTTTCTTTTCTGGCACTTGTGTGATGGCAGTCATTTTGAAAGATAGTGTTTTCCTGATCTGCCTTTGGGTATGTATATGGATCTCCATGGCACTGGACGTGATGGCGCAATCGGTAGAGCGCGAGCTTCCCGTGCGGAAGGTTTGGAGTTTGATTCCCGGTCGAGTCAAACCAATGACATACCAAATTGATAGTTGTCGCTACCTAGCCTGGCGCTCAGCGAGCGTTTTGCGAACGTTTTTGTGAACGTTTTGCGAGGCACATGAACGCTCTCATACGCTAGCAATAGGTCAGAGATACGTTCTGCATACGTTATGTGTACGTTGTGTGTACGTTGTGTATACACCCATTTTTATCCCCCGCCGCTGAAAAGTTTGACGAATGCCGACCTACTGGCAAATTTTCTAACGTTGAGCATGCACTGACGCCGTACATCGTAGTGTGACAGGGCCTTAACAGCACACTGGTAAACGCTGTCATACGACGCTGCACGACAAGGCAGGGACAATTTTTTTAGTCTGTTCAAAATTCCCGACTTATGACAGCTTGTGTTTTATAGTTTAGGCATATGCTATTATGTACGTTCGATGTACGTCAAATGTAATTTAGACATGCGTTGAAGTACGTTAGTCCCTAATTCCAGCTGGTGAACCTGCGTATTGAAAACGAACGAATAACTTACTTCTAACCTATGTCGTTAGGCCCAGTCAGACCTTACCGGACTGAGTACCGGACACCACCGGACACAGAATTGTCTAGTCCGGTGATGTTCGGTGTCGAACTGTTGCAACGGCCGCCGGACGATACGGACGCTAAACGGACAGGAAACGTACATTAACGAATAGCCAACGGATGTGAACTAGACGAGAACCGGACGACAACCGAATGTCACACGGACGGACCGGACACCAACCGGACACCAACCGGACACCAACCGGACACCAACCGGACACCTATCGGACTGTTCACAGACGCACCAAAAACCGACGGACTGAATTCCCGCAGCACTGTCAACAGACTCTTCAGGATACAAACCGGACACCTAACGGATGAGTAACGGATATGAAATGGACAAAACGGACTAAACAGACACCAACCGTACACCTCAGTTCGGCGGTGTCCGGTACAAGTTTTGTGCATGTTCAAAACTTGTACCGGACACCGCCGGACAGATAACAGACACGCCGGATGCAAACCATATATAAACCGTACATTGCCATATTTCACTGTACAGTGTCCGTTTTCTATCTGGTTCCTCAATCCGGTGAGGTCTGACTGGGGCTTTATCTATGTCTGATGTGTCTCCAACATGTCTTGACGTATTTAGATGTAGTATAAGACATACCTTATTTAATGTCACAACCGTACACTGGTGTTTTGCGAGCATTTTGCAAGCATTTTGCCGAGCGTTTTGCAGCAAATGGTTGAGTAGGTCACATGACCGCCTAGCACGCTCGGGATAGGTTATTCATACGCTACTCATACGCTGGCCATTCGTCGAGAACGCAGGCGACACATTGGCCATCAGCTCTGATAGTGATACTGTATATAGAAATGTATGATACGCTAGCAATAGGTCGGACATACGCTCTGATAGTGATACGGTATATAGACATTTATGATACGCTAGCAATAGGTCGGACATAAGCTCTGATAGTGATACGGTATATAGAAATGCATGATACACTAGCAATAGGTTGGACATTAGATAAAAGATTCACCCCGTACTTTCAGTACAGGGGTGAAAACTAGCCTTATATAAAAACGGTCGAAAAATCGGGCCAATGAAATGACTCTTTATGAGAGCCTGATTTCACAATCTAAGAAGCAACATTTATTCTTTGTATATGTCTTCATGTTTACCCGCTACTTTTGAGTTGGAAAATATAATAAAACATGCTTTAATGCAATTTAAAAGTGAAATCGACAGCGTTCTGTCTTTTTGCATTCTCTCCCATTTCACCAACTCTGTTCTGATATAACTCTGTTCTGATATAAGTAACCATTTGACACTGGTGCCAGGCATTCTACTTCTTGTTCCATCAATCAATCAATAGGTCCGTCCTCTAGTCGAGGGTTGGATGCAATGGTTCTCCACTTGTCCCGATGGTGTGCTGTTCTGATAGACTGTGAATAATTCAAGCCTGTCCACTGTGAAATATTTGTAAACCATGATGTTCTTGGTCTCCCTCTCCCTCTGCTGCCATTCACCTTCCCTTCCAACAATGTACGGTATATTGAACTCTGACGAATGATGTGGCCAAAATAAATAAGTTTCTTTGTCTGTATAGTGGCAAACAAGCTTTTCTTATTTTTAATTTTTCTGAGAACTTCTTTGTTGGTGATCTTCTTTGTCCATGATATTTTCATCATCCTTCGATAAGTCCACATCTCAAATGCTGCTAAACGTTTGTACATTTTCTTAGAGATTGTCCATGTCTCTGCCCCATACATTAGAGTAGACCACACATAACACTGAAGAATACGCTTCCTTGTTTGTATTAATATCTTACTTGATGTTAACACTCTATACATTTTGGAGAATGTTGTTCGGGCTATTGTTATCCTTCTTTTAATTTCTTCCTCACATCTCCCATCATTTGTAATCTTTTGTCCGAGATATATGAATTCGGATACTTGTTCTATGTTTGTGCCATCTATGGTTATATTGACATTTGGTTTATCTGTCTTTTTACTTATAACCATTGTTTTGGTCTTCCTGGCATTCATCTTCATGTTGAATAGTATTCCAGCTTTATTGATTCTATTCACTATATCTTGTAGGTTTTTCTCACTGTCTGCTAGTATTACACTGTCATCGGCATATCTAAGATTGTTGATGTTCATGCCACCTATTGTCACTCCCTTGCAATCTTCAATGTGTCTGAAAATCATCTCTGTGTACAGGTTAAATAGACATGGTGACAATACACACCCCTGTCGAACTCCTCGTTTAATCATAACTTCATCCGATAGGCCCTGCTCCATTTTTATAAATGCACGTTGTGTCCAGTATAAGTTCACAATTAGTTTAATGTCTTTGCCATTGACACCAATATCTTGTAAACATTTGATTAACAGTTCATGATTGACTCGGTCGAAGGCCTTCTCATAGTCAATAAAGCAGGCATAAACATCCTGGTTCACTTCACAATAACGTTCACAAATCATTCTCATATTGAAAATCCCTTCACGTGTACCTCTTCCAGATATAAACCCACTTTGTACGTTACTGATTTGTTCTTCAATTTTCTGTCTGTTTCTCAGTAAAATTATTTTCAGGATCATCTTTATATTGTTGGGCAACATATGACTCATCAGGCTTAGTGTTCTGTACTCAGTACACAATGTTGGTTTTAGCTTCTTTGGGAGTCGTACAAATATGGATTCATTCATATTCAATGGTATAAATCCAGTCTCATAGATGTCATTTACTAGCTTATGAATGATTTGAATCCCCACTTCATCTAGTCCTTTTATCATTTCTGATGTTATCTGGTCACTTCCAGGAGCCTTACCTGACTTTAGATCATTGATAGCCTTCTCAACCTCTGATACTAATATAATATTCCCATCTTCTTTCTCAATTGTGGGTGGGTTCCCTCTGTCATCATTGTATAGTTCGTTTACATATTCTTCCCATCTGGACTTTATTTCATCTTCTTCAAAGAGCATTTTGCCGTCTTTGTTCTTGATACATTTACTGCTTCTCTGTCTGTATCCTTGACCTGTTATCTCTTTCACTTTCTTGTGCATCTCTCTTGAATGATGTTGAGACTCAAGTTGTTCCACTACTTCACACTTCTTATTCCACCATTCATCTTTAGCTTTTTTGCATTCATCTTCTATTTCATTCTTCAGGTGTTTGTATTTAAGTGGATCAGTGGTTTTCACTTTCTTCCTTTCTGCCATCTTTTCTAGTATGGGTATCGTTTTTTATTTGGTAACACCTCCTCTGCTGACTTGACCATGCTTTCTCTGAGAGCTTCCCATTCCATTTCAATGTTGTTATACTCTCTCTGAGGAGTTTCTTCATTCATCAGTACACTGAATTTGTTATGAACAGAGACATTATACTTAGTTCTGTATTTTGCATCTTTTAACATGTTCATATCCATTTGAATGTTGTTTTTAATTTTGTTCTGCTGTTTCAATTTCACTACCATACTGATTACTACTGGATTATGATCCGAACATATGTCAGCACCTGGATATGTCCTTGCCTGTTTGATACAATTTCGATATCGTTGGTTGACAAGAATGTAATCGATCTGGTTCCGACATACATCACCAGGGCTCTTCCATGTATATAGTCTTCTCTTTGGATGTTCAAATAAGGTGTTAGCAATTACTAGTTTTGATGTCAAACAGAAATTTATCAAGTATTCACCACGATCATTTCTCTCACCTAAGCCAAATCTTCCTGTTACTGGATATTCATGTTGTTCTCCAACTTTCGCATTCCAATCGCCCATAACAATTGTTATTTCTCCAGACTTGGTGTATTCCATTACCTTTTTGATGCTGTCATAGAACTCGTTGACTTCTTCATCATCGTGATCTGAGGTTGGTGCATAAACTTGCAGAATGTTTATATTGAACGGTTTTCCCCTCAGCTTCATCATAATAATTCTGTCAGATACTGGCCAGAATCCAATCATTGTGGCGGCAATGGACTTCTTCATCATAATTCCAACGCCATACTGATGTTTTTCAGCTCCAGAATATATCATATCTACCTCATCATCACCTATCCTCCCTTCACCCGTCCATCTCGTCTCAGCTATACCTAGGATGTCAAGGTTTAGTGCTGTCATTTCCACTTTAAGGTTGTCATATCGGCCTGGTTTGTACAATATTCGTACATTCCATGTTCCAATCTTTAGCATCTTTCCTCCAGTTTTCAGTTCCATACTAACGCTATTTTCACCCGAATTTATATAAGGCTGGTCTTCAACCATGTACTACAAGTACTGGGTGAATCTGTTATCTAGTTGGACATACGCTCTGATAGTGATACGGTATATAGAAATGTATGATACGCTAGCAATAGGTCGGACATACGCTCTGTAGACGTTCAGTACGTTGTGTATAATGTATGTATACGTCCAACTTTCCCCCCACGCTGAAAAGTTCTACGAGTTTCAATGCATTGGGAATTTGAAATTTATTTCATAGGTTTGGCATACACTGATGCAACACGGCATAGTGTGTGACAGGGCCTTTAGGTGGCGATGGAGTTTCAGTTTCAAAAGTTTCATGCTTTCATCGGACTATGCACCTTTAAGTCACATCCCACCAAAAGTTGCAAAGTATCTTCTAGACATAGCGCCCAAGTAGTCATCGGCACATCAAAAAGGCAGTTTATGTGAAGATCTTACGACCTTCCCAGTAGCGAATGGCATATGGAAAGGCGTTGGATCCTTTCACACTGATAGCTGGGTGCACCTGACCGTCTATCATCATGCTGTCGGTCTCGATGCGACAAAGACTGCTTTCATTACTTGACTGCCGCTCTCCATTTAGCTCTCTGAACATTTCATGAAAGCTGCCTGCAAAAGTGTTGAAGTGCTGCTGGCTTTTGCAAGTTACCAGCGGCACTCTCTCGGGGAGCAAATAGAGGTTTCACACCGGCAAGAACATGTCAAGACAGACGCAAAACTATTTGTCCCTGCAGTGGCTGGTCGGGAGATGTTGGGAGTTCCATACATCAACCGCCCTTAATGCTGCCACAGTGACATGGTTTTCTGTTTAGGGTTTGCTCCCTTAGCCTTCGGTTCTGTCAAGAAACTGTACCACAAGGCAGTGGTTTACAACTCTGCAGGGCAGGGGCGTCAAACTCCCTGAGGTATTGCTATACCTGCAATACCTGCATACTAAGTCTAAGGCCTTTATATTCAGGGCAATCGTCTAACTGGAAAGATAATAGCACCAGCGCCCAGTAATAGATAATGCATCACATGTCAAACAAAGTCGCACTTAAGCCCAAATCACACCTACCCGGATGAGCCCCGGATTTTTAGCCGGACCAATCCCCAAGACTGTCCTGGACAGCCCTGGAAAAAATCTCTATTTTGGTTGTTTTTGCGCTCGCTCTCATACCTACCCGGACGAGCCACGGTCTAGCCACGGACCAGACGCCGGATCGTCCCGGACTGAGCTGCACCACCCCCGCACTCCCCGGTGTGTACACGGAGTAGTCACGGATCAGTCCCGGACAACCCCGGTAATATCAGGACGGGTACCGGATTGTGACAGTGTGCTCTCATAGTGAATTTATAGTGTTGCTCCACAGGGAAACCAGGCCACTAGTAGTAGTACCATAACAGTAGTACCACGACCTGATATCCTACTCAGTCACGTTATCCTGACAGTGAGCTAACTAATCCTTGTCCTATCCTAATAATGCCGAGCGCCTGGCTAGGTACCAGATTGACTAGACCAGATTGTACAACTTAAACTGTCAATGACTAGACCAGATTGTACAACTTTAAGCTGCCGGTGACTAGACCAGATTGTACAACTTTAAGCTGTCAGTGACTACACCAGATTGTACAACTTTAAGCTGCCGGTGACTAAACCAGATTGTACAACTTTAAGCTGTCAGCAACTACACCAGATTGTACAACATTAAGCTGTCGATAACTAAGCCAGATTGTGGAACTTTTAGCTCTCAGTGACTAGACCAGATCTTACAACTTTTAGCTCTCAGTGACTAGACCAGATTGTACAACTTTAAGCTCTCGATAACTATGGCAGATTGTACAACTTTAAGCTGTCGGTGACTAGACCAGATTGTACAACTTTAAGCTGTCGGTGACTAGACCAGATTGTACAACTTTAAGCTGCTGGTGACTGGACCAGATTGTACAACTTTAAGCTGTCGGTGACTAGACCAGATTGTACAACTTTAAACTGTTGGTGTCTAGACCAGATTGTACAACTTTAAGCTGCTGGTGACTGGACCAGATTGTACAACTTTAAGCTGTCGGTGACTAGACCAGATTGTACAACTTTAAACTGTTGGTGTCTAGACCAGATTGTACAACTTTAAGCTGCTGGTGACTGGACCAGATTGTAGAACTTTAACCTGTCAGTGACTAGACCAGATTGTACAACTTTAATCTGTCAGTGACCAGACCAGAGATTGGGTGGCGAGGTTTGCTCTCTCGACCTGAATGCCAGTGCCAGCCTACCAGGGCTTCCGGTGTGGAAAGTGGGATCTATTTTTGTCGCGACGCTTCGGTCTAATAAATCTTGTAAAGTTGTGGTCTGCGCTGATCCTTTTTGAGGGCGTGTGAATGGCTTGGGTGGGTAGGATGGAGGGAGGGAGGGAGGGAGGGAGGGTGGGGTGGTGGGGTGAGGGGGTTGGAAATAGGCAGCAGCAGCAGCACTAGGAACGGACTGCCTCCACTATGACGTCACAATGGCGGCAATGCGATATAGATTGGCTACCATAGCACCGCTATTATTAGCACCTCTGTCATAACTGCGAGAGGGTCGCGGTTTCGATCCACTTAAGGGAATGGAGATATTATGAAAAATAAATTCTTTAATAAGATTGTTCGTCATCGATCTATTGGTGTTGAATGATCTAGTTATTGTTTTATACATTTTGTTTGTTTGTTTATAGAATTGCGGCAATGGTTTTCAATCAATCAATAGTTCCGTCCTCTAGTCGAGGGTTGGATGCAATGGTTCTCCACTTGTCCCGATGGTGTGCTGTGCTGATAGACTGTGAATAATTCAAGCCTGTCCACTGTGAAATATTTGTAAATCATGATGTTCTTCGTCTCCCTCTCCCTCTGCTGCCATTATTCACCTTCCCTTCCAACAATGTACGGTATACTGAACTCTGACGAATGGTTTTATGAATGAATAATTCAGAGAAGAATTATATGACAGGGTGAAAAGTTTATTTATAGGTGGACAAGAACCTGGGCCCAACCCTAAAGAGAAATCACAAGTTGTAGTAGGGTAGATGGGTGGGCAGGAAAAAAAAGGCATGGTAGCAGGAGTAGTAGAAGTGTGCGTGTCACTGGCTCACTGATAAGAGACAGCGGTGGGCTAGCGCCGGCAGGGGGAAAAGGTGTGAAAGCCCACTAGCCAATCGGGTGATCCGATAGTGGACTCGGCCATCTACCTGAAAAAGAGTCCAAAGTTTAGCGGTGGACTGGGGCAGGAGACGTGTCATTCCTACCAAATCAAATGCAATGATAACATTGTGGCCAATTTTCAATTATTATTTTGGTTTGAGATGGGAATTTGCCATATATGCCCAAAATTAAAACATGTTCGTTTGTTGGAGTTTTACATCCTGGCAACATCTAAGGTCATATCATGACGAGCACTGACTTATGACCATGTACACTCATGGTGAATTTATAGTGCTGCCCCACTGGGAGACCAGGCTGCCAGCACCATGATCCAATATCCCACTCAGTCATATTTTCCTGAGAAGTCCTTGCCCTTTCCTAATAATGCCGAGTGCAAAGCCTGGAAGGGATAAGTATCAATTTTGTAAGGCTTTGGTTTGAATCGACTGGGCATGATCCAAGTTACTGCAATTTGTGGGAGTTCTTGGTTTTATAATGAAGGGGTAAGTGGGATATTGGGCCATGGTGCCGGCAGCCCGGTCTCCCAGTTGGGTAGTACTATAAAGAGCACCATGGGTGCGTGCTGTCACCAGTCCGTTCCCATCCTGACATGACCTTACATGTTGCTAGGATGTAAGTTCCCCAACAGATAAACAATCCTTTTTGAGGTTTCTAGTACTTACACATGTGCCTGAGTGTTGCTAGGACATAAGTCCCCAACAAATAAGCGATCCTTCTTTGATGCGTAAAGGTACCTTTCTGCACTGATTCAGGCAGTAGTTTGTAGGACTAGGTTTTTCCCCAGACATGGGAAGGATCCTTGTTTGCGCTGTATGGTTTTGAACCTACCCTGTGTATGATGTGTAGTGTTGCTGTATGATGTAATTGTAAGCATTACAATTACAATTCCAGGGGAGAGTGTAGTGGTCTGCACTGACCTCTCAGGCAAGTAACCACATAGACAGGTAGGGTGGGGAGTGTGTTGATATCAGGGAGCCAGGTGGTGTAATGGTTAGCACACTGGCCCGGAATGCAAAGAGATGTGGGTTCGAGTCCCGCTCTAGGCCAGTATTTCCCATTTTCATCACCCCCAGAACTGGTTGCCGTGATCAGGATCTGTACAAGCTTTGCGCTGTATGGTTGTTGAACCTACCCTGTGTATGTATGTGTTAGTGCATTGCCTGTATGTATGTAATTGTAAGCATTACAAGACTTACAATTCCAGGGGACGAGTGTAGTGGTCTGCACTGACCTCTCAGGCAAGTAACCACATAGACAGGTAGGCGTGGGAGTGTTTGATATCAGGGAGCCTAGGTGGTGTAATGGTTAGCACACTGGCCCGGAATGCAAGAGATGTGGGTTCGAGTCCCGCTCTAGGCCATATTTCCCATTTTCATCCCCCATGACTTTCTAGCACTTATTCATGCACCTGAGTGTTGCTAGGATGTAAGTCCCCAACAAATAAGCGATCCTTTTTGAGGCATTATGGTACCATTCTAGCACTTACACATGCATCTGAGTGTTTCTAGGACGTAAGTCCCCAACAAATAAGAGATCCTTTTTGAGACATTATGGTACCATTCTAGCACTTACACATGCATCTGGGTGTTGCTAGGATGTAAGTCCCCAACAAATAAGCGACCCTTTTTGACGTGTTATGGTTCCTTTCAGGCACTTACGCATGCGTCTGAGTGTTGCGAGGACATAAGTCCCCAACAAATAAGCGATTCTTTTTGATGCGTAAAGTTACCTTTCTAGCACTTATTCATGCACCTGAGTGTTGCTAGGACATAAGTCCCCAACAAATAAGCGATCCTTTTTGAGACATTATGGTCCCATTCTAGCACTTACACATGCATCTGAGTGTTTCTAGGACGTAAGTCCCCAACAAATAAACAATTCATTTTGATGTGTTATGGTACCTTTCTAGCACTTACACATGCATCTGAGTGTTTCTAGGACATAAGTCCCCAACAAATACCTTTCTAGCACTTATGTGTGCACCTGACTGTTGCTAAGATCTAAGTCCCCAACAAATAAACAATCCTTTTGGGGGGCTTTATGGTACCTTTCTAGCACTTACTCATGCGCCTGAGTGTAGCTAGGATGTAAGCCCCCCCCCCCCCCCAATAAATAATCAATCTTTTTTGAAGTGCCATGTTACCATTCTAGCACTTACGCATGCGCCTGAGTGTCGCTACGACATAATTCCACAACAAATAAGCGATCCTTTTTGAGGCATTATGGAACCTTTCTAGCACTCACGCATACGCCTGAATGTCACGTGACCTGCTCCCCGCCATTGCGTATTGGAGCTAACAACACTGCTTGGTGGCGCTGCTTGTCACACCTCACAACTCGCACTCAATAAACCCTATCAGTATCACGTGGGGCAGGTCTCCTAACAGCCATTGAATTAATTATCTCGATGATTTCGCCTTTATTGGGTCTTCTAAACAAATCTGCCTAAACAATTTATTAATAATTAATACAATATTACGTCATTTAGTTTTTTTGTATTAGTTAAGCCAAAATACACCCACCTTCACAATGTACAACTTCTCTGGGCATTGAAATTGACACCATTAACCTACAATTACGCCTTCCCTAAGAAAAATTGGCTAAACTAATAAATAATTTGGAACCGTTCTTAAGCGCCTGTTACACCTTACCAGATTGAGCAACAGACATGAACCAGACAAAGAATTGTCTAGTCCGGTGGTTTCCAGTGACAAAATGTATCGAAATGTACCGAAATGGAGCGTAATTGGGTCAATTGCCGCCGGGCGACCGGACAAGTACTGTACATGTACCGTACATGAACCGGACGAGAACTGGACACGTAACGGATGGGTACCGGACAAAATGGACAAACCGGACACCAACCGGACACCAACGGATGGGTACCGGACATGTACGGATGGGTACCGGACATACCGGACACCAACCGGACACGTCAGTCCGGCGGTGTCCGGTAGAAGTTTTGTGCATGTTCAAAACTTGTACCGCCAGATGTGTACCGGACATGTACCGGACATTGCCGTATTTCACCGGACAGTGTCCGGTTCCCCAGTCCGATAAGGTGTGACTGGGCCTTTAACCATGCACAATGCAACCAGGCGAGAGCTAGAACGCTTAGACGGCCGTTTATCACATTTCGCTACCTTCGTTCTCGGCAGCCGCTCTTTTTCATCTCGATTCTATGATGCTATACAAACTCTGAAATTAACGTATTATAAACTTTGACTTAATGCCTCCTTCAGGGAGGAGATACTATGGTGGATTACTTTTGCAAAGTCATTTAACGGCTATGCCAGAATTTTGGGGAAATATGCACCTTTAATTTCTGTTTTCTCAGACGCTTCTGGTTCTGGATTCAGTGCAATACACGGTAACGATTGGCGCCTCGGTGTATTCAACGCCACCATTACACTCAACCCAAACCTCTCAGTCTAACTGCTCAAATTAATATCAAAGAAATGAGCGCGGTTGTTTCAGCTACCAACCGCTGGTGCCAGTATTGGCAAGATAAATGTCTGAAAAGAGTTCCAGGAGGGGGAGCCCGCAAGCATTTCACTTTCTACTCTTACTCTGTCCGTGTCTATAGCCCTGTTCACACGGACAAAATGTGAGGCGAATCACACAAATCGAATCAGGTGAGTCGAATTAGCCGCCCATTCACACGGACACTGCGTGAGGTGGAAGTGGATATCTGCGCATGAGCAAGTCCAGACTAACCAGCGCCATTTTGGGTTCGACGACGAAGGCACCAGAGAGTGTGGGTTCGACCTAGATATGTATTTAATTAATCGTATTGGTTTGGAACGGTCAAAACTTCTGCTGGGCAGTGAAACCCTAAAAATAAATGATGAAAAAAATATCTGTGCATAGATAGCAGTTTCATTAATTAAATTATATAATATGCGCTTTTGATCGACCGGAAAGTCAACAAACTGAGGTGTCGACTGCGCATGCGTGTGAGGTGCTTAATCCGCCTCAGTGCGTCCACACGGACAAAATAAATCGAATCAGAGAAATCGCCTCACGTAAACTACCTCCCTTAGGTGGTTTACATTATCCAGATCACGTGAGTCGAATCAGCCCTAATCCGCCTCAGACGTCCGTTCACACGAGAAATGTGAGGCGAACTATACAAGTCGCTTTCTACGAATCGATTTACATCGTCCGTGTGAACAGGGCTTAAGTCTCGCTGGTTGGTCACCATAGAGCAAATAGACATGGGCCTTTGACTCTATTTCTCCCAGGCATACTTCTCCCCCTGACCAGGGGAGTTGTGTGCTTGGTGGGGCCCTGTACCTTTACACTTCTCTCACTTTGTTCTCGTTGCTGGAACCACCACTGCACCCATCTTTACCCGCCCTTCCTCGAAACCCTTGCTGCTGTCTGCTGGATACAAGTGCTCAACTACCGCTGGAACAAAGAGATTCGGTGCCGCTCCAATGCTTCGCCGATACAACGTTGTAAAGATGTCCCCAGCTTCTACAACCGCGCCTACTGAAGATTAATCTTCAACCAAAGATTGGGCCTATTTATCGGAGCCTCTCTATAATGTTGCAGTTCTGCAACCAGTAACCGTCGTAAGGGTACAATTACAAACAAACCAGGCAAGCACTACCGTTCAAAGAACCCTTAATACGGGCAAATCCCCAAACCCCATTATCATGAAGTGGATCAAAGAATTATTTTGGTGTTCATGTTATTATAATTTCCAAATTAGTTCTGCCCAAATCAAAACTGATATGAATAAAATTGCCGACACCTTAAGCAGATGGTAGAGGTCAGCCAGGCATACAATATCTCTCGCTGACGCATCAAAATCATTCTGTTGCAATCACCTATTTGACACCTAGATACTTGACTCCAATCTTAATAATTATTTACCTTCTCCCCCCCCCCCCCTCTCCTTCTCCCCTTCAGATCTACATCACGAAATGAATGAGCGACGCTCCCAATACTACGCTTCGAGCTCGAGACTCACTCGCACGAAGCAAATCAGAACTTATATGCGTTTCATTGATGAGTTTGACGGTCTTCTCACGCCAATCCCCTGTTCATATATTGTTTGTTTGTTTGGTGTTGTTTTACGTCCTTGCAACATCTAAGGTCATATCAGGATGGGTACCGACTTGTGACAGTGCGCACTCATGGTGACTCTATAGTGCTGTCCCACTCCACCCCATTCGCACTATGTTTAAAATTACTACCTTTGACCTGTTGAATGTGAGCCTTGCTTATCTGTTTGTTTGTTTGTGTGTTGTTTTACATCCTAGCAACATCTGGGGTCGTATCAGGTCGGGTCCCAACTTGTGACAGTGCGCACTCATGGCGACTTTATAGTGCTGTCCCACTGGGAAACTAGGCTGCCGGCACCATGACCTGGTATCCCACTCAGTCATATTATCCTGACACTGAGCCAACCAGTCCTTGCCCTATCCTCATAATGCCGAGCACCTGGCTAGGAAGCGACAAATATCAATTTTTAAGTCATTGGTTTGACTCGACCAGGGTTTGAACCCACGACCCCACGATCTACCAGCACGGGAGACGGACGTTCTAACTCATTCGGCCATCCCGTCTGGTCACCTTATATATAACTTGGCTAACCAAATTTCTCAAGTATAATTCTACCACTAATTATTTGAGTGGACTGAATTTTGTCCTTAAAGGGGAAGGTACCTCCCCTCATCGATTACAACTCCCATTATGTTAAAACCGTACTCGGGGGTGCAAAACGTAAGCTAGGTTGTTCTGTTCGGCGCGCTGCGCCACTACTCCCAAAACAATTAATTACCATGTTTTCCTTTTTGTCTAACACTATCGGCTATACCTCAATAAGAGCCGCCTTGCTTACCGGCTTTCGCGGATTACTCCTTAAATGCCAACTTACAAATTCCGAGTCAGTGTTATTACGACAACATTTTTCCTTTTACCCTAGGTCAGAAAGTTAAAGACAATACAATTTCAAGAGAAAGAATTATTATTACCCATAGCTTGTGTCCCTAATTACAGGCAATCAAATACCTTATCAGCAACCACTGTGTGGTAAGATAACACCAACACTACAACTGGCCAGCATTGAAAACAAGCCTGGGTACCCGGGCTTATATGCTATGGACAGTATAAATACAGCCTCAATAAAAATATTAAAAAATTACCAGACTTAAAGGTCCACTAACATGATGGGGTACAGAGCCGTGCTATATTACATCCTTAAAGACTTAAAGGTCCACTAACATGAGGGGGCACAGTGCCATGCTATATTACACCCTTAAAGACTTAAAGGTCCACTAACATGATGGGCTACAGAGCCGTGCTATATTACATCCTTAAAGACTTAAAGGTCGACTAACATGA
The DNA here is from genome assembly GCA_030323885.1 of Branchipolynoe longqiensis. Lineage (NCBI taxonomy): Eukaryota > Metazoa > Annelida > Polychaeta > Phyllodocida > Polynoidae > Branchipolynoe > Branchipolynoe longqiensis. Next base: position 107,763,724 of record CM059189.1, on the reverse strand, counting down.
GGGGATACAGAGCTGTGCTATATTACATCCTTAAAGACTTAAAGGTCTACTAACATGACAGGGTACAGAGCCATGCTATTTTACATCCTCAAAGACTTAAAGGTCCACTAACATGAGGGGGCACAGTGCCATGCTATATTACACCCTTAAAGACTTAAAGGTCGACTAACATGAGGGGGTACAGAACCATGCTGTATTACATCCTTACAGACTTAACGTCCACTAACATGAGGGGTACAGAGCCGTGCTATATTACATCCTTAAAGACTTAACGGTCCACTAACATGAGGGGATACAGAGCTGTGCTGTATTACATCCTTAAAGACTTAAAGGTCCACTAATATGACGGGGTACAGAGTCATGTTATATTACATCCTTAAAGACTTAAAGGTCCACTAACATGAGGGGTACAGAGTCATGCTATATTATATCCTTAAAGACTTAAAGGTCCACTAACATAAGGGGGTACAGAGCTGTGCTATATTACATCCTTAAAAACCTAAAGGTCCACTAACATAAGGGGGTACAGAGCCGTGCTATATTACATCCTTAAAGACTTAAAGGTCTACTAACATGACAGGGTACAGAGCTGTGCTATATTACATCCCTAAAGACTTAAAGGTCTACTAACATAAGGGGTTACAGAGCCGTGCTATATTACATCCTTAAAGAGTTAAAGGGCCACTAACATGCGGGGGTGATTTAACAGCACAATGCTATGTTACATCCCTTGAGAGGTACTTCTGTTGAGACGTAAACGTCCAATAACTTGACCAATATAACCAGTATCACGACTGCTGCATAGTTTGTATGCTTTGAACCTGCCCATTCTCCCGCGCTTCTTTCTGGCCTAATATAGGCTCAGGGGCCCGTGAGGTCAAGTTGTGATTATGAGACTGATTCGCAAAGGAAGAGGTGCAGGCAGGAGTGGAGGTGAATAAGGCGTTTAATGCAGCGAAGAAGAAGCTGAGGGTCAACATGGTAGCGAAAGTAAACTATTTTATTCAGTAGACTAAGCAATATTTTAGCGTAAAGGGCTAGGGTCTTTCGGCTTAAAGCTGCATAATCAGCTTAAAGGCACACTAAAGTCGCCATGAGTGGACGCTGCCACAAGACGGTACCCATCCTGATATGACCTTAGATGTTGCCAGGACATAAAATAAAAATATATATGATTAGTTCTATGTAAATATTTTGACTTAAAAAATGTGATGCTTTCATTGGATTATGCAGCAAAAATCCAGTAGCACAGGTGGGATTTTTTGGTTCAAATGTTTTTATTCCTCTGTCAGTCCATTGTCAGTGGTAATCTACTGGTCTTCATGCCCTAATGACAATTGCCACTACACAGTAAACAAATTTATAACAATATAGATAGACAATTCCAAGACAATAAGCAAAGCATTCATATGAATGACAGGTAACAAACAAGATTAGAAAAAAAGAAACCTATCGGGAGGTAGCTATGTTGCACTAGTATGGTAAGCGTTAGTAGAGGGGGGGTGTGCGCATAACTGGATTTTCTCTCTAGAAGTGACATAATCGTCGAAAGATTGATGGTGGGATGTAGGGTGGGCCTTTGTGTTTGAACTGGTCTTCATGGTAATCTTGCGAGGAGACGTTTGCGCTCCAATGGGAGAGATGACCTTGGACCCGGCCAAAGCGGGCTTGTCCTAGAAGTGGCGCCAGTTCCGGTAAGTGAGGATTCACGGAACTAACCAAGCAGCATTGCTCCAATTGTAATAATATTGGCATATTAAAATATATAACACAAACGCAATGGTCGGTCTATACACTGTCAACAAGCCATGGTGTCTATTACTCGGGCCACATTTCCATAGGTTGTCCCTGGGGTATAATTTAAATTGTATGCGGACCGGGCATGGTGGCTTAATCGATCCGCGCTCTACCAATTTGGCCACCGCGCCCGGTGGATGGTGATGCTGGTGGTGGTGAGAAGATATAGAAAGTTGAGGCTGGAGTTCTATTCTGTTTTTAATGCTATGGGCGCAGTTGAGCCTTAAGTGACAGTAGGACATTTAAACAGCCACCACAAGCCGAGGCTTAAATCTGGAAAAAGAACCCAAGGCAGCCGATAGACAATCCAGGGATGAAAGATCTCTGTGATTTTGCGTATAAATTTCTGTGATTTTAAAATATTTACCGAATAACGTTAAGCAAACTGCCAAGGAATCAGTTGGATATGACAACACTTGGTTAGTTTGAATCCCTTTCTCATATGACCTTTGATGTTGCTAGAACATGAAACCCAAGCAAGAAATAGTTGTGTATGGGTGATAATACAGTCACAACAAGGACAGTTGAAACCTGACTTCGGGCATTTTCCCCTCGATTTCCTGACAGTGCTAATCCTATGGGGGAAAATTCACGTTATCGTGGAAATTTGTTGTCGGTGTATTAATCTCGATTTGATTTCCGTGTTTTTTTGCTGAAGACCACTTTCATTCTGGACAGTCCTAAAACTCAAGTTTGAGTTAATGCCTTGCAATCTTGAGCACCCAATGATAAATACTCTCCCCATTCGGACAGCAACGGTAAACTATAATTATTTTATTCAAGAGTTTCAGTCTTAATTAGAAAAATAGAAATAGAAATGTGTGTCGCGGGAAACCACACGCCAAAACAAATTAACTTCTTTTAGCCGATCAGCATCTGTTGCACTTAAATTTGCTAGAACGCTCTTTGGTTGGTTTAGATTAAAATCTGTCGTTCACTGGAGTTTGTTGTTAGAGGGAAGGTGGTGCCTTGGTGGGTGTCATGGAGTTTGTCATTAGTGTTTGTTGTTAGAGGGAGGTTTATTTATTTATTTACTTATTTTTTTGTTTTCTTGAAGATTTATACTGCCTATCATGGATAAGTCTGAATAGACTTGTTTTCACCATTAGACAGTTTGTTGATAGAAAGCCCGACCCTACACTTTTACCGACCCAAGGGATTTTTAACCTCCCACACCACATAGACATGGTATGAGGGCAACTGGCCTTTGATGACGCTGTAAGTTTTCCACAGAGGTGGAAATCCAAATTGGCAGAGCTGGGGGTACAGGGAATCGAACCACCAACCTTCAGATTAGGAGTCTGACCTAGAAAAAGTCACTCTAACCACTCCGCCACAGAGAACACCACGCTTAGTGGGTGGGTGTCATGGAGTTTGTTATTAGTGTTTGTTGTTAGAGGGAGGGTTTATGGCTTAGTGGGTGGGTGTCATGGAGTTTGTCATTAGTGTTTGTTGTTAGAGGGAGGGTTTATGGCTTAGTGGGTGGGTGTCATGGAGTTTGTCATTAGTGTTTGTTGTTAGAGGGAGGGTTTATGGCTTAGTGGGTGGGTGTCATGGAGTTTGTCATTAGTGTTTGTTGTTAGAGGGAGGTTTATGGCTTAGTAGGTGGGTGTCATGGAGTTTGTCATTAGTGTTTGTTGTTAGAGGGAGGTTTATGGCTTAGTGGGTGGGTGTCATGGAGTTTGTTATTAGTGTTTGTTTTTAGTGTTTGTTGTTAGAGGAGGTTTTTGGCTTAGTGGGTGGGTGTCATGGAGTTTGTCATTAGTGTTTGTTGTTAGAGGCAGGGTTTATGGCTTAGTGGGTGGGTGTCATGGAGTTTGTTATTAGTGTTTGTTGTTAGAGGGAGGTTTATGGCTTAGTGGGTGGGTGTCATGGAGTTTGTCATTAGTGTTTGTTGTTAGAGGGAGGTTTATGGCTTAGTGGGTGGGTGTCATGGAGTTTGTCATTAGTGTTTGTTGTTAGAGGGAGGGTTTATGGCTTAGTGGTTGGGTGTCATGGAGTTTGTCATTAGTGTTTGTTGTTAGAGGGAGGGTTTATGGCTTAGTGGGTGGGTGGCATGGAGTTTGTCATTTATCTTTACATAACACTAGTGGTCACCAGTCCCTTAGATTGGGACAACCCCAAAATAGTAGGAGTTCCTACATGCCTTACTTTGAGAATTACGTATTGCATCATCTTTAGTTCAGCAAACTGCCACCAGGTGGGTCACTGAAGGCTCACCATACACACACACACACACACACACACACACACCCTCACACACACACAAATACACACTCACACAAATACACACTCCACCTCGCACCTCCAGCCTGCAGACTGACACCTGGATTTGACAGGTCCTGCAAACACTCACACACACATACACACACACACACACACACACACACACAGCCCCCATGCATTGTCACCTGTGCGCTAACACTCCCTCAGATACTGGCATCTGTAAATCATACCATAACAGGCACACAGAACTCAGTTTCATAACTTAATTATTGTACCCATTCTGTGGCATTCTTCACAGACTATTTATCTGGGTGAAGAAACCTTAGTCTGCAGCAACTGTATATGCTGTCCTTAGTTTCAGCATTTACCTCCCTTTATACAATATATAATACCAACAGACTTCAATTCAGTAATACATGTAAATACACCAATACAGTAATAATTTTCCAGAGTTCTTATCTCCAGTGGTTATATTTGATGTAGAACCTTAGAACAATCTGATATTAATTATCACTTCACTTATTATACATAATCTACCATGGTTACACAACTTGGTTTGAATATTATGCATATCTAGTTACCAACATGATAGAATGAATTATATATTATTAGAGAGGTTTTTAGGGCTACTTACATGATTGGAATATTATTATAATGACTTTATAGAAATGAAAAGGAGATATTTTAGAATTTATTAAACCTATTATTTATTTATGAACCAGACCTGAAAAGTCAGAATATTTTAGACCTGATCGATTCAAACCAATGACATATATACAATTGATACTTGTTGCCTCCTAGCTTGGCACTCAGCATTTAATAGGATAGGACAAGGACTGGTTAGCTCAGTGTCAAGATAATATGACTGAGTGGGATATTGGGTTATGGTGCTGGTGGCCTGATTTCCCAGTGGGGCAGCACTATAAAGTTGCAATGAGTGCGTTTGCACTGTCACAAGTCGGTACCCGTCCTGATATCACTTTAGATGTGGCCATGACGTAAAACTCCAACAACCAATCAATCACCACCATTACCTTAAAGTTAAACATTATATCACCATAAACATCATCACCATTATCATTATCACCATCATCACCATCTTCGTCACCATCAACATCACCATCATCACCACCACCATAACAATTTACATTACCATTAACATCATTATCACCACCACCATCACCACCACCACCGCCATCATCACCACCACCATCGTCACCACCATCATCATCATCATCACCACCACCACCACTACCATCACCACTACTACCCACACCACTACTACTACCACCCCCCCCCCCCCCCCATCATCACCACCACGACGACCACCACCACCACCACCACACCCGTCCACCCTCCTCCTTCCTTCACATATTTGTGAATTGTTGGGAGAATGCGAGAGCGATAGACAGAGAACATCATAGACAGGAAGAGATAGTGAAAACAGATAGTTTAGTGAAAAACACGGGCGGGATAGATAGAGAGGGATAGTGAGAGGGGGAGAGGGGGAGACGGAGAGAGAAAGAGAGAGATCGAGAGAGGGATAGGGATATAGTGATCCCGAAACAGAGAAATGCAGAAGAGATTTGATTTATTTGTTGAGGTTTTATGTCCTAGCAACATCTAATATCATATTAGGACTGGAGAAAGATAGAACGTGTGTGTGAGAGAGAGATTGAGAGAGAGTGAGAGAGTGAGAGTGAGAGAGATAGAGAGAGATAAGGAGAGAGATAGGGAGAGATATAGTGAGAGAGATAGAGAGATAGAGAGATAGCTATATATAGAGAGAGATAGAGAGAGATAGAGAGAACAGATACAACGATAGACAGAGAAAGGGAGAACAAAGTTAATAGAGACAGAAATAATAATGATAATAACAATAATGATAAAATAGGAATGTGTTGCTATATACACAGACAGACAGACATACAGATAGACAGACAGACAGACAGAGGTAGAGAGAAGTGGTATCGGTGAAGTGTTAGTTAGCGCCGCCCGCGTGGATTGTTAGTAAGTGGTGCCCTGAAATGTGTACCCTCGCCAGCAGAGTAATGGTGGAAGCATGTCGACGTCTGCACGTCGCCATAACGAATCAATGCTCACAGCCCGGTACCGGGGTACCGCGGTACCGACCAACACCTCTCCGACTCCCATCTACTCCCCTCCCCTCCCCGCCACACACACACGCACACACGCACGGACACGGACACACACACACACACACACACACACACACACACACACACACACACACACACACACCTCGGCGACACGCCCTCAAGATGTGCCGGGCGACCTAGCCGTGTCACCCCCGCCACGTTCCGGCAGGTGGCAGCTCTATCGGGGCACCCAGCGTTTTCTCCAAGGGCTCCTTATGGGGCTGAGGGCTGGGGCTGGGGCTGAGCTGCGTTACAGATGCTATTGATGAAGTGCAATAGCTTTTTTATTTTTTTTATTTCTGCAGTTTCTGTTTGATCTCTGCATGATATGGGAGGGATTCAGCGCCCCGTCCTAAACCTGACTTGGGTTCTATGGGTCCTCGTTAAGGCTTGGCTCCGGCCGACGCCATACTGTAACTTCTGGGTAACACGGAGTCCTCATCACAAATACGGTAAGCCTGACCTGACCTCCTTTATGGCGGTGTTCCATATCAAGTTGCGTTATTGTTGTGCTGTGATTGCTTTGTGTCGTTGCTGCAATATGATGCTATTTATAATTATACCACAGGCTGTCATCTAGCCATAGGAGCTGGGCTGGGCTGGGACTGGGCTAGGCTAGGCTAGGCTGAGCTGGGCTGGGCTGGGCTGGGCTGGGCTGGGCTGGGCTGGGCTGGGCTGGGCTGGGCTGGGCTGGGCTGGGTTAGGGGTACATTACAGATGCTATTGATGAAGTGCAATACCTTTGTTTTGTTTTATTACCGCAGTTTCTGTTTGATCGTTGTATGACATGGGAGGGTTTCATTGCTCGTCCCACACTTGACTCGGTTTCCATGGGTATACCGGTTGAGGGTTGGTTCCAGCCAACGCCCTACTGTTACTAGCACAGGGTCCTCACCACCAACACCTTAAGCCTAGCCTAACCTCCTTTACAGGGGTCCGTCCTGATATGCCCTTAGATGTTGCCAGGACGTAAAACTCCAACAACCAACCAACCTTTACAGCGATGTTCCATATCAAGTTGCATTGTTGTGCTGCTGTTGCTATGCGTTGTTATTTCTATATGATGCTATGTATACCACAGGCTGTCGTCTCTCTATCCAAATGGGTATTCCTAGTTCCACCGCTCAGTCAAGAAGGACAGAGGCTGGAGTTGGGGTACATTATATACGCTATTGATGAAGTGCAACGGCTTTGTTTTATTTTCAGTTTCTGTTTGATCTCTGCCTGGCATGGGAGGGATTCATCGCCTCGTCCCACACCTAACAAGTTTCCATGGGTATTCCCGTTAAGGCTTGGCTCCGACTGTTACTTCTGGGTAACACGGGTCCTTACCGCAAACACCTTAAGCCCAACCTGACCTCCTTTACAGCGCTGTTATATATCAATATCAAGTTGCGTTGTTGTTGCTTTGTGTTGTTGTTGCTATATGACGCTATTTTATGGTATGCAGGTATTGCAATACCTCAGGGAGTGTGACACCCCTGCCCTGCAGAGTTGTAAACCACTGCCTTGTGGTACAGGTTCTTGACAGAACCGAACGCTAAGGGAGAAAACCCTGAACAGAAAACCATGTCACTGTGGCAGCATGAAGGGTGGTTGATGTATGGAACTCTCAACATCTCCCGACCAGCCACTGCAGGGACAAATAGTTTTGCACCTGTCTGGACATGTTCTTGCCTGTGTGAAACCTCTATTTGCTCCCCAAGAGAGTGCCGCTGGTAACTTGCAAAAGCCAGCAGCACTTCAACACTTTTGCAGGAAGCTTTCATGAAATGGGAGAGCGATAGTCAAGTAATGAAAGCAGTCTTTGTCGCATCGCGACCGACAGCATGATGATGATGATAATGACGCTATTTATACCACAGACTGCAGTCTATTGATACAGGTATCCCAAGTTCTGCTGATACTCTCAGGAAGGACGGAGGCTGCGACCCAGTACGCTGGGTCGCAGCTTCAGCTTACTCCGCAGAAAGTGTGTGTGTGTGGGGGGGGGGGGGGGTTGAATACATAGACCAGAAGTGGTATTTTATCTAATGTAAAAATGAGTTAAATATTTATATGTGTCACTTCCTAGCTTGGCGCTTGGCATTATTAGAATAGGGCAAGGACTGGTTGGCTCAGTGTCAGGATAATGTGACGAGTCGCAGCTTCAGTCCTTCCTAGGGGTACCAGCGGAATTCGGAATATCCGTTTTGAATTTTACCTCTATGAGGGTGTGCTCGATAGTGTAGCCGTCTGCACTGACCTCTCAGGGAAGGAGCCGCATAGACAGGTAGGCGTGGTTAGGGGTCGTACACAATTGCCAATGTCCTGATTTGATCCTGAGAGGTTGCTAGGGTGTAAAATTCACCATGTGTGTTGTAACATTTTCAGGGATCCTAGAGGAGCTAATGGTTAGCACACTGGCCCGGAATGCAAGAGATGTAGGTTCGATTCCCGCTCTAGATGCAATATTTCCTATTTGCATGACCCCCACGACAATAGTTAAACAAATTTGTTGTTGTGTATTTTTGTTTTATTTATTTATTTCAAAACATCTTTCCTCAACACCGATACACTTGTTCATCCAGACAGGATACAGGACATTAAAGCAATCTAGTATTAGTAGTAAGGATAATCGAACATTTGTAATCTACACAGAGGTAGCCCTGGTGCAATTGCCAAAGTGCTGATTTGATCCTGATACGTTGCTAGGGTGTAAAATCCACTCACTCACTCAACCTGTGTGCTGTAAAATGTTCAGTCTGGCCATTTTTTGCAAACAACCCTCTGTGACGTCATAATCGAATTCCTGTATGAAAATGAACCAATCACTGCATGGTGTAATTCGGTTTCACGCACACGCACACGCACACGCACATACGCATACCACTACAACTCACGCCTGATAGAATCGCTCTGTTAAAGTTGCATAGTCCGATGGTTTAGAATTTCTGTAATTTTCTGAGATAAATACATTAGCTTGATCGCTATAGACTACCTTACTTTAGTTTGAAGTGACTTTTATTTTAGATGGTTAATTTTGGATATATTTGAAGTACAACCATGGACAATTAATTTTGGCAAGCACGCCAAAATTCTGACACCATAGGCATCTGCAGTAACAGGTCCTCTTAAATTGCATCTGTATTCCTTTTAGTGTGATGACACATGTTTAATAAGTGCACCAGTATCTAAGTTAGATATGTAGAATCAAATCTAGATAATTGTTTCAGTTTTGAAAATTGGATATTTTCATCGGACTATGCAGCTTTAATACTTGCATCTATTTACATTTCTTTCGGTCCATTTAATCAATTTTGTTAAAGCAACTTTGTGTTTAATGTCCAGGCTGGTGCGTTCGTTTACTTCAAAGACCGAACTTTTAGAGTTGCACTGACAGGGCTGAGATGTCATTAAATATTCACAAGTGTGGCTATTTATAGTTTGTATATGTTGTGGCTTCCAAATGAATTACTTATCACCTAATTTAGGCCCCTCCCCCCCCCCCCCCCCTCAGCCTCCCCCCTCACTCCCCCGACCCACTTCCGCCACCGGGCGTCGTGGCGGAATCGGTAGAGCACAGGATTCCCGTGCGGGAAATCAGGAGTTCAATTTCCGGTCGAGTCAAACCAATGACTTAATAAAAATTGATACTTGTCATTTCCTAGCTTGGCGTTCGGCATTAATAGGATGGAACAAGGACTGGTTACCTCAGTGTCAGGATAATCTGACTGGGTGGGATATCAGGTCATGGTGACCTGATTTCCCAGTGGGGGCGCACTATAAAGTCACCATGAGTGTCCACTGTCACAAGTCGGTACCGCTCCTGATATCACATTAGATGTTGCCAGGACATAAAACTCCCAACAACAACAACAACAACAAACAACAACTTGCCTTCCTCCCCTCGCCCTCCCCACACCTCACTCCTCTCCCTGTCCCTCTCCATCCCTGTCTCTCCATCCCTTTGTCCCTCCTCTCCTTCTCCCTTCCACCTTCCTCTTTCCGTCTACCCTCTCCCATTCCCTCCCCTTCCCCTGTATAAATTTGGTAAGTCATTGTTTTTTGACTCGGCTGGCCGGGTTTCGAACGCTGAGACTTGGTCCCGAGTTAGTTGTGCCGTTAGTGACGACGCCCGAAGTGTGCGTCCTCACAATAAAGCGCATCGTGTCCACGTGACGTGTTTAGCCCAATGAATGCCCCGATTGAGGTCGGGCGCCAAGGTCGGCCAGCCAATGAGCCGGTGTCATGCGGCGCCCACTTAAAGTTGCATAGTCCGATGGTTTTGAATTTCTGTATTTTTTCTGAGATAAATATATTAGATCGATCAATAGTATATACTTTACATTAGTTCAAAGTTACTTTTATTTTAAATGGTAAACTTTTGAGATATTTTGAGTGCAAACATGGAAAATTAGTTTTGGCAAGCTTGCCAAAACTCTGACACCATAGACTTCTGCAGTAACAGGTTCAGTTAAATTGACTCAGTATTGCCTTCTACACAGAAACAAATGCTTAATAAGTGCATCCGTATCTAAGTGAGATATGTGAAATCAAATCTAGTTAATTGGTTTGCTTTTGAAAATTTGATAGTTCATCGGACTATGCAGCTTTAACGCCAGCCTCGGTTTGGCTTATTATTGCGCCCGCCCAGCGTCCCAGCGTCTCCTCCACTATCTGCGCCCCACCTGGCAGCTTTATGCGGTAACAGCGTCAGGTGCGCGCCGCCAGAGGGCGGCAGTTGTATGTAGGTGAGTGGGGGCTTCAGCTCCTTGGCGGGAGTGGGTGCCCTCTCTCCATCCCTCCCTCTCCCCCTCCCTCTCCCCCTCCCTCCCTCCCTCCCTCTCCCCCCTCCCTCCCTCTCCCCCTCCCCTCCCTGTCCCCCCTCCCTCTCTCTCCCCCTCTCCTCCCTCCCTCTCCCCTCCCCTCCCTCCCCTGCTCCCCCTCTCCCCCTCTCCTCCTCCCCCTCCTCCCCCTCCCTCCTCTCTCTCCCCTCTCCTCCCTCCCTCCCTCTCCCCTCCCCTCCCTCCTCCCTGCCCCCCTTCCTCTCCTCCCTCCCTCTCCCTCTTCCCCTTCCCTCTCACCTTTCCCTTCCTCTTTCCCTCTTTCTCCCCCACTTCCCCCCCCCCCCCCCCTCCCTATACGCCTGCCTGCCAGTGCATAATGAACGGCCATATTTCACATTACACTGACTGTGTTATTTGAATTTTTGTAAATTTTTTTTTTTGTGATCGTTTTTTTCTTCTCTCTGCTCATAATGGTTAACTGCATGCACTTATTTTCGCCGCTGTGCAGTAGTAGTAGTGATAATCCAAAGTAACCCTTGTTTTATTTAACGATGCCTCTAGAGCACACTGACCTCTCAGGCAAGTAACCACATAGACAGGTAGGCGTGGGTAGTGTGTTGATAGCAGGGAGCCTAGGTGGTGTAATGGCTAGCACACTGGCCCGGATTGCAAAGAGATGTGGGTTCGAGTCCCGCTCTAGGCGCAATATTTCCCATTTTCATCACCCCCACGACAATACCTTGTGTGGTGTTCTCTGTGGCGGAGTGGTTAGAGTGTCTGACTTTTTTCTAGGTCGGACTCCTAACCTGAAGGTCGGTGGTTCGATTCCCCGTGCCCCCATCTCTGCCAATTTGGATTTCCACCGCTGTGTATAACTTACAGCGACATCAAAGGCCGGTTGCTCTCATACCATGTCTATGTGGTGTGGGAGGTTAAAAATCCCTTGGGTCGGTAAAAGTGTAGGCTCGGGCTTTCTATCGACAAACTGTCTAATGGTGAAAACAAGCCTATTCAGCCTTATCCATGATAGGCAGAATAAATCTTCAACAACAACAACCTTGTACGCATTCGATTAGTGTTTTAATCTAGAGCTACTCTGTTAGTTTTTGTCACACCTTTGAAGGTTAGGTTTGTGCATAATTTTATGGATTACATGTACTCCATTTTTCTGTATTGTGTATGTAGCTGTGTATGTTTGTATCTATGTATCATCGGAGGGGGGTGCTATTTTTTTTTGTTACATCCTAGCAACATCTAAGGTAATATCATACTTGTGACAGCGCGCTCTGATGGCAACTGATACTGTGCTAACCAGTCCTTGTTTGTATCTATGTATCATCGGGGGGGGGGGGTGCTGATTTTATATATATTTTTTTACATCCTAGCAACATCTAAGGTAATATCAGACTTGTGACAGCGCGCTCTGATGGCAACTGATACTGTGCTAACCAGTCCTTGTCCTATCCTATTAATGCCGAGCGCCAGGCTAAGTAGTGACACGTATCAATTTTATAAGTCATTCACTTGACTCGGCTGGGTTTCAAACTCCCAACCTTCCACACAGGAAGCTCTACCGATTCAGCAACCGCGTCTGTGGGTGGGGGTTGAAAATTGGAATTATTGTCGCTAGAGCAGGATTCGAACCCACACTTCTTGCTATTCCGGGCTGGTGTTGTCCATTGAAGGAAAGTATTACTGCATAAACACATTTAAACTAATGCGAATCTTTGGGTCAGAAAAATAAATATTTACCAACAAAAAACCCCAAATAAAATAAGCACACAATCACATCTCTATAAAGAAAAAAGAACAGACAGCAACAAAAAATGCAGATCAAAATCAGAACTTAAAGCTGAAACAAACTATGGAGTTTGTTTCGGGGGGGGGGGGGTGATGGAATGCGGACCCCAACAAACCCATTGAAGACGCATCCTGTTTTGCGAATGGCGTAAATAATTCCTGAAGCTGAAATCTTACGCCTTTCCTGACCATGGCTTTGACAGCTCGGACGCCGAGTGCCCGGACGCCGGAAGTGGCCGGTTGTCTGAATAAAGAACTATTTTTTGTTTGTTTTGTTCTGTTTTCTTTCAGCAGGACAATAAGAAACAGGCGGTGCCATTCGATCTTTATAGCAAATTCTGAATTTTTCATTTGGGAACTTTGCTGATTGCTCCCGTAAAACCTCCGCTTTAAGTTAACTTCTGTTTATAAGACGCACACTCAGTTTTGAGGTTTCCATATAAGCCACGCCCGAGCGCCTTTTATTGAACAACAATATTTTAAATGGACCCTCGACTATAAAATCATCGCTTAAAAATGTCTGCTATACGATGCAGAGATGAATGACTTCCACGGTTTTGCGGCTTTCCAGGATTTCTTATATCCACCTATTAACTTTAAACAAAATTCCAAAAGAATGGATCTATATGACAATAGTTGGGTGGTTCGAATCCCCTCTTTATATGACCTTAGATGTAGTTAGAACATAAAACCTAAGCAAGAAACTGTTAGATATGTGCGATAATGCAATCACAACAAGGCTAGTTGAGACCTGACTTCCGGTATTTTTCCGCGATTCCCTGACAATGCTAAGCCTATGGGAGAATACCAGCATTTCTATTTTTTTTCCCAGAGACCACGTTCATCCCTGAAGATGAAGAAGCCAGACCCAGATTTTTGCTACAGACCACACTGGGCTGATTTGGTCTGACCATATAACCCATAGCTTGTGGTTGAGGTTTTACAGCGCGCTGTCCGCAATGTGCTGTGCTGGCACCACTCGTAGAGATTTATTTTTGGCGCCACCCCCACCTCATTCATCACCAGTCTGTCCCAACGCGCCGTCAATGATGCTGCTTCCAAATACCTGGGTTTTCCATTTCGGGAAGCTGAACAGTGGGCATTCACTCCTTGACGGCGAGGCTTCAATAGGCTTCAATAGGCCAGCGCCCCCCCCCCCCCCCCCCCCTTCTAGATACCCGTTCCTGGTGATCAGGTGGCACATTTCCGGTTGAGCAGATGGCACATTTCCGGTTGAGCAGATGGCACACTTCCGGTTGAGCAGATGACGCACTCACCAGATAACATGTTCACCTGCATGTATTTGGGGGATGTTGCAAGCAAAGGGTTACTTTGCCTGGAGCGGTTCACGAACCCAAATGTCTGCCATTCCGCGGCTAGCATTCTAACCATTAAGCCATGTAGGCTCCCTGATGCAACCATCCCCACTCACACCTATCTGTCTATGTGGTATTTCACCTGTGTAGGTGAGCGCAACTCAATATACCGCCTCTTGGAACCGTAAGTCTCCCACATGCGATTATAAATTTCCAGATAGCGCATTTCCTTTACATGCACAGGGCAGGTTCAGTACTATGCAGCATTCAGCATGTATGGCATCCTGGTCACAGCACCAATATTCTAGAGGTGTTTTAAGGACATACTTTTTCCGTGAGTGGGACTCGAACCCACATTTTCTGCCATTCCGGGCTTCTTGATGCCATCAACCTACTCACCATTACCTATGCATGTGCAACTCACTACTTAATGTAAATATAAAAATAAAGCAGGATTCGAACCCACATTTCTGCCATTCTGGGGCTAGCATTCCAACCTTTAAAACCACCTAGGGTCCCTAATGCAATCACCCTATCCACAGCTACCTCTCTATGTGGCTCCTTTCCTAAGTTTGTTTGTTGTTGTTTTACGTCCTAGAAACATCTAAGGTCATATCAGGATGGGTACTGACTTGTGACAGTGCGCACTCATGGCGACTTTATAGTGCTGTCCCACTGGGAAACCAGGCCGCTGGCACCATGACCTGGTATCCCACTCAGTCACATTATCCTGACACTGAGCACACCAGTCCTTGCCCTGTCCTAATAATGCCGAGTGCCTGGCTAAGAAGCGAGCGACAAGTATCAATTTTTAAGTCATTGGTTTGACTCGACCAGGGTTCGAACCCACGATCTACCAGCATTCGGCTATCCCGTCTGGCCCTTTCCTGCGAGGTCAGTGCAGACTACTACACTCATCTCCATGGAAACATAAGTCTTTTCAATGGTTTAGGTTTATAAGTCGTTTAATGCTTACGATTACCTGCATAGAACATTAGAGGCAACGGTGCGGGACGTAGCTCAGGCGCTAGAGTGTCCACCTCTGAATGTGTCAGACATCCTATTGATCCTGCTCACTGCACACATTTGCAGTTTGTGCTATTTTTCGTACCAACCAGTGGTCCACAACTGGTTCATCAGAGGATGTGGTATGTGCTGTCCTGTCTGTGCGGAAGTGCATATAAGGCGCCCCTCACCCCTTATCGGAAAGTGGCCTATGTGGCGGTGGCAGTTTTCCTCAAAAGAAATATGTCAGAATGATCATAATTTTTTATGTCCAATAGCCAATGATACAAATCGATGTGCTCTAGAGCCAATGACAACAATCGATGTGCTCTAGAGGAGTCGTTAAATAACAACTTTTTTTCGAACATTGGAGGCAATGCACTTACATATACATACACAGGGTAGGTTCAACAACCATACAGTGCGTAGCTTGTATGACTTTGATGGGACATCAGAGAAGTGACATGAACCATCCTGGCATGACCAAGGTCCTTACCAATGTTGGTATCTCGGAAGTTCATCTCGGGACTTTATAGTGCTGCCCCACTGGGAAATCAGGCCACAAGCACCATGACCCTATATCCCACTCAGTTTGTGTGGTGGTGGTGGCGGTGTGGTGTATGTGTGGTCGGAGTGTAGGTGAGTGTGGTTAGGGTGTAGGTGTGTGTGCTGAGGATGTAGGTGTGTGTGCTGAGGGTGTAGGTGTGTGTAGTGGTGTATGTGTGGTGGGGGTGTAAGTGTGTGGTGGGGAGGGTAAGTGTGTGGTGGGGGTTTAGGTGTGTGGTGGTGGTGTAAGTGGTACTGGGGGCATAGCTGTGTGTCGAGGGGTGTAGGAGGTATAGGTGTGTGTGCTGGGGTGTGTGGTGGGGGTTTAGGGCAGTGGTGGAGGTGTAGGTGTGTCGTGGGGATTAGAGATGCTAAATCTTGTGAGGTGCCGCTCTGCAAGACACCCCTACACCTCCACCAAACCACCTACACTGTCAACCCCCACCACACACTCCTACACACCCACCACATCCCTAAGCCCCCACCACACCCATACACCCCACCACACCCATACACCCCACCACACCCACCCCACCATACCCACTCACCACACACCCCTAAATCATCACCACACCCCTACACCTCCACAACACACCTACCACACAAACATATGCCCCCACCACACACCCACCATACCCACTCACTACACACACCAAAATCCTCACCACGCCACTACACGATGTCATGTTCCTGGCGGCCGGCGGCCTGGTTTCCCAGTGGGACAGCACTATAAAGTCGCCATGAGTGCCCACTGTCACAAGTCGTTACCCGTTCTGATATGACCTTAGATGTTGCTACGACATAAAACAACAAACAAACCTACACCTCCACCACACAAACATATGCCCCCACCATACACACCTACACCGCAACCACACCCACCCCACACCCCACACCAAAATCCTCACCACACCTCTAATCCTCCACCACACACCCCTACACACCCACCATACACACCTACACCCCTCAACCCCCTCTTATTTACACACACTTGATAGTAGAAGGAACTGCTTCTATCCAACCAAAACATACAGAGACCGGCATGGTGCGCCATCCGACGAGAGAGTCATGCAAACTGAAAGCTCCCCATTGTCCGCGATTGAAATTTCCCCTGCTTAATCAACTAATGTACCCCCACAAAAATATGTTGATATGTGTGAATTTACATATTCCTCCGCCCCTTCCTTAGTGCCCTTCCTGGTCACCCCCTTTTATCGCCTCCTTTGTCTCGGTGCCTTCTATGAATGACAAACACCCACAATAAGTAGGTCAGTGACATGCGGTTGCTGTATTAATGCCACCATGATCTACGCGTCTCCAGGCGGTATCAATAACCCATTCAGCATGGCATGTGTACTATATTCGCGAGTCGCACGCCCCTCCTGTTGGATAAAAGATTCACCTCTAAATCTGTTCAGAGGTGAATTACAACCGTATGTAAAAGTTGGAGAAAATGTGTCGTCTCACTGTTGATAGTCTTAGTTTGCAATTCCTACCTTATTTTGATTAAAATCCAATAGCTATAATCCGATTGTATATATTTTCCCTCCAAATACACTCTCCAGAGTGTTCTAATCAAATAATACCAAGGCATAATGACACAATTTCGAAGTGATAAAGTCCATGAAGTAAAATCCTTCATGTTTGAATGAACTGGTTGTACCACCTGACTATCTCAGCCAATGAAAATGACTGCTTCCTGACCTAGATTTGATTATTACCAAGGAACCTCTCAACTTCCTGCCAATGGCTGCCATGTTGACATGTGGGCTCTGTCAATTCAAACTTTTAAAGTTCATTGATCTACCAGACTAATCTACTAATTAGTTCAAAAGTGGAGGGTAAATATATATCAAGGTATGTGAAGAATATACTTTGCTTTTTAGATAAAAAATTGATGTGCTCATTTCATTTACCCACATTTTCTCCAGTTTTTATATTGGGTTGTTCTTCACCCCGACTCAGCCTACTATGGTACGGAGCGAATCTTTTTATCTACACTCCCGCGCCAATAATTCATGCACAATTCAATATTCGGCAGCTCGGCCTGTGGTATGGCGTGGGGATTGGTTTCCGATTGAGATTGATTAAATCCCAGTACAATAGGAGCTACGATCGCCGTAAATTCTTTAGCAGTTTGGTGGAATTATACTTCAAAAAAAGAATTGCAGTTATGTATTGTATGCCTGTGAATGTAGCAGCCCAGCAAGTGTGTCCTATTTGTTGGTATCTATTGTTATCATCATCATCATCATCATCATCATCAATATTACCAGACGGGATGTCCGAATGAGTTGAGTGTCCCGTCTCCCGTTTTGGTGGATCGTGGGATTCGAACCCATGGGTTCGAACCCCGATCGAGTCAAACCACTGGTCTAAAAATTGATACTTATAACTTCCTAGCCAGGTGCTCGGCATATTAGGATAGGGCAAGGACTGGTTGGTTTAGTGTCAGGATAATGTGACTGAGGTGTCGTGGTGCCAGTGGCTAACCTTATGTAAAAATATATGGATTTTCGGTTTGGAATTATATATTGGTAGAGAGCATTACTATTCTCGGGCGACGGAGTGGGGACCAAGGTTATGTAACAGAGAAGCAATGGGTGCCCCACTCGCTGTGTGACATGAGACTGTGGAAAATATGATATCACATGGTGCTCGTGATTATGACGAGATGTTCCTATGTAAGAGACAGTTAATGTTTGGTGAAATGTTCCCTCTATGCACCAGTAAGGGTGCAAGTGGAGGGGAAGGACATTTTTAATATATATTTATTGTAACTGTCTGCAACTACCTGTTACCACAGGGCTGATGGGCCAGCACGCCCAGCCATCTTGCATACATTATGGACACCACCTGCAGCTGGGGTTGAGTGACAGCTGCCCCTATTAGGGCGTCACCCCCCCAGGCTGTAGAGGGTGTCTGATTGGCTGGCTGTGGGAGGTCCAGTCACTTGTGCCCCTTGCACCACCTGACACACAGACCTCACTTTGATACATATGATGCTACAGGCACTTCTTGATACACTCTCGAAGGGAACACACTCTTCTCTTGTCCAGGGACCCAGACACTCTGTCTGAGGCTCCACTTTCTATATACAAACCAGCAGCAGCTATTCAAAAGGCACTGAGCTGTGTGCAACAACCATGGGAGTCCAGTTCAATGGGCTGTAAGCACTGATTCCTATACACACTAATGAGAGTAATGAGCGCCTGTGTGGACAGTAGGTAAGGAGTGAGGGTGGTAGGTCGCTAGTAGGTGAACAGGAGTTGATGCCAATAAAGCACAACTTCTTCACTGTCAATCTTGCGCGACTTGTCTTCCCTTTCTTTCTTATGAGTTTTTTGGCGAGGGGAATCAGGTGGGAACAGTTGTCAGAACTCACCAGGGGCCGTATGCATGGAGCGGTGTTAGCGAGCCAAAACGCGTATAGGGCGGGATTTCTGGTTTAGCACAGAAAAGTTGGTATGCATGGAGCAGTGTTAGGCCTAACACCGAGCATTTAAACTTGGAAATTCTAACTCTGCTCATAGCAGGTTTACAGCGGTGTTAGTGTTAGGTTAGTGTCAGAATGGAACCCAAATCTACTCAATGCTATCATATTTAACAGAATTAAATACGCAATAAGTGAAATCTTATCAGTTTAACCCTAAATGCGAAGCGATATTAACGCTGCTGCCGTAGCAGCGGCGATATTAATATTTTCGAATCGACGAATGTAAAGTAAACAAATCGCCACCGCCGCAGCGACGTCGATATCCATACTGTCGACGTCAAGTAAAAATGGCCGCCGCCGAATCGGCGGGAATTTCTTACGCCCAAATCTATTAAATGCTGTCATATTTAACAGAATTACATACACAATAAGTGAAATCTTATCAATTTAACCCTAAATTCGAACCGATATTAATGTAGCCGCAGCATTGGCGGCATTATTCATATTGTCAAATCGAGGGATTTCCCAAATCTATAAATACATTCACGTTTAGCTAACACTCACCGTTTATGCCCCCATGCATACGGCTTGACATAGTTCTCGACGCCGCAGATAACCGGAGATAACTACCCGGAGTTAGAGGGATAACACCACATGCAGATAACACTGCTCCATGCATACGGGCCCTGGGGAAGAGTAAGTGGTATCTTGGGGCTCTGACGGCCGAGTCTCAACATATTACAACTAGATGGTTACACCAAGGCTAACTCATCATATATGCATGGAAACCATTATGTTCACAATGTCTTTTCTTTTGTGAGTCTTAGATATCGGGTCATGGTGCCGGTGGTCTGCTTTCCCAGTGGGGCAGCACTATTAAGTCGCCATGAGTGCGCACAAGTGGTACCCATCCTGATATGACCTTAGATGTTGCCAGGACGTAAATCAACCAAACCTTAAGGATATATTGGGCAGCACTGGAATGATCCGGCCGTAGCATCTACATACAGTAAAACCTCTCTAAATCGACCGACCTTGGGACCGACTTTAACTTTCAAATCGTCCATTTAGGGAGGTGGTCGGTTTAGGGAGTTTTTTGTATCATTACAATGGTATTCCATGGGTGATCATTTGGGAGCCAAATAAAGCGATCGATGTAGGGGAGTGGTCGCATCTGTGGAGGTGGTGGGTTAGAGAGGTTTTACTGTACTTTGCTTGCCTGCAACCGGAAATAGATTTTTGTTATGGCCTTATGAGCCAATTAGACCAACTAGATCTAGGGTTGGTAGTAAATACTTCCCTCCCGGGATCCTTCCAATGTTGCCCAATATATGATTGAGGTTTGGTTCATTAGTTCTAGGAGTTTTACGTCCTAGCAACATCTAAGGTCATATCAGAACAGAACCTGTTGCTCTATTCAAATAATGCCGAGCATTAGGCTAGGTAGCGACAAGTATCAGTTTTGTATTCAGTGGTTTGACTCGGCTGTGCTTCGAACTCCCGACCTTCCGCACGGGAAGTCTGCGCTCTACCGATTCGGCCACCGCGTCCCGTCCCAATAATAAATGGATGCGGAGATTGCCTATAAAGCATGTCAATTTCAGCTGTCGGAAGGACTCCTGTTCATTTCAATAATAAGTGAAATGCACGGATCACATATAAAGCAATAGACTTCAGCAGTAGGGAAGAATCCTGTTCATTTCAGTAATAAGTGAAATTGATAGATCACCCATAAACTGATCAAGCATGTCAATTTCAGCTGTATGAAGGAAATCTGTTCATTTCAGTAATAAGTGAAATGTGCAGATAACGTATAAAGCATACAGACTTCAGCAGTAGGAAATAATCCTGTTCATTTCAGTAATAAACGAAATGCAAAGATTGCCTATAACAATTTCAGCACTTGATTTCATTCATAGCAGTACGAAGGAATCCTGTTCATCTCAGTAACAATGCACACGCGACGATCGCACGAATCAAGCACGTACCGCACATGTCCGCGTGACCAACTCTCACTGATTTATTCCCATTCGGCGCTGATTTACTCTGGCCGGCGTCTTTATTGTGGTGCCCCCTAATGGACCCCATTAGACAGAAATACACTCAAGCATGCGACAGGCTCAAGCAAATAACAAAGCTACCGGTGATATGTGAACTCGTAGGCATGGACTTGGAAAAGTAATGTACTACCAGCCGGAACAAAGAATACCAAAGACTGATAGACGAGTGCATACCGGAGCTGAATGCCTACATCCATGACCTAAACAACCACCAAAGCAGTGGTGTATACCTAGATATGCAAACTACATCCACAAGACACGGCATGGAAAGAGGTCAGAACGGTATGGCATTGGCATGACTGACGGTATACACTACAATGAGGAGTATGCCAGATACGGCACTGCCAGGCTGTCAGAAAGCATCGTAGAGACCTGGGAAGAACACCAGGGCTCCAAACCATGAGTATTACAAACTTTTTTACAAATTTTCACTAACCTAATCCTAAAAATCATAAGAAAAATATAAACAAATAATATGTAATTAATGCTCCTGCCTTCCTCCACGCACAGAGGTAAGAACTGCGGAGGCGAACATGAGCATCTTTTTATCAGGGAATATATGTACTGTATGCACCAGCACATGTACCCAAAACTCACAAATCGCAATAAAATTAAATTAAACTCAAATTAAAATCAAAACTCGCAAAAATCAGGCAACCACTCTCATAAAGACACAATAAACAAACTACAATAAACATGGTAGAAGAAATTGAATGCAAACTGGGAAGGGGCACACACTTTGCCCACCTAAACTGCCAAAGCGCATCCAAAAAAATAGACATAATAAAAATGCATCTACAAAAATACAACCTAGATGTACTAACCCTATCAGAGACTGGTTCACTGAAAAACACCAAAACAACACACTAAGCATAAGCGGATATAGGCTTGTACGTAATGACAGACAGCATAAAAATGCAATAAACCAAACGAAAAAGGGTGGAGGTGTTGCCATTTACTGCAAAGACACCAAAAAACCTAGATCCTGAAGCACTAAAAACAGCCAATGTATCAAATGAGCACATACATATGGTGCCTAATAAAAAATGAAAAACAAGCAAATATAGCCATAGCAAGCCTTTACAGGGGAAATAGAATTATTCATTGAAGCCCTAGAGACGAGCATAAACGCCATACAACAATTAACAAGGGCAGAAATCTTCATACTAGGGGACTTTAATGGCAGGGCCCTAAAAAAACTACTCAGAAGATGCATTAAAAAATCATCTGCACCAAAACATAAACAACATCACACAAAACAGAGATGATGTTCATATCTATTGGAACAACATCATCACAGAAATATGAAAATCAACTAATGAAATTTGTCCCAATAAGAAAAAAAAAACGGAAAAAAAACAGGACCGCTGGATAGACAATGACCTGCTAACACTCATCATAGGCAAAAGTAAACTGGGTGATAAAGCAAAGCACAGAAACTATAGAAGACAAACTGGCCTACCATATCACCAGAAACAACTCTCTTAAAGCTCTGATAACAGCAAAAAAGAAATACATAATAAAGCAGGACAAAGACTGGGGAAGCAATACAAACAAATTCTGGAAAAATGTAAACCTATTATTAAAAAAATAAAAAACCAAAGAAGAGCACATAAACTTCCAAGATAATGAAGGGACAATGCTCACAAATAAAGATGCAGCAAACAAACTGAACACACACTTCGCCACAGTAGGGCAAAGCTGTCAGAATTATTTTTTAAAAGATGGGTAAATAGATCAGGAATTGTGCAGGATGAAATCCCCACCTGCAAAACTGATCAAATAGAAGTAAATAAAATTAAGAAATGACATAGACACGAATAAAACAAGTGGAATAGATGAAATCCCAACCAAAATACTGAAGAAGGCACTCCAAGCCATCCCGGCCACTATGGTAGACCTATTAAACATCTCCTTTGAACAGGGGCATTTTATTTCAGCCTGGAAAATGGCAACCATCACCCCCATTCACAGAAACGGAGACAAACAAAACATGGGAAAATACAGGCCAATATCAATTCTCCAAACCCCAGACAAGCTCATTGAAAAAGTGTTACATAGACACATAAATGAATAACTGGAAAAAAACAATATATTAAACGAAAGACAAGGGGGCTTCAGGAAACTGCACTCCACATAAAAAACAATAGCTAACCTAACAAATGACATACTGGCATCAATGAACCAAAAACAATTAGTTGGAGCAGCCTTCATTGACTTCAGCAAAGCATTCAACACAGTAGACCATAATATACTACTGGAAAAACTAAAAACCATGGGCATAAAATCCAACACTATGAACTGGATAAAATGTTACCTGAGCAACAGGCAACAAAAAACAAAAATAAACAATACACTATCAGACAACCAACCTGTCACATGTGGTGTACCTCAAGGGTCAGTGTTAGGGCCACTGCTCTTTATAATCTACATAAATGACCTTGAGAAATGGCTGCAAACTGAATGCCTCCAACTATATGCGGATGACACCGTTATATATGCAAAGGGCACCACAAAAGAGGAGGTAATAATTGGACGAATGGTGTGAGTCCAACAAAATAACCATCAATGCAAGCAAATCAAAAACAGTACTCTTCTTGCATAAACAAATGCCAGAAAGAAATATACACTGTAAGCTAGGAAACCAAACATTAGAAAATGTAGACCATTACAAATACCTAGTCCTTGAGTTGGACAGCCAACTAAACTACAACCTATGTATAAAAAATCATCCAAAAAGTAAACCACAAACTGTGGCTATTTGCAAAGCTAAAATACTACATGACACAAGAAATGTCAATAAAAATTATCAAGGGCATGACACAAGAAATGTCAATAAAAATTGTCACAGGCATGGTGCTCCCCTATTTTGACTATGGGGATGTAAACTACATGGGCGCGAAAAAAGAACTTCTAAAAAAACTGCAAATACTGCAGAACAGAGCCCTAAAAATCTGCCTAAGAGTAAACAAGCTGCACCCCACCTATGACATACACAAAAGAACTAAAGTAAAATTACTAGAAAATAGGAGAATGATTCATTTAGAAACATTAGCATATTGCGATAGTCAAAACAAAACTCCTAACAAAACCACAAAGGAATACTAGAGCAAATAATGGGCCACTACTAAGAGAGACCAGAAGCCAAATAAAATCTCACGAAAGAAGCATGCTGGAAATGGCTGCCAAGGTGTGGAGCCCCCAAACGGTAAAGGAATGACAAATTCCTGACCTAAAAATATGGCTAGGAAACCCCCACAAAGCTGCGCTGGAAGGGGGCATGTGATATGTCACGGCCCACCAGCGGGATGGCCAATGGAAGGTAACCATGCCAAAATTAGCCAGATAGCACACCACATAACTATGTACAAGCCTATGATATGTAAATAGGAGTAGGCTAGTCTAGTAGTAAGAGTAGAACAAAATTAAATATATATATATGCCAAGAAAACCTTTAAAAAACCGAAAATAGACTACTAACCATATCAACCAACTACCTACCTGCTACTGTAATGTAGGCAATCAAAATATAATGCCAACCCTACAGCTGGCCAGCATTGAAAACAAGCTTGAGTACTTGGGCTTATATGCTAGTGTAGTGGTCTGCACTGACCTCTCAGGCAGGGAGCCGCATAGACAGGTAGGCGTGGGTAGTGTGTTGATATCAGGGAGCCTAGGTGGTGTAATGGTTAGCACACTGGCCCGGAATGCAAAGAGATGTGGGTTCGAGTCCCGCTCTAGGCACAATATTTTCCCATTTTCATCACCCCCATGACACTATGGATAGAATAAATACAGCCTTTAAAAAAAACAAAAAACAAAAACCCGGCTGAATACAAATGGCCGCCCTTCTCCAAAAGCTGCGATGGCAGATTGGTTACCGCCGGTTACCCGCCGCTTTATAACCAGCGCTCAAGATTAGCTGCTCGCCAACCCCCTAACTCCCCTAGCGTCGTCTAAGCGAACTAAGGGTAAGTGTGATGGGGGTGGTGCGGGTGTCTGTGTTGTCATCATCAGTTGGTCATATACCGCGGTTTCAACTTTGTTTCTGAGTGGGTGGTTGTCGTATGGAGACTGCATAAGGCTCCTATTTTCAATTTACCATCAGTCTACTTTCACTCTACTTTCCACCTACTTTCACCTTACTTTCACTCTATCAATCCTACTTTCTCTTGACTTACCCCCACCCCCCCACATTCATTTTACTTTCTACCCTTTAAGCTATTTCCTTCAATCTACTTTCCACCTATTTTCCGCCTACTTTCCGCCTACTTTCCACCATACTTTCACCTACTTTCCACCTTATTCTCACCTTATTCTCACATTACTTTCACCTTACTTTCATATTACACCGCTCACCCACACTTACACTCACTATCACTCATCCCACCACTCATCGACTCTTACACTCAGTAGCACTTACTCACCCACTCTTACACTCACTAGCGCTCATCCCACCACTCACCCACTCTCTCACTCAATAGCACTCATCCCACCATTCACCGACTCTTGCACTCACTAGCACTCACTCGCCCACTCTTACACCCACTCTTACACTCACTAGCACTCACTCACCCACTCTTACACCCACTCTTACACTCACTAGAACTCACTCACCCACTCTTACACACATTTACCTACTCTTACACTCACTTACACTCTACTAGTACTAGCATTCATTTACCCACTCTTACACTCACTAGCATTCATTTACCGACTCTTACGCTCACTTACACTCACTAGCATTCATTTACCCACTCTTACACTCACTTACACTCACTAGCATTCATTTACCCACTCTTACACTCACTTACACTCACTAGCATTCATTTAACCACTCTTACACTCACTTACACTCACTAGCAGTCATTTACCCACTCTTACACTCACTTACACTCACTAGCATTCATTTACCCACTCTTACACTCACTTACACTCACTAGCATTCATTTACCTACTCTTACACTCACTTACACTCACTAGCATTCATTTACCCACTCTTACACTCACTTACACTCACTAGCATTCATTTACCCACTCTTACACTAACTCATGCATTCTTCACTTACACTCACTAGCATTCATTTACCCACTCTTACGCTCACTTATACTCACTAGCATTCATTTACCCACTCTTACACTCACTTACACTCACTAGCATTCATTTACCCACTCTTGCACTCACTTATACTCACTAGCATTCATTTACCCACTCTTACGCTCACTTACACTCACTAGCATTCATTTACCCACTCTTACACTCACTTACACTCACTAGCATTCATTTACCCACTCTTACACTCACTTACACTCACTAGCATTCATTTACCCACTCTTACACTCACTTACACTCACTAGCATTCATTTACCCACTCTTACACTCACTAGCATTCATTTACCCACTCTTACACTCACTTACACTCACTAGCATTCATTTACCTACTCTTACACTCACTTACACTCACTAGCATTCATTTACCCACTCTTACACTCACTTACACTCACTACCATTCATTTACCCACTCTTACACTCACTACCATTCATTTACCCACTCTTACACTCACTTACACTCACTAGCATTCATTTACCTACTCTTACACTCACTAGCATTCATTTACCCACTCTTACACTCACCAGCACTCTCATTCAACCCTTCAATCGACCACTCTAAGACACTCACAACCACTCTTTAAACCACTAACTACCACTCTTTCAACCATTCACTCAACCACTCACTCAACCAGTCCACCCAACTCACTCAGTTCCCCCCCCCCCCCCCCACCCCCCCCCCCCTCCCACCCCCCCCCTCACCCCCTCCTCCTTCCCCTCCCCTCCCCCTCCTCCCTCCTCACACTGCATTAAAGCAGATACACCCAAATGCATAACTCCATTACTTTCTAAATTTGACTGAGCACTGTGAAGTATCAGGTAATGCCCTTTGGCCAGTCGTCACCAAGTCTGGCTGAAGCAGACACACAGACAGACATAGGAGGTGTGTGTGCGTGCGTGTGTGTTGGGGAGGTGATCCACAGTACACCAAGGTCACGTGGTCCAGCTTTGGAGTGCCCATTGGTGTGGATTGCTCATCAGGGTTACCACTACTTTGATAGCCCAAGTTTTACCAAACAACTCATCGACTATTATAACTAAACTACCGCCCCTATTTCAATGACGGTGTTTTGTTTGTATTGCTTTGACTGTTTTGACTGAACAATGTTTGTTCCCAAATTCAAGACTGTGTGAAGGAAGCCATGTTTGTTTGTTTGTTCGTTTATTTGTTTGTTTCTAGTTTTCCGAAACCACTCGATGACTATTGCAATTAAATTACAGATTTTCACCAACTGGTTGAACTAGTTTGAACAAGTAGGCTGTGTCTAGTTTTGCAAATGAAGTCATCGACTAGAACAACATTTTCAGGGTCCGTCCAGGGCCTGAAAAGTCTTTATCTTCATTTGCCTCATTTCAAGGCTTTGAAAAGCCTTGAAATTAACCTATTTTGGGTAATTAGTCTTGAAAAGCGTTAAATTCCATTAACTGTCCTCACTGATCTAAATTAGTCTGAAATTGCCATTCGCCAATGTTTTTTTCTTCCTGAAATCCAGGTGAAAATAATTTCGGTAAATGATATTTTATTCAGTAAATAGTTATTTTATTAGCGTCAAAGAGAGTGACTTTCTGGCCATACTACACGCCAGTCATTCACATATATATATTTTTTAATCTATGGTATAGTGCTACCATTAAAAATGAATTTGAGATTCCACAGACAATTCTGGGATAACCTGGTGTACATTTTGCATCTTCAGGGATAAAGCGTTATTGTGTTGGGAGAGGATGTGCGATGATTGGAGCGCCACCTATCAGTTAGTCTATGCTCTTTCTGCATGGTAACGATCATGCCGTATTTCAATCACTGATATATATTACCCCAGTCATACAACGCCTGCATTCGCCTATGATCAGTTAGCGACGACCATACGTCCTCCTTATGACCACTATACATGCTCTTTACATCCCTGCGGCGTGATATCGCCGACCACTCTCAACCATTTTGGTAGTAAGGCGGTTTCCGGGTGCTGCACGTGCAACCTCCTTGCGACCAGTTCGGCCGCCGCCAGGTCACTATTGGTTGCCGACGACCACTTGGCGACTGCCGTGCCAGGAGCATGAGAATTTTGGTCGGCGGGCGGTTGCCGAGTGGTCGCCAAGCAGTTGCCGACTCAGCGACCAAT
This sequence comes from Branchipolynoe longqiensis, assembly GCA_030323885.1. Taxonomy (NCBI): domain Eukaryota; kingdom Metazoa; phylum Annelida; class Polychaeta; order Phyllodocida; family Polynoidae; genus Branchipolynoe; species Branchipolynoe longqiensis. Next base: position 107,735,377 of record CM059189.1, on the reverse strand, counting down.
CCCCTAAACATCAGCGAACACTTGGCGACCGCCGTGCCAGGAACATCAGAATTTGGGTTGATGAGCGATCGCGACCACTCGGCAGTCGCCAACCAACCTCCTTAAACATCGGCGAGTGGTCGCTGAGGGGTCGGTGAGCGGTCGCCGACCAGTCTACGACCGCGATTTTGAATCAATGTAGCGAGTGGGACACTGGTAGGTCGGTGACATTTTGGTCGTGAGGCAGTCGGAGACAAACGCGTTGTGTGACTGGGGTATAAGCGTATTATTATTTCACCGCATTATGTAACTTTTATACATGATCAATAAATAATAGAAAACACAAATGTTGGCTAGGAAAAATGTGTGATTGAAGTCCTCTCCTGATGTTCAGACTACTTCTCCAACTCCTGTGTCAAGGCAACGATGGTGTCCATATAAAAATGACAAATGGAAAATCGCCAATTTTTGTCGCCTCTATTTAGTGAGATCGGGGTGGCTGCAAGTGGAAACCGTCAGTCAGTTCATAAACCCGACGGAGCGGGACGTGGCTCAGGCGGTAGAGTGTCCACCTCTGAAGGTGTCGGGTCATCTGATCGATCCTGCTCAGTGGACCCATTTGCAGTTTGGGCTATTTTCTGTTCCAACCAACTGGCTCATCAAAGGCTGTGGTATGTGCTCTCCTGTCTGTGGGAAAGTACATATAAAAGACCCTTGTTGCTTATTGGAAAGATTAGCCTATATGGAGGCAATGGGTTTCCTCCAAAGAAACATGTCAGAATGACCATATTTGTTATGTCCAATAGCCGATGATAAAAATCAATGCGCTCTAGTGGCATCGTTAAAAAACAACCCAAAACAAACAAAACAAACCCGAGCTGCTGACATAGTTAGGGGGACCAAACGCGGTGGCCGAATCGGTAGAGCAGAGGCTTCCCATACGGAAGGTCGGGAGTTCGATTCCCGGTCGAGTCAAATCAATGACTTATAAAATTGATACATTATCCTGATGCTGTGCTAACCCGTCCTTGTTCATGGTAATGACAAGTGTACATTTTGTACATCATTGTGGGTTTAATTCGGCTGGCACGCCTGCGCTCTACCAATTCAGCCACCGCATCCCGTCTGCCATGCGGAAGGTATTGGGAGTTTTGGTCGAGTCTAACCAATGACTTATACAGTTTATACTTGTCGCTACCTAGCTTGGCGCTCGACATTGGTAGGATGGGACAGGGACTGGTTAGCACAGTATCAGGATAATTTGACTGTGTGAGATATCGGGTCATGGTGTGGATGGCCTGATCTTCAAGTGGAGCAGCACCATAAAGTTGCCCATGAATGTGCACCATCACAAGTCTGTTCCCCGTCCTGATATGACCTTAGATGTTGCCAGGATGTAAAATTCCAACAACCAACCAACAGAGAAGCAATGGTTAGCGGATGATTAGTGGTTGATTGGGTCGCAGCATGTGGATTGCTGGAAGTCAGGTTTGGCGAAGGAAGGATGAAGAAGAGAATGGGCTCTGATGCTGTGGTGGTGGGTGGTGGGTGGTGGGTGGTGGGTGGTGGATGGTGGGGGTGGATGTGTAAGTGTAAGGAGGGGATGTGGTGATGGTGATCGGTGAAGTGTGTGTGAAGTGGTCCCCTGGGCGGTATCGTGAACGGGGGGCTTAGTCCATAGGGAAAGGTCACAGCAAGCACTGTGGAGTTTCAGAAGTGCTAGTCAGTGCTGGAGGGGTGGCGCCCTCAGGTGGACAGAGAGAAGCTCTGCTTGTCAGCATGCACCACCCACGTCTTCCTGTACAGTGTCGCGTCTGGATGCCCACACGTCTGGATGCCGTATAGCAGGACACTACCTTTATTAATGTATCCGCAGAGCAGGATATTACCTGTATTAATGTATCCGTATATCAGGACACCACCCGCGTTAATGTATCCATATCGCAGGACACCTCCTGTATTAATGTATCCGTATAGCAATATACCACCTGCATTAATGTATCCGTATAGTAGGACACCACCTGTGTTAATGTATCTGTTTAGCAGGAAACCACCTGTATTAATGTATCTCTCCAGCAGGACACCACATGCATTAGTGTATCTCTCCAGCAGGAAACCACCTGTATTAATGTATCTCTCCAGCAGGCACCACATGCATTAATGCATCCATATAGTAGGACACCACCTGCATTAATGTATCCGTATAGCAGGACGCCACATGTGTTAATGTATCCATATAGTAGGACACCACCTGCATTAATGTATCTGTATGTCAGGACACCACCTGCATTAATGTATCCATATAGCAGGACACCACCTGCATTAATGTATCTGTATAGCAGGACACCTTCTGTATTAATGTATCCGTATATCAGGACACCACTTGCATTAATGTAACTGTATAGCATGACACCACATGCATTAATTTAACCATATAGTAGGAAACCACCTGTGTTAATGTATCCCTATAGCAGGACACCACCTGCATTAATGTATCCATATAGTAGGATACCACATGCATTAATGTATCCGATAGCAGGACACCACCTGTGTTAATGTATCCATATAACAGGACACCCCGTGTGTTAATTTATCCATATAGTAGGACGCCACCTGCATTAATGTCTCCTTTTAGCAAGACACCAAGAACCAAAGGGTTCTAACCCTGGTCGAGTCAAATGACTTGAACTTTGATACTTGTCGCTTCCTAGCCAGGCATCTGACATGATTAGGATAGGGCAAGGACTGGTTGGTTCAGTATCGTGATATTGTGACTGAGTGGGATATCAGGTCATGGTTTGTCTCAGTGTCAGAATAATGTCACTGAGTGGGATATCAGGTCATGGTGCTGGTGGCCTGGTCTCCCTGTGGGGCAGCACTATAAAGTTGCCGTCAGTGTGCACTGTCACAAGTCAGTACATCTCCTGATTTAACCCTAGATGTTGCCAGGATGTAAAACTCCAACAACCAAACAACGTGATGCCTGAGGGACGTTCTCGAAAAGAGTGTGTGTAGAAATAAGTGCCGCCGCTGATGCAGTGGTGATGCGATAGATGGCGCTGTGAATGGGTTAAGCTGGGTCGCGGTTAAAGGTCACCGCACATTGTCAACCTGTGATGAGCGAGAAACACTCTGGAGGAGTCGCTGCAGTGTTCTGACCTAAAAAGGGAGAGCCCATACTCTCAACGCTTCGAGATTGATGACAAGCTGTGTTGGCGTCAAGTGTTATTTAGTTATTCGCATTGAGCTGTTGCAGTGTGGTCTGATTTATTTAATCATTTGTGTCCCCCCCCCAACCCCCAAGAAAGTGAGACTGGTGTTTAATGCCCGTTCTGCTTTGATGAATGGCAGTAGTAATATGAAATCATTAGAGTATAGTTCCTTTGATGAATAATAGTGTTGCTCGGTGCATGTGCAATGCAAAGTCAAAGAAAGACATGATAGCGCTTTTAAGATTGGTTGGTTGGTTGTTGATGTTTTACATCCTGGCAACATCTAATGTCATATCAGGATGGGTACTGGCTTGTGACGGTATGCACTCATGGTGACTTCATAGTTCTGCCCCACTGGGAAATCCTGCCACCAGCACCATGCCCTGATATCCTTCACAGTCACCTTATCCTGACACTGAGGTAACCAGTCCTTGCCCTATCCTATTAATGCCGAGCGCCAGGCTAAGAAGCGACAAGTATACATTTTTATAAGTCATTGGTTTGAATCGACCGGGAACCAAACTCCCGATTTCCCGCACGCGAATCTGAATATGGAAGGGCATTGGTTCTCGGTGAAGGTTGTGGGCTTGAATCCCTGACTAACCAAGCCAACAAATTAAAATTGTATGCATGTCGATACCTATCCTGACGCTTAGCATTAATAGGGTAGGGCAAGGACTGGTTAGCTCATTGTCAGGATAATGTGACTGAGTGGCATATCTAGTCATGGTTGGATGATTTCTTATTGGCTGCTGCAGGCTCCATATATAACAAAGATTGATATATTATGCCCTCCATTTTCCTTGACTACGCCCCGCCTACACTACCTCCCGCTCCCAGTACTCCCTCCCCCTCCCCCAGTACTCCCTCCCCCTCCCCCAGTACTCCCTCCCCCTCCCCCAGTATTCCCTCCCCCTCCCCCAGAACTCCCTCCCCCTCCCCCAGTATTCCCTCCCCCTCCCCCAGTACTCCCTAACCCACCCCCCAGTACTCCCTAACCCTCCCCCAGTACTCCCTCCCCCTCCCCCAGTACTCCCTAACCCTCCCCCAGTACTCCCTAACCCACCCCCAGTACTCCCTAACCCACCCCCCAGTATGCCCTAACCCTCCCCCAGTACTCCCTAACCCTCCCAGTCCTCCCTAACCCTCCCCCAATACTCCCTACCCCACCCCCAGTACTCCCTAACCCCCCCAGTACTCCCTAACCATCCCAGTACTCCCTAACCTCCCCCAGTATCCCTACACCCCAGTACTCCCTAACCCTCCCCAGTACTCCCTGTACCTACCCTCCCCAGTACTCCCCAACCCCCAGTACTCCCTAACCCCAGTATCCCTAACCCACCCCCAGTACTCCCTAACTCTCCCCAGTACCCCACCCCCAGTACTCCCTAACCCACCCCGTACTCCTAACCCCCCCCAGTACTCCCTAACCCACCCCAGTACCCCACCCCAGTACTCCCTAACCTCCCCCAGTACTTACCCTCCCCCAGTACTCCCTAACCATCCCAGTACTCCCTACCCACCCACAGTAATCCCAACCATCCCCAGTACTCCCTAAACCTCCCCAGTATTCCCAACCTCCCCCAGCCCTACCCTCCCCCCCTCCCTAGTATCCCCAGTACTCCCTAACCATCCCCCAGTACTCCCTAACCCTCCCCAGTTCTCCCTACCCCACCTCCAGTACTCCCTAACCCACCCCAGTACTCCCTAACCCTCCCCCAGTAACCACCCAGTACTCCCCCACCCCCAGTACTCCTAACCCTCCCCAGTATTCCCTAACCCCCCCAGTATTCCCTAACCCACCCCCAGTACTCCCTAACCCTCCTCCAGTACTGCCTAACCGTCTCCTGATTGGATAACCTTCCACACTCCCACCCGTATGTGTTGGTGACGCCCTATATATTTGCATAATTTACATGTTTTATCCCTTCTCTATGCTTTGTCTAAATATCGGGACATTTTACAATGCTCTTGCCCGTTTTGTGGAAGTTCGGAGCAAAAAAATGCTCCATCTCGGTAGCGGTCTTTTTCACGCCACTACATAAATATGGAGGCTGTCTGGATGAAGTGGGCCGACCTACAATTGGTGTTGCTATGCAAACGCTGTCACAAGCAATTTGTTTCCATGTCATGGCGCTGTAACGGAAATATAAATCTTATGGTCTGCTATGAACGGGCCTGTTTAACCTACAAGCACCAAGAAATATGTTATTAGTTTTTAATTAACAAAGCTTGATATCTTTATTTACTATTATATGTGATGAATAAATTATATTAATATATATTCATATGTATTTATTTGTATTAATATATATTAATATGTTTAAATATATATTAATATGTCTTATATATTAATATGTGTATATTAATAATAATAATATCTATTACATGAGTATATTTGTAGGTGTATATTAATATGTGTATATTAATATGTGTATATTAATATGTGTATATTAATATTTAATATGTATTGATATGTATTAATATGTACTAATATGTACTAATCTATTAATATGTACTCATACATATTAATAAAGATTTATATATAATTAATAAATACAATTGAGACCCTCTAGTCTTACTACTAGAATAAAAGGTGCAAACCATACCTCTAGTTTGAAGTAACTGTTTAAAAAAAAGGCTAACTTTGGAGATATTTGAGGTTGAAAAGGACAAAGTGACAAAAAAGGAAATACTCGATCGGACAGGGCTGTCCTCTGGAAGATCTTTTGATCAGAAAGAACCTCCAATGGACTGGACACAACAGACAGGCTACAAAAGCAGATCCTCTATTCTCAGTTGTCTTCTGGTCAGAGAAAGAGAGGACGCCTTTGTCTCCGGTTCAAGGATACTATCAAGAGAAACCTGAAGCTGAGAGAGATTAAGACTGACTCATGGACATCACTCTTACAGCAGAGAGCTAAATGTTGAGCGGCGGTTAATTAATGAAAGCAGTCTTTGTCGCATTGCGACCCACAGCATGATGATGATGACGTGTTTCATAGTTCCAATGGTTTTGAGTTTCTGTCCCTTTCCTTGTAATAAATTAAGCTGATCGGTATCGTCTCCCTTCATTAGTTTGAAGTAACTTTCATTTTAAATGGCTAACTACCGGGCGCGGTGGCCTATTCGGTAGGGTGAGAGCTTTGCATGCAGAAGGTTGGGAGTTCGGTTCCTGGTCGAGTCAAAGCAATGACTGTAAAATTGATACTTGTTGCTTCTTAGCCTGGCGCTCGACATTGATAGGATAGGGTAAGGACTGGTCAAATACCAGTGTCAGGATAATGTGACTGAGAGGGATATCGGGTCATGGTGGCCTGATTTCCCAGTGGGGCAGTACTATAAAGTCAGCATGAGTGCACACTGACGCAAGTCGGTACCCGTCCTGATATAACCTTAGATATTGCCAGGACATAAAACTCCAACCAACCAACCAGCTGGCTAGCTTTGGAGATCTTTAAGCTGTTAAGATGAAAACATCCTAAATTTAAGTTGCATAAACCGATGAAAACATCAAATTTTCAAAACTAAAAGACTGATTTAGATTTGATTCTCCATATTTAACTTAGATACTGGTGCACTTATATGAAACATTTGTTGTCATATATAAGGGAATACTGAGATAATTTACCAGAACCTGTCAATGGCAGAATTTTGGCATGCTTGCCAAAATTAATTTGACATTTTTGCACTTCAAATATGTAAACGGTTAGCCATTTAAAATTAAATGGTACTTCAAACGAAAGTAAGGTAGATTATAAGGCTCAATTTAATATATTTATATCAGTAAATGACAGAAACTCAAAACCATCGGACTATGCAACTTTAATGTTGGCGTTTACAGCAAAATTAGAACACAAAGAGGCTTCAGTAGTAACAGGTATACTAGATTGACTTAGTGTGTATTCCCTTCTATGTAGCAATATATCCAAATCCATGAAATTCTTTAACTTTGAATAGACGTGCATCCATGTGTCTGCACTTGCGCAGTGCATGCCTATTGGGACCTATACAGTATGTGTTCTATTACTGATCGGTGGATGTGACCATATGTCAAACTGGATCATAAATATATGGAAGAGTCTCCCATAAAATGTTATTGATGCTGAGTCAATAAATTCATTCAAGAAAAGATTAGAAAAAGCATGGGCTGATGATCCAGGGAAATTTGACCCCTTATTCAACACATGCTACTAATTAATTATTCCTTGTGTTGCTTATTTACTTGCACTCAAGCAAAAATGAGATACAAATAAGTGTTCACACTTCCTGTCTACCATTCGCTATTTCGCTATATATATATATCTATGGGTTGGTGGTGCCTGAGTGGGATGTAAATAGACATAGTGGTGCTGGCAGGTCTGGGTGTGATTGCACTCAGGGCATACCCCCTCTGCTGGGATAGGGATCATCACACTCAAAGGTCGAAGGTTGGGTGTTGCCATGGGGCCATACAGCTTGTGGTGGTGGGCAGACCACTGGTATCCATGGGGACCAGGAATGCTGGATCCCTATTGGTAGGGACAAGAATGCTTGGTCGAGTGTCCAAGTTGGACATAAAGGGTAAATGTTTTGGTTTAGCAAATGTGATTCTTTTATCAGACTATCTAGCATAGCATTAAAGGATGAGAAATTTCTAATTTTCGTCGGATTTCCGATTTCCCCCCCCCCCCCATTTAGTCTTAACCGTTTGGGGGGGGGGGGGGGGAGGAGCGCCTGAGTACATCTGCGGGTTTCACACACTTGCAGTCCAGGAACGTCTCAGCACTTTTAAGATCGCAACTGCAATTGGGTCGCACTGTCTTTCTGATATGATATACACATTTTCAGGAAAACATTCCTAGAAAAGCAATTCACCTACAGCCACACCCGGGCTGTAAGAGTGTGGAACTAGCAGGCTCTCCCAGCCCCAAAGGTTTAAGAGGTCATTTCCCCCTCATATGTTTAGCTCCCTCATTTTCCAACTTTGGTTTTTGGGACCAGACGGGATGACCAAATGAGTTGTTTTAGGAGATGGGGGGATCTGAACCCATGGGTTTTTGGGTTCGAACCCTGGTCGAGTCAAACCAATGACTTACAAATTGATACTTGTCACTTCTTACCCAGGCGCTTGACATTATTAGGATAGGGCAAGGACTGGTTGGCTCAGTGTCAGGATAATGTGACTGAGTGGGATATCAGGTCATGGTGCTAGCAGCCTGGTCTCCCAGTGGGGTAGCACAATAAAGTTGCCACGAGTGTACATTGTCACAAGTCGGTACCCGTCCTGATATGACCTTAGATGTTGCTAGGGCATAAAGCAACAAACAAACAAATTTAGGTTTTTGGTGTTATGCCTTGTCAGGTTGTGCTGGATGCGTTGTCTATGGCTGCTGCCCGGCTCCTAAATCCCTGGTTCCAGGATTGGCAATATCTGGAATGAACCAACAGGGAGCATTATATCTGCGAAACTTTTTTTTCTTCTTTTAGCCCAGTGCTGTCGCCAGGCATGACAATAGGGGACTGGTGATGAGGCGCACTCTCTATGTCCATTTCCATCTGTGTATATGGGTCATTCTCAGAAACTGCGTACCACCTATTTGGTTTCCACGTTACATTGTTAATGATTTTGCCTTTTTTTTGGGGTGGGTGGGTCGGGGGGGGGGCTACTAAGTCAAATAGTTACTGTTGAATCTGTGTATTAATTATGTTAGCAATGCTACATATATGTAATATACCGCACAAAATGTATCCAAAATATTCCCATCTGATTTTGCGCTAAAGTGAAAATATGAAAATTTGCATATCGACGCCATGCATCTACTCAAACGTTTTTTTCAACTTTCTTTTTGTAAGAGACAATCTTTTTTGTTTAACTGTAATGAATACAATCTCATTTGAATTTGTTGTTTGTGTTAAAATGATGTCGTGGATGTGTGTTCAAATGTTGTGGGTGGATGTTACATGGTTAATTTGAACGGCTTTCTCAATTTATATCAGAAGAAAATCAAAAAGTGAAAAAACTAAATTTCAACTCTTACATATGGACATTAATTGTGCTATTATTTGGAGTGTTTCCTGCTATTATTTGGAATGGTTTTACTTTTGGTTTTCCATGTCACAAAAGTGGTACACAACTTCTGAGAACGACCCATATACCGCATATGTCCCAATAGAAAAGCACGCTACCCAATAGAAGCACCCCCCATTTCAAGATTGAAAGCACGCACAAATTTACGATCATATTCAGACTGAATGCACATACAATAAGACAATCACACTTTATTTCAGCGGCATGACAAAAACAAATAAAAATGTACGATCATATTCAGATTGAATGCGCATAAAATAAGACAATCCCACTTTTTATTTCAGAGGAACAACAAAAACAAATCCATGAAATTATTTAATTTTGAATAGACGCGCATCCATGTGTCTGCACTTGCGCAGTGCATGCCTATTGGGACCTCTACGCTATGTGTCAGCTGTAGAGGGCAACAGAGTGTAAAATATTCCGATATTCAGCATAGCGGGGAATGCAAATGTTCTATTACTGATCGATGTGTGTGACCAGGTGCATGTATATATTTATGGGTTGGTGGTGCCTGAGTGGGATGTAAATAGACATAGTGGTGTTGGGAGGTCTGGGTGTGATTGCACTCAGGGCCTACCCCCTCTGCTGGGATAGGGATCACCATACTCAAAGGTCAAGGTTGGTGGTGGCCATGGGGCCATACAGCTTGGTGGTGGTGGGCAGAGGACTGGTATCGATGGGGTAACCATATAAATAATAAACCAGAGGGCTGGACTCTCTCTTCTTCTTTACACTTTATACTCTTCCTTTCTCTTTGTCTGTATTGATTTCACCATAGCCTGTCTACACAGCCACAGATTCGGGCATTGGACTTTACAAAAGGTTCACTCGGTACTCATCTACCGGGTAGTGAAATGAGTAGAGCTGCTGCAGTGTCACCTATGCAGCATTGTGTTGAATGAGTAGGGGCTCATTCGGGGTCATTGCAGGACACGCGGGGCAGCGATGCCACTGCACGCATGCCATTCCCTCTCCCCCTCACTCACATCCACACATCACATACCCTATCACAGGCACCCCATCACTCTTAGCAACAGCACACACCTCCACAACCCACCAATCACACAGCACCCACAGCTGACCTCATGCCACCCACCATCCATGGTCACTCCGTATCATCCATCCGGACTGACCACAACCCCCTTTGTCACCCACCCACCCACTACTCGATTTAAACATAATATTATATAACATCTAATTTAACTTTTTAAATCATTTATATAATTGCATAACTTTTCTCACTAATTATTTATCATTTAACCTTTCAATTTTATATAAATATTGATACCTTATAAATAGTGACTACTGCTACCCGCAAGTTACTCCAGGTTCGCCATTTCACCTTGCTCACTTGGCTCACCTCAATCACCCCATTTTCATCCACTTGACTGCGATCACCACATGACCTTCTCCCATGCAGCTCTCGGACCAACACACTCAACCAAAAATGTAATGCCGCTGGGGGCTGCCCAGAATAAAGACATGTTATCCCAACCTCCGCTTCCATGTCCTGTGTGTTATAACTGTAATGAAGCCGAAAGTAGCCACAGTTTTATGAACCCGCTGCAGTGCACTTCACCAATAAAGTGAAAGTAACATGACTAACACAACTCTGTACTTATTCGCAATTACCACGATCAAATATGACTAGTCATAGTTTGTATATATATCTTGAAGTTATTTAGGAGCGGGACATAGCTCAGATGGTAGCATGTCCACCTGTGAAGGTGTTGATCATCCTGTCGATCATGCTCAGTGGACACATTTGGTGTTTGGGCTATTTTCCATTCCAACCAGTGGTCCACAACTGGTTCATCAAAGGCTGTGGTGTGTGCTGTCCTGTCTGTGGGAAAGTGCATAGAAAAGACCCCTTGCTACTTATTGGAAAGAGTAGCCTATATGGCGGCAGTGGGTTTCCTCCAAAGAAATATGTCAGAATGGCCATATGTTTGACATCCAATAGCCAATGATAAAAATCAATGTACTCTAGAGGTGTCGTTAAATAAAAAAAAGCTTGACTTTTTTGTAAGTTATTTAGGGCCCAATCAAGGCTGAGTGAGGGGCACTGTGGTGAACCTGTGACTGTTACTATTAGGATCAATGAGCCCCCTGGATGACCCTCTGGTGTCGTTCGAGTCGCGCAGGCCAGAGAATGCTTACACAGTTCAATAGGCTTTCCCTATCAAATAGAACTGAAAGACGCATAGACTTTGGAATTACTAATTATAGAGAAGGGTTATAATGAAACATTTCACTGCAATAGTTCCCAAAGGAATGTATCTCAAATCTTATTTTGATTGATAATGAATTTAAAGCGCTTCAACAATGCCTTATAAACCCATGTAGTTTTCTAAAGGTGGCGATTTAATCCTAGATTTAGTGAATGTGGCCATTACATTTGGGCAGTAATTTGATGCTGGAGTCGCGCTGTTTATATATCATTATCTCACAAATTTATACTTGTCGCTTCCTAGCCCGGCACTCGGTATTAATAGGATAGCGCAAGGATTGGTTAGCTCAGTATTAGGATAATGTGACTGAGTGGTATATCGGGTCATGGTGCTGGCGGCCTGATTTCATGGTGGGGCAGCACTAGAAAGTCACCATGAATGCACACTGTCACAAGTCCGTACCCGACTTGATATGACCTTAGATGTTGCCAGGACGTGAAACTCCAACAATGAACCAATGACTGCTGAGTTCAAACTCGATACGATGTCAACCCGGTATGGAGCCAGGTCTCCCCAATTATGATGAGTGATAATAGAGATTATTGCCATGTAGGTCTGGTTTCCCCAGGTATGACACAGGTGTGTGGGCCGCTCCACCTGGTGATAAACAACTGCCTTGGAGAGTTGTTATCTTTGTTATACAGTGAACCCCCGATTTAACGCGCCCCGATTTAATGTGAATTCGGACATAGCGCGATGAGTCTTTGGCTTCAAAATTCCTTTAAAGTTGCATAGACCGATGGTTTCAAATTTCTGTAATTCTTCTCTGGGAAAAATGCATTAGATTTATTGGTATAATGCACCTTACATTAGTTTGAAGTAACTTCTATTTTAAAGGGCTAAGTTTTGAGATATTTGAATAAGTTTTCGCAAGCACGCAAAAGTCTAACACCATATGCTTCAGCAGTAATAGCTTTTATCGAACTGTCTCAGTTTTCCCTTCTATGTGGCAACAAACGCTTAAGAAGTGCATCAGTATCTAAGTTAGATATGTGGAATCAATTCTAGATAAGTGTTTTCATTTTGAAAATTTGATGCTTCATCAGACTATGCAGTTTTAATTCAAAGGTAATAGACCCCAACAGTTAAGCTGGAAAGTACTCGACTAGAGTGGTTCCAGATGTCACTAGCTTAACTGAAGTCGTGTAATACATGAAGAGAGCAGCGGTGAAATTCCAGAAGAAAAATACAATGTAGTTGTCTTTTTTAGATATTACAAGGATAAGGGCTTGAATCCTGTTGCGCTATGAATATCTGAATATAATCAGGCATTTTATTATTTTTCCAAGCATTCTTTACGGAGATATAGCATATCATAGGCAGTCGGGGGAATGTACTCGACTAGAGTGGTTCCAGATTCTGCCAACAGATGTCGCTAGCTTAACTGGTAGGGTATATTCAGTAAGCTGAACCCCAATTTAGCGCGACCACACTTTTTTGTGATGACTTTTTATGGACCCCAATGGTCGCGCTATAATGGGGCCTCACTGTATATGCAAAGGTGTGCTGGATGAAGAAATCTGCTTAAAGCTACATAATCAGATGACAACATAAAATTGTAAAAACTGACCTAGATTTGATCCTACATATCCAACATAGGTACGTGAGCACTTGGGAATATTAAGTCATTTTAATATAACTTGTCACTCCTTTGATGTACAGCATTTCTTATGTGCATATCGACATTAATTTGTCTTTTTTTCCCACTTAAAATATCTCCCCAAGTTTATCATTTAAAATACAATTTACTTCAAATTAAAGTTAAATAGATTACAGCAGTCAATCCAATATATCTTAAAAGACTTATGATTGCACACATACAGGGAATGCACTTATGTACATATACACAGGGGATGCTCACCAACCATACACCATGTAGCTTTACAGGATCCTGGTTATGGCACCAGTGTCATAGGGGGGGTGATGCAAATGAGAAATATTGTGTCTAGAACAGGATTCGAACACGCACTTCTTGCCATTCCTGGGCTGATGTCCTAACCATTAGACCAGGCTCCCTGACACTAGTTGCCTAGTTGATGGCCTGCCAGCTCGTCATCTAGTTGATGGGCTGCCAGCTAGTCACCTAGTTGACGGGCTGCCAGCTAGTCACCTAGTTGACGGGCTGCCAGCTAGTCGTTTAGTTGATGGGCTGACAGCTAGTCGCCTAGTTGCGGCCTGCCAGCTAGTCACCTAGTTGATGGGCTGCAGGCTAGTCATCTAGTTGTGGCCTACCAGCTAGTCACCTAGTTGACGGGCTTCCTGCTAATTGCCTAGTTGACTGGCTGGCAGCTAGTTGTTTAATTGACGGGCTGCCAGCTAGTCGATTAATTGACGGGTTGCCAGCTAGACGTCTAGTTGCGGCCTGCCAGCTAGTCACCTAGTGGTAGCCTGCCAGCTAGTCACCTAGTTGGTGGGCTTCCCGCTGGTTGCCTAGTTGACGGGCTGCCAGCTAGTCGTTCAGTTGACAGGCTGCCAGCTAGTCATCTCGTTGACGAGCTGCCAGCTAGTCACTTAGTTGTGGCCTGCCAGCTAGTCACCTAGTTGATGGGCTGCCCGCTAGTTTCCTAGTTGATGGGCTGCCAGCTAGTCGTTTAGTTGCAGCCTGCCAGCTAGTCGCCTAATTGCGAGTGGCCGCTAGTCGCCTAGTTCCCGTGCTATCCACGCCTACCTGTCTATCTGGCTCCTTGCCTGAGAGGTCAGTGCAGACTACTACAATATTTAACTCAAATGAAATATGACAGAAACTCAAAATCATTGAACTTTGAGCTGATGCTATTTTGGCTTGAAATTCAATATTGAGGAAATTTGAAATAATCATGAAGCATTTTAATGGATTTATTTTGTAATGTCGCGTGTACAGTTACAGTCATGCTGTTAACTTTCTTTGACAAAGCCACATTTCCAGGCACGCAATAAAGAGTAGTGATGTGTGTGTGTGCGTGTGTGTGTGTGTGTGTGTAGGTGGTTGTGTGGGTGTGTGGGGTGATCCGCTTCTCTCACACCCCTCCCCTTACCTTCCCACCTACCAATCCAAAACTCGACCTCACTTGTTTTGGTTGAGAAGCCAAATAAGAAACCTAGTATGGCAATACATCCTCCCACCCACCCACCCACTCACTCACTCAACCACCCACCCACCCACCCACCCACCCACCCACTCACTCTTCACAACAGCTCCTAGTGCAAGACGCAATATGTGACAAAGTAAAGCCCCAGTCACACATAGCCGGACGAGCCCCGGATTTAGAGCCGGACCACACACGGACCAATGGCCCGGACTGTCATGGACTGCCATGGATAAAATCACTGTTTTCATCGATTTTTGCCTTGCAGTCACACTTTCCCGGATGAGCCCCGGACTGCCCCCGGACTGGGCCGGACCGGCCCCGGATGAGGCCGGACCACCCCCGGACTGCCCCGGATCACCCCCGGACTATTCCGGATCACCCCCGGTCTTACGGGGGCAGTCCGGGAGTGGTCCGTGGCTAGGCCGGGGGTACTCCTGGATAGTCTGGGGATGGTCCGGGTCAAACCGTGGCTCAAAATCAACCCTGACCACCCCCGGACAGGCCCGGTCCACCCCTGAAATACCCGGACCACCCCCGGACCACCCTCGGATCAGGCCTGATTGAGCCCGGATCACAAAATCCCCCGCACCCCGGATGTTTTAAACATTTTAAAACATCCGGGGCTGACCCCGGATGGCGCCGGACGAGCCACCGATCAGGCCGGATCAGGGGGTGTCAGCACAGACGAGCCAGGGATGAGCCACGGATCACCCCGGATCGCTCCAGACCACCCCGGATGGCAGTCCGGGGCTCGTCCGGCCCCTGATCCGGGTATGTGTGACTGGGGCTTAAACAGTCTACGCAGTTACACCTGCCATAGCAGGGTTGCCAACCCTTATGGTTTCGCCGCAAGGTGTACATTATTTTATGCCCCCATCATCACCTTACACCAAACCAGACGGGATGGCCGAATGAGTTAGAGCGTCTGTCTCCCATGCTGGTAGATCGTGGGGTTGTGGGTTTGAACCCTGGTCGAGTCAAACCAATGACTTAAAAATTGATACTTGTTGCTTCCTAGCCAGGCACTCGGCATTATTAGGACAGGGCAAGGACTGGTGTGCTCAGTGTCAGTATAATGTGACTGAGTGGGATTCCAGTTCATGGTGCCTGGTGGCCTGGTTTCCCAGTGGGACAGCACTAGAAAGTCGCTATGAGTGCGCACTGTCACAAGTCGGTACCCGTCCTGATATGACCTTAGATGTTGCTAGGATGTAAAACAACAACAAACAAACAAATCACAACAGCTCCTAGTCCTAGATGCAATATGTGACAAAATAAGCAGTCTACGCAGTTACACCTGCCATAGCAGGGTCGCCTACCCTTACGGTTTCGCCGCAAGGTGTACATTATTTTATGCCCCCATCATCACCTTACACCGATCATCCGGTTTTTCATTTTCCAATGTTGGCAAATTGCAATGCCGTTAATATTAAACAGGGATGAAAGGTCTCTGCGACTTCGCGGATTTCCGGGATTTTCCAATCCCACAGCACCATCAGCTTATACTAATGTAATGGCCCACGGCCCTCCCACTCTCACTCACACGGTTGCTCACGGAAGAAGACCAAGATTCAATTAGAGTACGCTTCAACTTGGTTTATTGAACCATCTGCTCTCTGCGGCGTCAGTAGTTGTCTGACCCGCCCCCAGTAGAGGGCAGCCCAGTCAGGGTCTGCCCGGTGGCTACCCGTGCCGCCACCTGGCGCAGTATAATGGTACTGTGCTGGTGTACGGCGTAGTCTCCGCTGCTACCGCGTGGTAGTCGAGCTCATGTACAGACTACTACACTAATATGTGGTGCAGAGGCCGCAGCACTATCAGCGTATACTACTAATAAATGCTCCAAACACTGCAGCACTATCAGCGTATACTACTAATACATGCTTCAAACGGTGCAGCACTATCAGCATATACCAATATATATGAAACCGATTTACGGAAATTTTCTGCGATTCCCTGATAACGCTAAACCTATGGGAGAATATCCGCATTTCCGCTTTTTTTCCCGGAGACCACTTTCATCCCTGAATATAGTAATATTATATTAATCTTACGGATTATTGTGTCCAAAATGCACAACAGAGCATCTAAGTTTTTAACATTTTTCAGGGGACTGGGGGAGCGGGGGTGGTGGGTGTACCCACAGACCCCCACCAATATAAAATCCCTTAAGATCTTCTGGTTTTTCATTTTCCAATGTTGGCAAACCTGCCATAGGCAATTGCTTATTGCTAGAATTCTAGCATGTCAGACACCGCGCGTCACCTGGCAGTTCTCATTAACCTGGGCTTCGCACGCATGGAATGGAATAAAAACTGCCATAAGCCACACCACATTATATGCGTCATGGCCTTTGTGGATCCAGTTATGTGCTCTTAGCATGCGTTCCAAATAGCCGCTATTTCTTAAAAGGTTGCATAATCCGATGGCTTTGAGTTGACGCCATGTTCTTTTAGATAAATATATCAGCTTAATCATTATAATCTTCTCCTTTTTTTCTTTTTTTCAAACTTTAGTTTGAAATAATACCTTGGAGATATTTAAATCTTCTCTTTTTTCCCCTTATTTTTAAAACTTGAGTTTGAAGTAATTTTTATTTTAAAGAATTATCCTTGGAGATATTTGAAGTGGAATCATATGGAATTAAATTTGGCATGCACATCAAACTGCTGGACATCATAGGCTTCAATTGTGACAGGTTTTTATTACAGCACCATAGTCCGATGAAAAATAAAATTGTCAAAACCAGACTAATTATCTAGATTTTATTCTACATATCTAACTTAGATACTGATGCATTTATTAAGCATTTCTTGTTACATAGAATGGAACAATGAGTCAATTTAATAGAACCTGTTATTGTTAAAGCCTATGGTGTCAGAATTTTGGCGTGCTTGCCAAAATTAATTCTGCCTATTTGAACTTCAAAAATCTCAAATAAAAGTTACTTTAAACCAAAGCAAGGTAGATCATAACGATCAACCGAATATATTTATCTCAGAAAATGGTGCAAACTCAAAAATTTTAATTGACGTATTATTCCTTCTAAGCGACAATAAATGCTTAATGAGTCTAACAAGTTTTGGATACATGTGGTCAAATCTGCAGACTGAAATACGCGCCACAGGTTTTGTTTACCTATTCTCAAGCTTGGTAGCATAGCAACAGAGCACCATATTGCAATAAATGTTTTTTAATTAAAAAAAAAAAGTATTTGTTATTAGCATAGCTTTGTAGCATAGCAACAGAGCACCCCATTGCAGTACATGTTTTTAGTTTCTTTGGTAAATATTTGTATTCATCTGAATAAATCTTTTTTTTTTATTAGCGCCGAGGCACTGGTCTTCTGGCCTTCCTTAACTTTGCTCATTCACACTATTTAATTACAAGAACTGTTTTTTAAGATAATGTAGTAGTCTGTACATGAGCTCTATGACCATGCGGTAGCAGCGGAGACTACACCGTGGACCAGCGCAGTACCACTATACTGCGCTAGGTGGCGGCACGGGTAGCCACCAGGCAGATCCCAACTGGGCTGCCCTCTACTGCGGGTGGCTGACCCCCCCCCCCCACACACACACACCTATAGAGTCGATGTGGGATCTGCCGAGTCAGGGGGCGGATCAGACAACTACTGATGCCGTGGAGAGCAGATGGTTCAATAAACCAAGTTGAAGCGTACTCTAATTGAATCTTGGTGTTCTTCTGTGAGTGACTGTGAGAGTGGGAGTCAGAGGGCCGTGGGCCATTACAATAATAAAATATTGTTATTACATTCGGCTAATTAAGAGTTTGGTGTATTTAGTTAGTGTATGCATTCAGTGTATGCATTTAACGTAGGTGATGTTTATGTTAGTTTCCTACGCAGGGTTATGTCAGTATAGTCTGGGTTTGGGTATAATCCAAATTTAGCTAACTAAGTAGTTGCGATCTATCTATTTTTTTTAGCAAGCTTTCAATGTGGGCATTAGCATGGGATAGTCTGGATTTTGGTCAAATGCTAATAGGCCAGGAACATAAGCATATCACCCGGAACAAATTGGTAACAAGCTGAAAATTTGAGGAAAGATACCTAAAAGTATGACAAATATCATATAAAAAGCCCCCGGAAATCCTCCTTGAGCCAACCCGGGAATTCAAGATGTCGTCCAAGATGGCTGCTATTTTCATTTTTATCATATCTTCGGAACCAAACATTGTAGAAATCAAACTAAAGTGTCTAAATATAGGTTTTCACACCCCGGGAATTCAATGAAACCATTTGGTAACTGATTAAACAAAGACAACTATCCAAAATCAAGATACCCATCATATTTCTACTGGAATATATGTTTTCAACCAGACATGAGAGCAATGCAAAAAGTGTATCTAATTGTAGGTATTCTCACACTAGCAATCCAATTATATATCATTACTCACTTGATTAAAAATACAGAAATATAAAAAAACAAGTGGAGACTAATCAATGGTAATCAATATGGCTGCAAATGGGAGAAAACACAAACGAACAGAATGATATGTAAAGTCTAGGAAATAAAACCACTCATGTCGTATAAGGCAGGAAGTATTTATTAACTGAATAATACATTAAATAATGATGCAAATTATTCTGTTGCATCAGGATTAGTTATTGTCAAAAGTAACACATGACAAAGCACAGTGGGTACCATACCGCTCCGGCTGGTAATAGCGATTTCGCTGAAGCGAAAGTCAGGTAAACAGCACGATGCGCACATATGTGACATACCTAATCACTGTCAGCATTACAAGCAAGCATTATTAAACCAAAAGAAGGCACAGCTTGGTTATTCACTCTTTTAGATCAAATTCTAATCTAAATAATGAGCATGACTGTCACTATGCCCTATGAGGACCATTTATGTAATTAAGCACTTATTAATTAGTTAACCATCAGCTGTTATTATATAATATATTACTTTACTCAACTACTGCTACCCGCTGGTTGACATCTCCTCACCTTGCCTCGCCTTGCTCATCTGTCGCACCTCATTCATGCCATTCTCATCCCCCACTCTGATCACAACATTACACTGATTCATTGCAGCTCTCGGATGGCCGCAACACCATAAAACCATTCATGTAATGCCCCTGGGGGCTGCCCGGAATAAAGACATGTTATCCCACTCATGCCTCCTCATCCTGTGTGGCATAGCCGCAATGCATAGAAAATGGCATTTCACATAATTATAATTGGTAAGATTCTTCTAAGTTCAAATCGACATAACACTCTTGATATTCACTTCAGAAAAATTATATATCTATCATGGTTAGGCTCAATTCAAGGTATTTCCAACGGCACAAGTTCCATTGCAATAGCATGCATTCTTAAAAGATTGTCACATTCCTACGTGATGGTGAAATTGAAAATCATGCCAAATGGCAGTCACTGTCAGCCTCGCAGTAAACACATGTGTCATGATGTGAGCAAGCATTAATAAAACAAAAACAACCAAAAAGAAAGCACAGATCGACTTCAGATTAAATACTGATTTAATTCATGAGAAAAATACCATAAACTGATAATATCAAATTTGGTTACTTATGAGCGTGACTTAATAATGAGAGAGTACAAAAATTAGCTCACTTTAAAACAACTTAGCAAACAGCAATTTTCATAGTTGAACCACAATAACTAGAGGCCATATTAAATGTTCCATGTCAGGAAATATAAGCAATAGAAACACAAAATAACTGTATACATGGCTCCTTAAATTTGTTCTGAAACACTTTACTTACTTATTTTGGCGAATATCCTGTTTAGTTTGGCATCAGAGTCAGCAGAAAGTTGATTATTCTCAGCGACCTGAACTCCGCTGCTGGATGACGCCATGTTTGCAACTCTTCAGTAGAGCTAACATTTATTTTACCGCACATTCACGCCTTTATGCGGTTTGTCGCTGAGAGTAATTACGAATATGGTTGGTTTTGTCAAATAAAATCTTTATTTTCATGTAAATTTCTCAATTCTGTATTATTCCATTCAGAAATGGTGGTCAATTGAAAAATTGTATTTGAAATTTGAAATAGATAGCCAAAGAATTTATTCAAGGACAAGATACTAATCTATGGTCAGTAGTATTGGCTACAAAATGATACCATTGGCATGATGATGCTAGCTCTAATGAATGGGCGTGAATGGTTTGAAGGGAGCAATGCATAATTTCATGGATAATTGAGTTGAAACAAATGGTGATTTTCTGAATAAATAGAGTTGACAAAGCATTGGTTTTCGTTAGGTTAGCTAAATCATATTCTAATGGGGATAATACTATTGGAAAGAAAAAACATAAAACTTTATGTAGATTTTTACAAATTTGAATTGATGACCAACTTAGAACATACCAACAGATTTAAAATGATGAATTTTAAGGCTCCAAGCATAAATTATTGGTGGATTAGCGAGGCACTTGGGATACCTACTAAGAATGCAGCTTGAGTAGTGGTGGTTAGCATGTTATCATGAATATGATATCACTGGATGTATACTTCTGGGCTCTCCTTCTCTGCTCAGTGACCTTTGTTGAAGCGATGCTACCATATCCATCAAACACCACAGTTGATCCTGCACCATAATGTTTCAGTGTGTATGAAATATATGACTGACATATACCTGAATAGGTAGATGGTTGGGGGCCAAACAACTGCTCTAAGTAGGCGACCACCACCTAGAACAAAAATGCCTTGTTCTGTCATGTTGGATTGCTGGCTGATCATTGATTTTAACATGTCACCTAGAGCACTCTTTGCTGGCTTCCGCATCACACCATCATGGAAAAGGGAACTTGCTGAGGAGCAAGTTCATATGCCAGGAACGCTTCCATCTCAGAACTATCTTTGAGAACACATGTGATTCTGTTGAATAACAGACCAGGGTTTACTACTGCATCTTCTCCGCTGACTTTGACAGTCTTTACCTTCGCACCCATTGTGACCACTTTGTCATTGCGGTGTAGCGTGATGTCTGTAAACCTTTTACCAGTCATTTTCGATGCCGCTGCATGACCTATTGCATTAGCATCATCGCAGTTCACAGATATGTCAGCAACAATGCCAGTCGACAAGGACACCAGGTGATCTGGTGTATATCCAGCAAATGGTGGGTGTGACTAACCAGTGCACAAAGATGCCACGATCCTTGTTGTCTCTTGACTAGGTGTTTGGGTGCAGGTCTTTATGTTGCTCTGAGGTAGCAGTCTGCACCCCTGTAAACTGCTCCAATGCATCACAGACAGGAACACAATGAGGTAGCGCATGGACCCACTTTATTAGGATACTGTCTGTGGTACCCCGACCATGTGTCATTCCTCCAGATGTTTTCAGCATACGCATAAAAAACTGTTCGATGGTCTGGTCTTAGAAGTTGCCACTCCAGAATGCATCACAATGGCAGATGGTAAAGGAACCTTTCTCTGTAAATAGTGTGTATTCGTCTACTGGCATGGTTTGTTCTAAGGCTTCCATCTGTTGCAAATATAGACGAGCAGACTTTGCGTAAGGCAGATACGATGCCTAGCAGCATGGAAATGTGGAATCATTTCCCTCACACAGTGGAGGTGGAGGCTTTAGTCCCCTGTCCTTTCAGCGTGAATGAGCAGTTGCAGGAGGGATACTTGCACCCGGAGCTTTCTGTTCTACGCTGACTTGTAATTTTGGTTCCATGGTTATAGCTTCTGAACAGAATATGCAATGAAGTTTAATGTCAAATGTTGGATTATCTGATTGCAACTGTGGTGCTACTTTCTCTTGTTCTATTTTATCAGCAGACGATTTCCTTTTTTGAGAATTTATCGTGCTCTTGCGGGTATAGTTCTTGCAACACTAAAACATGAATTATCAGTGGTGATGTTTCCTCTAGCAACTTTTGAAGCCGTGATGCTTGTCAACACAAGTGTCCTGCGACCCTTATCTCCAACAGTTGCAACATCAGTCAAACCCAGCTTCTCACTGCATATTATGCAAGGCGCATCCATTATCTGAAATGACAAAAGTAGTTATAGTAACATCACTTGTTGTGCACAAAAGTGGTGGCCATCTTGGACACCATTTTGATTCTGGATAGTTGTGTTTGTTTAATCGGTTACCAAATGGTATCATTGGATTGCTTGGGTGTTAAAACCTATATTTAGACACCTTATTTTGATTTCTACGATGTCTGGTTCCAAAGATATGATAATAATGAAAATGGTGGCCATCTTGGATGCCATCTTGAATTCTCGGTTTAGCTCAAGGAGGATTTCCGGGGACTTTTGTTATGTTATTTATCATATTATTAGGCATCCTTCCTGAAATTTTCAGCTTGTTTCCAATTTTTTCCAGGTTTGGCTTTTTTAAATACTATTGCTCTTGGCCTATAAGTGATGTTTAGGGGGATTTGCTTGGCTAAAACGAGTAGGATGGGTATGTGTATTGAATGTACCAACCATTGTTAGCTCAGTGTGAGGATAATGTGACTGAGTGGGATATCGGGTCATGGTGTCAGCGCTCTGATTTCCCAGTGGGACTGACTGCACTATAAACTCGCATTGAGTGTGCATTGTCACAAATCGGTACCCGTCCTGATATGACCATAGAATTCCAACCAGTGGCCCACAACTTGTTCATCAAAGGCTGTTGTATGTGCTGCCCTGTCTGTGGGAAAGTGCATGTAAAAGACCCCTTGCTGCATATGGGAAAGAGTAGCCTATGTGGCGGCAGCAGGTTTACTCCAAAGAAATATGTCAGAATGACCATATGTTTGACGTCCAATAGCTGATGATAAAAATCAATGTGCTCTAGAGGCATCATTTAAAAAAAAAAACTTTCCTTTTTACATCTGATATTGCCAGTAACCAACCATCGGTACATTTAGGTGTTACTGTTCAGGTGTGCTCAGTGTTATTAGTAGCTTGATGAGATGTGACGGGGTTTACGTTCTATTGCGGTGCTTCTCATCAATTGGCCTTATGCGCGACTTGATATTGTATTTGTATTCATGAGCTATTACAAGAAGTTGGCTAGAACTACGTAGTACTTGGTTGGTTGTTGTTGTTTTATGTCCTGGCAACATCTGCAGACACATTTGCAGTTTGGATTATTTTCCGTTCCAACCAGTGGTGCACAAATGGTCCATCATAGGCTGTTGTATGTGATGTCCTGTCTGTGGGAAAGTGCATATAAAAGACCCCCTGCTGCGTAAAGAGTATCCCATGTGGCGACAGCAGGTTGCCTCCAAAGAAATATCTCAGAATGACCATATGTTTGACGTTCAATAGCCGATGATAAAAATCAATGTGCTCTAGAGGTGTCGTTAAATATAACAAGCTTTACTTTTTACATCTACGGACATATCAGGATAGGTGCCGACTTGTGACAGTGCACACTCATGGCGACGTTATAGTGCTGCCCCACTGTGAGACCAGGCCACCAGTACCATGACCTGATATCCCACTCAGTCACATTATCCTGACACTGAGCTAACCAGTCTTTGCCCTATACTAATAATACTGAGCGCCTGGCTAGTATCAAGTGACAAGTAACAAGTATCAATGTTTAAGTTATTGGTTTGACTCGACCAGGGTTTGAACCCATGGGTTCGAATCCCACCATCTACCAAAGCGGGAGACAAATGCTCAACTCATTCGGCCACCGTGAAAATGTTGAAAACTTTATATATCCCCTGAATGACTTTTGCAGGGTCTGTATGCAGCCTGGAAAGTCTTTAAAAAGTCTTGAACTTCATTTGCCACATTTCATGGCCTTGAAAAACCTTGAATTTAGCCTATTTTGGATAATTATTCTTGAAAAGCCTTGAATTCCATTAAACTGTCCTTAGAGATCTAAATTAGTCCAAAATCACCATTCGCCATTGGATTCCTCCCCCCCCCCCCCCCAAATCAAAATGAAAATAGTCTTGAATTCCTATTAAAAAATATAGCCTTGAAAAGCCTTGAAATAGCCTTGAATTTGATATCTTCACATGTGTACGGACCCTGCCTTTGAATTGGCTGGTTATTTAATCATGTGTTCATGAATAGCCAGTGTATACAAATAGCTATGTTATAGGAAATAATATTTTGCCTAATGGCTGTAAGTCCTGATTGCATGCCGTCCTGATATGAACTTAGATGTTGCCAGGAGGTAAAACTCTAACAACCAACCAACCTGGTTACCCGCAATTTCAATTCAAACACTTAAAACCGTTTGAACCAATGATTGACAGGTCTGACACTATAACAACTGTGTCGTCAGCCTTTGTAAATAACCAATATATTTGCAATTATTGTGACGCTCCATAAAAGTGAGTTGAGATGAAAGCGCCATTAGAACATTAACGCTAAATGATTAAGGAGGATTAATTAGCAAATTAGCATATTAAAGCTGCATAGTCCGACGACAGCATAGTATTTTCAAAGCCAAAACACTTACCTAGATTTGATCCTACTTAGAAAGCGTGTTTTATTTAACGACGCCTCTAGAGCACATCGATTTTTATCATCGGCTATTGGACATCGGACATATGGTTATTCTGACATATTTCTTTGGAGGAAACCTGTCGCTGCCACATAAACAGTAAGGGGTCTTTTATATGCACTTTACCACAGAGAGGACAGCACATACCACAGCCTTTGATGAACCAGTTGTGGACCACTGGTTGGAACGGTAAATAACCCAAAGTACATATGGATCCACTGAGCAGGACGAATCGGATGATCAACACCGCCACAGGGACCAGACGGGATGGCCGAATGAGTTAGAGCGTCCGTCTCCCGTGTTGGTAGATCGTTGGGTTGTGGGTTCGAACCCTGGTCGAATCAAACCAATGATGTAAAAATTTATACTTGTCGCTTCCTAGCCAGGCACTCGGCATTATTAGGACAGGGCAAGGACTGGTGCGCTCAGTGTCAGGATAATGTGACTGAGTGGGAAACCAGGTCATGGTGCCGGTGGCCTGGTTTCCCAGTGGGACAACACTATAAAGTCGCCATGAGTGCGCACTGTCACAAGTCGGTACCCATCCTGATATGACCTTAGATGTTTCTAGGACATAAAACAACAACAACAAACAAACAAACACCGTCACAGGTGTCCACTCTACCGCCTGAGCTACGTCCCGCTCCCTGATCCTACTTAGATACTGACCCTATTATTAAAGCTGCATAGACCGATGAAAACATTAAATTTTCAAAATCAATACAATTATCGTCTACATATCTAACTTTGATACTGGTGCACCTATTAAACATTTGTCGCCACCCAGAAGGGAATATTGAGCCAATGGGAGACTTTCTGGGGAGACTTTCTGGCCGGATTACACGCTAGGCGGCAGCATCCGACGGGTCTTCTGCGCCAATCACTAACCTACACCAATCACTAACCTACACTCCCACCATACACACACCACACCACCACCACCACTCACCTACACCCTCACCACACACACCTACACATCAACTACACACACCTACACACCCACCACACACCACACCCACACCACCAACACACACATACCTACACCCCCACCACATCCCTAAACCCCCATCACACACACCCACCACACACCTACACCACCAACACACACACACGTTCACCCTGTGGTGGGGGCTTAGGGATGTGGTTGGTTTATGTGGTGCAGGCTTAGGGATGTGGTGGGGGTGTAGGTCTGTGTGGTGGGGGTTGATGGTGGTTAGGGTGTAGGACTGTAGGTGGGTATGGTGGGGATGTAGGTGTGTGTGTGTTTGGAGGTGTAGCTGGTTTGTGGTGGAGGTGTAGGGGTGTCTTACAGAGTGACACCTCACAGTCTTTAGCATCCCTAAACCACACACCTACACCCCCAGCACAGCCCTAAACCCCCAGCACCCCACCAAACACATTTATACACCCACCACACACCTACACTCCCACCACACCCACCACACCTACACCACCACTACACATCTACATCCGCACTACACACACCTACACCTGAACCACACAAACGTACACCCCCACCACACCCACCCACCACATACCTACACCACCAGCACACATACCTACACCCCCACCACGTCCATCCACCACACAGCTACGCCCCCACCACCCACCTACACCCACCCACCACACACCTACCCCACACCCCTAAACCCTCACTACGCACCTACACCACCAACACACACACCTGTGTGTTGGGGGTGTAAGGGTGTGGTAGGCGCTTAGGGATGTGGTGGGTGTATGTGGTGGGGGCTTATGGATGTAGGGTGGTGTAGGTCTGTGTGGTGGGGGTTGATGGTGTATGTGTGTGGTTGGGGTTTAGGTGGGTATGGTCGGGGTGTAGGTGTGTGTGTTGGATGTTTAGGGGGGGGGGGTGTGGTGGAGGTGGAGGTGGTTTGTGGTGGAGGTGTAGGGGTGTCTTGCAGAGCAGCACCCCACAATCTTTAGCATCCCTAAACCCCCACCACGCACCTACACCGCCACCACAGCCCTAATCCGCCACCACCCCACCAAACACATTTATACCCCCACCACACACCTACATTCCCACCACACCCACGACACCTACACCACCACTACACATCTACACCCTCACCACACACACCTACACCTCAACCACACAAACCTACATCCCCACCACACACCCCACCACACACACCTATACCCCCACCCCATACACATCACCACACACACCTATACCCCCACTACCCCCTACACCCCCACCACACACACCTAGACCCCCCCCCCCCTCATCACACACTTAATAGTTTGGAAATGGCAAAACATGCAAGACCTTGGTCCCTCACGTGTCGCCACCTGCCGGCAATATATTGCATAAGGCGTTGCAATGAAAGTCTCCCATTGGATAGAACCTGTTACTGCAGAATGGTATGGTGTATGTTTGTACTTAAAATATCTCAAAAGTTAGCCATTTCAAATAATAGTTACTTCAAACTAAAGTAAAGTAGGTTATAGGCCTATTTCATATGACGTCAGCATATGTATTTAGGTCAGTGCGCGCACAGCTTCGCTGCAGGACAACATACGGTCACACTGCAAACTCAATGGCAGTGAGCAATCTTCATACAGAAAAAGTGAAATATCTCTAAAACCGCACAACTTAGAAACAAACCGCTTGGCACACAAACAGATCAAATGGTTAACAAACAGATTGTCTTAAATTTATATCTTTAGGCTTCTGCATTTCTATTAATTGTGAATAAAATTTACGTTTTGCACTGCGCGTACCAGCAAACTCAATGCACTGTCAATGGACGTGAGCAATCTTCATACATAAAAAGTGAAATATCTCTAAAACCGTACAACGTAGGAATAAACCTCTTGGCACACAAACAGATCAAATGATTAACAAACATTTCTATTCATTTTGAATAAAACTGAGGTTTTGCACTGCGCGTACCGGCAAACTCAATGGCAGTGTGCCTTCGTTCTGCAGCCAAGGTGCGCGTGCATACACAATGTTTATAAACATTGAAAGGGGTCTATTATGATCAATCTAATATATTTATCTCGGAAAATGACAGAAACTCAAAACCATCGGACTATGCCACTTCATGCATTGTTTCCCTGCATTAAAGGGAAATATCTGGGATGAAAGATCTCCGCGATTCCGTAGCACCATCAGCGTATACTAATATGTGGTGCTGACACCGCAGCACTATCAGCGTGCACTACTAATATTAATACATGCTCCAAGCATTGCAGGACTATCAGCATGCACTACTAATA
This sequence comes from Branchipolynoe longqiensis, assembly GCA_030323885.1. Taxonomy (NCBI): domain Eukaryota; kingdom Metazoa; phylum Annelida; class Polychaeta; order Phyllodocida; family Polynoidae; genus Branchipolynoe; species Branchipolynoe longqiensis. The sequence goes on along the minus strand of CM059189.1, from coordinate 107,707,098 downwards.
CATGCTTCAAACGGTGCAGCACTTTCAGCGTATATATATGAAATCCGACTTCTGGGAATTTTCCGCGATTCCCTGACAATGCTAAACCTATGGGAGAAAATCAGCATTTCCGCTTTCAACCCTGGGGAATACAAAGTTAGCTTTGTAGAATACTGAATCTAAAGGAGGCTAGGATTGTTTGATGTGCATTCCAACATTATTTTTGCAGGGTCTCACCTCAAATATCTCCAAAGTTAGCCGTTTATATTAAAAGTCACTTAAAAGTAAAGTATGTTAGATCAAATGATCAAATTAATATATCTGTCTCAAAATATGGCAGAAAGTTAGAAAAATCGCAAAATGCAAATTTAATATGTGTTAAGATTGATTTTGATAAAATTATTGAGTGTGTTTTCGCTTTCTTTTGCAGGTATGTAGACATTCGAGTGTTGGTACTCTACATACTGGTGAGTTACAACCATTAGTTCCTGATAATTCTGGTGTTCTCTGTGGCAGAGTGGTTAGAGTGCCTGACTTTTTTCTAGGTCGGACTCCTAATCTGAAGGTTGGTGGTTCGATTCCCCATGCCACTTTGGATTTCCACCGCTGTGTATAATTTACAGCATCATCAAAGGCCAGTTGCTCTCATCCCATGTCTATGTGGTGTGGGAGGTTAAAAATCCCTTGGGTCGGTAAAAGTGTAGGCTCGGGCTTTCTATTGACAAACTGTCTAATGGTGAAAACAAGTCTATTCAGACTTATCCATGATATGCAGTATAAATCTTCTTCAATCAATAATGAGGATATTTTGATTATATGCCTAAATAGTGCTACAGTCACTGTGGTGGTATACATCTCGACCTAAGTGGTATACATCTCGCCTGAGTCTAGGGCTTGTACGGACTAGAACATTCTTTGTCTGGTAGTGTCCAGTACTCAGTCCTGTAAGGTCTGACAGGCGCTTTATTGTTATTTTGCCTTAGGGCTTGTCACGGGTCTTGCCCATCGTTTCCTAATTAAATTTCTGTTTAACTGCATTCCCATCCTCTTCTTGTCCTTCTTTTACTGACTCATAAACACCCTGACTGGCTCCAGTGGAAGGGAGGCCTTGCACTTCAGAAGCTATATTGCCTTCCTGTTATTTCTTTTACCGGGCGTGGTGGCCAAATCGATAGAACGCAGGCCTCACATGTAGGAGGTCAGGAGCTTGGTTGGTTCCCTCTCGATTCAAACCGATGACTTATAAAATTGATACTTGTCGCTTCCTAGCCTGGCATTCGGCATTAATAGGATATGGCAAGGACTGGTCAGCTAAGTGTCAGGATAATGTGACTGAGTGGGATATTGTGTCATGGTGCCAGTGGCCTGATTTCCCAGTGGGGCAGCACTATAAAGTCGCCATAAGTACACACTGTCTCAAGGTCATGGTGCTGGTGGCCTGATTTCCCTGTGGGTCAGCACTATATAGTTGCCATGAGTACGCACTGTCACAAGTTGGTCCCATCCAGGACGTAAAACTCCCAACAACGAACCACCCTTATAATTTATATGCCACCGGTGTGGCGGTTTCAGCTTGTTCCCGTGCTCAGCCGTGTCCCGTTGCTTCTGTGCATGCGCGGATTTCGCATCAACTCGGGTCACCCGAGACACTTATTGGCGCATGCGCACATCCTACAAACTCGGGTAGAATAATCGAATACGCTTCTCCGCGCTCGGGTGGACAATTTTTTCTTTTTTTTTTAATAACCGATAAAACTACAGCAAAATAGGATTTAAAGTATTTTATGATGGCCTAGTTTACCTATATTTCCATTTAATTAATCTAAGTTATTCTTTTTTTGCACACGGTGCGTGTATTTGTCGACTCCACTCGCCGTGTTCTATTTGAAATTCTGACGACTGGGATGACCCGAGTCGCCCGGGTAGTGTTAATCGATTACGGCCATGCTTATTAGATTCTGACGCATGCGCAGAAGCGAGGGACACGGCTGAGCACGGGAACAAGCTGAAACCGCCACACCGGCTGAAGTCAACAAGGAACTAAGGTTGGGAGTTTCTGCGAAATGCATTGGTTATAAAGGACCTGGAGCTTGCCTGACCTCCAATTAAAATAATGTACTGTAATTAAACCAGGCTGGGCTGGAGATAATTAACTTTTCAGTCATTAACTTTTGAGATTGGGGACCAGTGGGTTTCCATGGACACAATACTAATAGGTTTCCCAAGTCATTTTTGCAACTCAATAAAAAGTAACATATTTTGATATAGTTCCATAGCTCTCACCAGGATAAGTAAAAAGACACAAAGTTCATTCAAATCGGATGATTAGTTAAACAGTTGTAGGCTTTTTAATATGGACAAAAATGATGCAAAAATCAGCTATCTGGGCATTTTGCACGAGACCCACATTTCAGACATCAATAATTATAAATATTATGGCCACATGAACTTGTCTTTGAGGAATATGTGTCATCTATAGGCATATATCAAGTCTTTCTTTTTCCAGAGTAATGACATAATTATTTTCCGAGATATTGGCCATTCAAAATGGCATAAAACACAAATTGCCACTTGTCAATATGAGAAATTAAGAGGTATGAGTTACTTAAATGCTTGTATTTAAAGAAATACAGCACCAATATCCTTGAAACTTCACCCAGCTATCCACAACATCATAGTATTAGTGACATTGGAATCACTGGAAGTCACATTTGGCACTAGTTGCGAACTCTTTGAAAGACTTAATACTATTCCTTGTCATCTATCCATAGTGATGTAGTTTTCACAACGGCTTCGGAAAGTGAGTCTTATTATGGATGGCTGTCTTGTTTCAAAGGCTGATATGATTGGCTGATTTCATTTGGTTAAAGCTGCATAGTCCTGTGAAAACTTCAAATTTTCAAAACCAAAACAAGATAATTGCAGTTTATTCGTTCCCCCACCCCGGAAGTCATAATATCTGAAACTTGCGATTATAATATAAACAACCAGACGGGATGGCCGAATGAGTTAGAGCGTCTGTCTCGCGTGTTGTGGGATCATGGGTTTGAGTCCTTGTCGAGTCAAACAAACGACTTAAAAAATTGATACTTGTCGCTTGCTAGCCAGACACTCGGCATTACTAGGATAGGGCAAGGAGCAGTGGAATGAGGAAGGCCAGTCATCTGCGACTGAAATTTCCCCTGCTTAAACAACTAATGTACCAACAATTTTTTTTTTCTTCTAATTGTATGCCTGTATTATTTAGGTCTGGTCGACCAGACAGGATGGCCGATGAGTTGAACGTTGGTCCTCTGTTTTCGTAGATGGTGGGATTCGAACCCTTGTTGAGTGAAACCAATTACAAATGAGACTGAAGAGTAGGAATTTGGTTTAGGATGAGTTTATTCTCTGGTATGAGAATTGAGCTCCTGCCGACAAAGATTTTAAAGTGACTGAATGGGCGGGTTGGATGCGGGTTGGATGCGGGTTAGATGCGGGTCACCAGGAGCGGGGGAAGGGGAGCATGAATGACGGAAGTCAGTGGTGACTCGGGTCTTCGTTTAGTATGAGTGATACACCCAAACTTGCTAGGTGCCATTATTATATCCGCATAATAAATAATATAGTACATATATATACCGTATTCTCGGGGGTTAACGCCCTGGGCATTTAAATTGGCAAATCACTGAAGTGGGCATTTAAGGGGAGGGCATTTACGAAATATTGGCCATGTTGGGGGTGGGCGCTAACCCACACATGGGCATTAATTAACCCACGAGAATATAGTATATGTAAATATATATATATCATTAGAGTAGTCCCCTCTTAAACGACCACCCTAAACAACAACCATTCGCCTTATACAGCCAGAATTCAAACCTAGCAACATATTTTAACTGCAAATTACCCCTCACCAACCACCAACCACCCACCTAACGCGACCAACAATCACCCTTTGTCCCCTTTATGCGACCATTATTTAAAAACCAACAAGTATGATTATATGATATTTAAATGTGTCGCTCCCTCTCACTCTAACCCCCTAACCATCTCACCAGCGACCACCTCCATTATGCGACCACATTCTCTCTGCACTAGTGGTGGTCCTTTAAGAGTGGGACCACTGTAGATGCTCATTTTATTACTCTGACTTTAATAATGCAGTGAAGATGAGATACCCCTTTGGTAATATAATCCAATAGCACATTCAAATAGGAGTCAGGGATGTCGTGCAGTAATTTGAGAAGCGTTTGGAAGTGTGGAAGGCGCAAATGTGCAACGCGCTTACAATCAGTGAATGCCTGAGACCCGCCAAGCACCTAAGGGACGCCTTTATTAGCTGCGAACATGCTACAATGGTATTATCACTGCGCATGCATATATACATTCCCGATGCGAGTGATGTATTCAGGGTAGGCGGGTACCGGGCGGGGCCGGTGGTGGCGCCACCAGTCGCGAGATGGAGGAGGCAGTAGTATGTATTATAATATTAACAATAATTAGCAAATAATAATAATTAAGAGGGGTTAATTCCCTCCCGCACCTTTATACTTGCATAATGCGTTATACATCACATATGTAATACATAAGTTATTATATCGGTATAAAGGGGCAGAGATGTATTTTCTCTATATTATATTTATTGTGCATGCTATTTATTTTACTCCAATGATCACATGTTATTATTATTTGATTCGGGCCGGTCCCACTACCGAGGCAGGTGCCTTTACTATCGAGGTCATGCGCCAGTTCACCTGCCTTTCGGTCATATGAGCTCCGGATTTTAAACTTTTTTGGTTGGGCTTGTATTCGCTCGGCCATTGGGCCTCTGTTAAAATAAATGAGGCTTCCCACCACTCCTCGTCTCGGTCTCCATTTCCTCGTTTTCTAGCCTAGCCGAATTTATATATATATATATATATATATATATATATATATATATATATATATATATATGTATATGCTGTATGAGAATTATACGAGTATAATAACACAGAATATTATACTATCCTAACACCCACACACCGTGATCGGGTGGTTGAACCTCGCCTGCTCATCTACTGTTCAGGCTACAGCTCCGACGGTGGCGCCACCACTCGTCTGCTCACTGTCCTACTCACTTATATATGTGGATGGTGATAAAGACTTGTTATCACGTGTAATACTCTCTGTAGTGCTCTGCTCCTACCCCCCTCCCCCCTTTCCTGGGTGGGGTAGGTAACGGCATCCTCCTCCCCCCCCCCCCCCCCCCCCCCCCCCCCCCCCCGGCCCCCATCAGGGGCTTCCGCACGCCACTCGCTCGGAAGTTAGAGAATATATATATATGGATAGTGATAAGCCCCTTATCGCATGTAATAAATCCTGGGGTCGGTTGCACTCCCCCCCCCCCCCGAGGATGGGGGGGGGGTACCAGCATGCACCTCTCCGCCCCCTGTGCGGGGCCTCTCCTCCACTAGCTCAGAATGTGTATATGTGAAATATAAAAGGGAGTTTTATATCAATATTATAGTAATGGAACTGGAGTAGGTTATCTGTATGAAGGCCTGTGAAAAGTTCTAGAACAAATAGCTTGAGCTGTATGGTTCAGATTTGGTGCATACAAGTAGGGCTAGTGGGTGCTGTGTCGGGGTTTATAAGCCGGCCCCACACAGCAGTGAGATGCCTGCTGCCCCTGAATTTTGTTTTAAATAAAGGGTTGGTTTATCCAGCTAGAGAATTGAGAACCACATTGGTATTGTGTTCGATGTGTAATGGGTAATATATATCTGAATATATATGTGTATATATATATATGTACTGTCTCAAAAGTTGCTAAGCAATATGGGACAAAACTTTGTCCATTGTAACGATCAACATACTATCTGCTTATGCATTTGCTCAGGATAAACTGATTTGTTTTTTTACATGGTGTTTCATAATCCCAATAGAATACATATTGATTTGAAGCAAATGCCCTTGTGTTTTCAGTGTAACCGTTTCTGTGCTGTCTTGTGTCAATCGTTACAATGGACAAAAAAGAGTTATCACCTTTTGAGTCAGGCTCATATATATAATAATCCTCCATTGCGACTGACACTTGTCAACATCCGGTGGAGGTGGGGAGGGCCGCAGGTTGCGCCACTGGTACAGTGATTGGTCTTACTGAGTATAACAATCTGATAATAATTCCCATACATATCTTTATACTTGCATAATGTGTTATACAGCATATATAAATCTATACATGTTGACCATCACAAATCCGGCATCATTGGGACCTGTAGGATGGGTGCCTGACACATGATTTTTCAGGATAACTGATTGTTACATTAGAATGCGATAAACCCATCAGCTAATAATGGAACCTATTATCTGTCCTTTCTTAGTGTATCAGTGGGTTAAGGCCCTGTCACACATCACCGGATTGGGGGAAATGTAAAGAACCCCAACAAAGTCTGTTGATATCCGGCAAAGTACGGTTTGTGTCCGTACAAGTTTTGAACATGAACAAAACTTGGAACGGATGCCACCGGATTGATGTCTATGTTTCTTGTCTGGTTGAGTCCGTTTAGTCCGCTTACCGTCCATTGGCTATCTGTTCATGTCCGTTTTATATCTGTTGGTCCAGCGACCCGATATCGCAACATTTTGACACATTTTAATACGTTTTGATACTTATCACGTTCAAACATGACCGGACTAGACAATTCTGTCCGTTGCTCAATCCGGCGAGGTGTGACAGCCGCTTAAGTAAGTAAGTAAGTTCAACATTATGGGCTAAGGTGGTGGGTTGTTGCATAAACTGTGGTGTTATTATGGGGGGAGCGTGAGGGGAGCGAATGTCGGTGATGCTGACAAACTATGGTGGAGGACATTCTGCTTTTTATTACTAACACATGCATCAACCCTGAAGCGCTGATGCCGCTTTGTGAAAGGGTCTGCCATGTGTGATGTAATTAATTAACAGCTTCCCGCTTGACAGATCGTGGCCATTGAAGCCTCTGGGTTGAATCCTGGCCGACTCAAAAGAGTTAATTACAATGCCATCACCTTGGCCAATTTGGATTTCCACCGCTGTGTATAACTTACAGCGTCATCAAAGGCCAGTTGCTCTCTCATACCATGTCTATGTGGTGTGGGGGGTTAAAAATCAATTGGGTCGGTCAAAGTGTAGGCTCAGGTTTTCTGTTGACTAACTGTCTAATGGTGAAAATAAGACTATTCAGACTTATCCATGGTAGGCTGTATAAATCTTCAAGAAAAGAGAAATTGCTATACTTGTCGCTACCTCACCTAGAATAGGGCATGGTGCAGTAGAATGAGGAAAACCAATTCTCTGCGATTGAAATGGTCCCCCGCTTAATCAACTAATATACTAATTTTTTAATGGGTTATTTTACGGTGTAAGATAATAAAATGTAGGAATGTTTGTTTGTTTGTTTGTTGTTGTTTTACGTCCTAGCAACATCTAAGGTCATATCAGGACGGTAGGTATGTACTATATAAACTCTATAATAATGACATATACAATTGATTGGATGGTGCAATGATTCTGAATTACCGTATTCTCGTGGGTTAACGCCCTGGGCATTTAATTTGGCAAATCACTGAAGTGGTTGATGGTTGTTTCGCACACATGGGGCATTGATGCGCGAAAAGGAAGAAAGCAAGGCGGGGATGGAAGAAAGGCGTGTTTATTGCACGCCTCAGCGGAAAATGTTAAGTACATACAAATAATGAATATATGCACAGTGGTAAGTGTAGGTACATAGAAATAAAGAGATATATGCACAGTGGTAAATAGAAAAATAGACAGGGTATCAAGAATAATGAGGGGCTCCCAGGAAGGAGCAGAGAGGCTCATAAGGAGCAGGAGAGAGTCAATAAGTCCGGTGGTCCGGTTAATTGTCAGTGGAGTGAGGGGGTGCCGAGGAGCCCTCCACCCTCCGGAGTGAGTAGGTAAGGAGAGTAGGGTGGGTGGGCGGAGGAAAAAGTGGAGAGTCGCGGAAGACGGCAGGAGGGTGAGTGCCTGAGGAGAGCCGGCGGGCGGCCTTATAAGGGAGAAGGGGGGGGGAGGTGTGAATGCTGGCGGCCGGGGGGAGGGTGAGATGTGGCGAGCAGCGGGCGTCGGGTGAGGCGTGAGCGCCAGAACAAAGAAGGTGGCAGGAAGGAGGGGGGGGGGGGCGAGCCGGGGCTCGGCCGAGGTGAGTAGGCAGCGCCACAACGGCGGGGGAGGGTCTCTTCCTTCCCTCGCATCAAACGTAATGCTTCGCATTACGACCGATGCGCGAAAAGGAAGAAAGCAAGGCGGGGATGGAAGAAAGGCGTGTTTATTGCACGCCTCAGCGGAAAATGTTAAGTACTTACAAATAATGAATATATGCACAGTGGTAAGTGTAGGTACATAGGAGCCCTCCACCAAATAGTAGGAGAGGGCTCGAGGCGCGCCCGAGGCGGGGGCACGGGGCGCCCGATGTGGGGGCCGGGGATCTGGGTGAGAGGAGGGTCGTGAGGGCAGAGCCTTGAGGTCGGCGGCTGGACTGTCTGGAGAGGGTCCCTCGTGAGGCTGGGCTGTGTGGTCTGAGGTGCGCGGTGCGGGGTAGGTCGACAAGGGGCGGGCGGCCAAAATAAAGGGAGGCCCGCTCCTTGGAGGGATCGGGTGAGGAGGTCGGCCGGCGAACTCCTCAGGGCTGGGTGGGACGGGGGTCGGGGTCGGGTCGGGCGGGTTGATGACGGTGGTGTCCTGGTCGGCGGCTGTGCCCTCGGAGGAGGGTTCTCCGTGAGGCTGGGCTGGGCTGTGGTCTGAGGGTTCCTCTTGAGGCTGGGCTGGGCAGTGGTCTGAGGGTTCCTCGTGAAACTGGGCTGGGCTGTGGTCCGTGGTGGGCGACTGGCGCTGGGTGGCGGTGAGAGCCTTGCTGAGGGGGCGCTGGGGCCCGACAGGGAGGTGGTTGCCGATGAGGTCGGCGGTGCCGAGGCGGCGGTCAGGCCGCGCCTCGGGCAAGCTGGGCTGGGCTGGGTTGTGTTCCGTGATGGGCGAATGGCGCTGGGCGGCGATGAGAGCCTTACTGGGGGGGCGCTGGGGCCCGACTTGGAGGTGGTTGCCGATGAGGTCGGCAGTGCCGAGGCGGCGGTCGGGCCGCGCCTCGGGCAAGCTGGGCTGGGCTGGGCTGTGTTCCGTGGTGGGCGGGTGGCGCTGGGCGGCGATGAGAGCCTTGCTGAGGGGCCGCTGGGGCCCGACTGGGCGGTGGTTGCCGATGAGGTCGGTAGTGCCGAGGTGGTGGCCAGGGCGGGGGTCGGGGGAGGAGGTGCGGCGGGGGCGGGCTAGGGGGGCGGCGAAGTCGCGGGCGGTGGGGGGGGGGTCGTGGGGCGGGTCGGTGGGGGGGTCGGTGGGGTCAGGTTGGCAGAGGAAGGCGGTGTCGCCTGGGTCGAGGTGGACGTCTGGGTCGAGGGTGACGGGCGACTGGCGCCGGGCGGCGATGGGAGCCTTACTGAGGGGGCGCTGGGGCCCGAGGCGGGGGTGGTTGCCGGAGGGAACGGCGGTGCCGAGGCGGCGGGCAGGCCGCGCCTCGGGCGGGTGGGCGGTGGTGTCCGGAGGGCTTGTAGCAGTGTGGTGGGCGGCTTTGATAGGGTGGGTGGGCCGGTCTGGGGCCTCCGTGCCGGGCTGGAGGTGCCGGCTCCTCAAAAATCCGGCGAGGCGGGAGCCGCTGCCCGGGCGCGCTTGGCCAGACAGGCGTCCTCGCTGTGCCTGGTTAGTACCCTCCGGACATTGGCGCAGTATGCGCATGCGAGGAGCTGTTTGGCCACCCCCTGGCCGTGGACCTCCCCCGGGGCTGCGTGGGTGCAGGAGTTGGGGTCCCGGTTCCAGGCATAACAGAGTGGGCCGTGGGTCTCCTTGCTGTAGGCCACGCGTGTGTCGGTGTGGCCGCGGGACTGGGGGCGGGGCATTGCAGGGTCGAGGGAGGGGAGTTGGGTGGTGGTGGGGTGGGGAGGCATGGCGAGGGACTCCAGTCTGAGGAGGTTTATGGCTACTGGGTCGTGCCAGCCATGGGGGAGGGTACCGTCCGCGATCGCGGTAAAGACCGCCTCAGAATAGTGGCGGACGGTCGTCCAGGGATAGAGGAGGTTATCCCGACAGATAGATAGGATATGATGGTGGAGTCCCGGGGCGGAGTGGGCGGGGAAATCCGGGTGGTCGATGAGGGTGAGGAGGGCGAGGGCATATTCGTCCTTGGTCGCCTCCCCCCTCTTCACTGGCTTCTTCTCGGGACCTCGCCTCACCAGATCGGAGGGGAAGATGTAGTTGGATGGGATGCCTTGGCGTCTGGTTGAATGCCGCGCCTCGGCGGATGCCAGGATTTCCCTGACGGCGTCGGCCGTGGAGGCGGGGTTGTGGCGGGTCTCCTCCCCCTGGTAGGCCGGCGATGTGCAGGGCTGCAGTTGGGGCAAGATGTGGCGGTACCTCCCGTACTCCGCGTGTGTCGTTCCGGGGAGGGCCGCCTGAGGGGGCGGCGGCGGTCGGGCCGCGGCGGTGGCAGGTGCCCGAGGCGTTGGTGCGGCCGGCGGGGGCGCCTCTGGCGCGGGCCGGGTCTCGTTGGCGCTGATGTGGTCGATCCGGGCGTGGAGGTCAGCAGTGGCCTGCCGGTGCTCGGTGTTGGCCTGCCGGTGCTCCTCGTTGGCCTGCCGGTGCTCCAGCTGCATGCGCTGGATAGCCTCCAGCACTGAGGAGGTCTCGGCGCCCGAGGAAAGGTCCGAGGGCGCCGGGGGGGAGACCGAGACGGGTGATGGTGACTCGACCCTCCCGGGCGACGTAGAGGGCCCCGGGGTCCGGGGGGCGGCCCGGGAGCCCTTCCGTCCTCGTCCTTTTCCTTGAGGCATGGTCAGCGGTCCGAGGTGTAGGCCCAAACAGGAAAAAGTGGAGAGTCGCGGAAGACGGCAGGAAGGTGAGTGCCTGAGGAGAGCCGGCGGGCGGCCTTATAAGGGAGAAAGGGGGGGGAGGTGCGAATGCTGGCGGCCGGGGGGAGGGTGAGATGTGGCGAGCAGCGGGCGTCTCGTGTGAGGAGGTGAGCGCAGAAAACAAAGAAGGTGGGAGGAAGGAGGGGGGGGGGGGCGAGCCGGGGCTCGGCCGAGGTGAGTAGGCAGCGCCACAACGGCGGGGGAGGGTCTCTTCCTTCCCTCGCATCAAACGTAATGCTTCGCATTACGACCAATGGGGTGGGTGTTTACAAAATATTAGCCAAGGTGGGGGGTGGGCATGAACCCACACATGGGAGTTAACCCATGAGAATACGGGATCATGTCATGATCCATGCTTTGTTACACTGCACCAGACCGGACGTAATGGCCGAATCAGTAAGAGCGTTGGCGGGCTTCCAATGCAGAAGGTCACGCATCTGAATCCCAACCGAGTCAAACCAATGACTCACAAAATTGATACTTGACGTTACCTAGCCTGGCACTCGGCGTTACCTAGCCTGGCACTCGGCGTTAATATGATAGGCCATGGACTGGCTTGTCCAGTGTCAGGATAAATTGCTGAATGGCATATCGGGTAATTATGCCAGCAGCAAAGTCTCCCAGTGAGGCAGCACTATAAAGTCTCCATCTGTCAGTACCCATCTTGATATGACCTCAGATGTTGCTAGGCCGTAAACCCACCTAAGCAACCAAAGAAATTGTGCGGGACTGCAGTACTGATGGTTTGTTTTGTTGTTGTTTTACATCCTAGCAACATCTAAGGTCATATCACTCATGGTGACTTTATAGTGCTGCCCCACTGGGAGATCAGGCTGCCAACACCATGACCTGATATCTCACTCAGTCACATTATCTTGACACTGAGCCAACCAGTCCTTGCCCTATCCTAATAATGCCGAGCACCTGGCTAGCAAGTGAGAAGTATAAATCTTTATGTCATTGCTTTGACTCGACCAGGATTCGAACCCATAAACCTATGGGTTCGGATCCCCCAATCTCCCAAAACAGGAGGCGGACGCTCAACTCATTCGGCCATCCCGTCTGGTCTAGTACTGAAAGCGTTAGGTTATTTGTCTGGGGCCCTGTGTCAACAAATTGTGTGTTAATTAAGTGAACCTCGATTGGTAATTTGCAGAGGCTGGGGGCGGAAACCCCACGAGAATGCTCTCTTAATGTGAGGTGACGGCTCTCACCTTATTCCACAATACATAAATGTAAATATGCGGAATTTACTCCTTTTCCCCCCTCACCGATGGCGAAAACTGTAATGAAATAAGCCAATAAGAGTTTGATTCACAAGGAAGGAGGCGAAGAGGTGTGTGCATTTGGTTGGTTGGTTGTTGGAGTTTGGCAACATCTAAGGTCATATCAGGACGGGTATTGACTTGTGACAGTGCACACTCATGGCGACTTTAAAGTGCAGCTCCGCTGGGAGACCAGGCAGCCAGCACCGTGACCCGATATCCCATTCAGTCACACTATCCTGACAGTGAGCCAACCAGTGCTTGCCCCATCCTAATAATGCCGAGCGCCTGGCTAGGAAGTGACAAATATTAATTTCTACGTCATTGGTTTGACTCGAACATGGTTGGAACCCGTGGATTCGAATCCCACGATCTACCAAAATGGGTGACGGACACTCAATTCATGCAGAGGGTCGGGGGATTGCATCGATATTGTTGTGCTCTGCTATTGTCTGATTGCCATGCAGGTTTTCTTGAATTACTCAAATGTAGTGACATTTGCATATTATATTTTTAATATTAGTTTTTGTAACTTCATAAAAAAATGTTTCTTTCATTTAAGATAATCAAGGTCTTCCACCCACCCAAAAATAAAAACCAAGAAAAACCCAACCACACACACACACACACAAAAAAACATTCCCATCTATAGCATAGTTTGATATGAAATATATTTATCTTTTAATTAAAATATTCCTGATAAAGTTAAATGCTAATAAAATAAAATCTCCATGAAATATGACAAATAAATTGGGTATGAATTCAATCATGAGCAATGTATTTTATGTTAGCAAAATGAGCTATTAATATAATACAATATAGAGAAGCCTATATTTAATAAGTCATCACCTGGACGGGATGGTCTAGTAGGTACGCTCCCACGCTTCCTGTAGCAGGGCGTGGGTTCGATCACCAGACAGTCACATTTGGTTCTGTTGACCAATAATTCTATCTGTGATGATAATTAATTAATCTACTTGATCCCCCAATGCATATCCGATTTATTAAAAAACAATAAAAAGGAAGAAAACCCTCTATGGACTGCCTGGCTGTGCTCGGTCCATGCAATCAATCAACAAGGGAACATGCGATGCATGCTCGTTCCCACAATTACTTTCGCCAACCGGAAGTCCTCCCAACAGATCTGGATTTTCTTACAATTACATTTGTTGATTAAGCAGAAAACCTTTAAATCTCAACACAACCAGTGGTTCACAACTGGTTCATCAAAGGCTGTGGTATGTGCTGTCCTATCTGTGAGAAAGTGCATATAAAAGACTCCTCTTCGCTGCTTATCGCAAAGAGTAGCCTATGTGGCGGCAGCAGGTTTCCTCCAAAGAAATATGTCAGAGTAACCATATGTTTGACGTCCACTAGCCGATGATAAAAATCAATGTGCTCTAGAGGCGTTTTACTTTTAAATCTCAGCAAGTTGGTCTTCCTCATTCCACTGCTCCTTACCCTATTCTGGTAATGTTGAGTGCCAAGCTACGTGGCGACAAGTATACATTTATAAATGTGCCTACATCAAAAGGAGGAAATGAGGCGGAGATGGGATGGACAATCTTTATTGCTGTCTGGCTAGCAATTATATGCCTACCGGTTAAAGTTTGAAAGCTGGCCGAAGAATGACCAATATGGCGGCCTGGCAGCCGAACCCGCCATTTTGGCGCCACTGCAGGGCAGGCCCGGGCTAGTACGTAAGGTAATGATTGGACAATACCGAAAATAATTAATTATTATTAGAACGATAATAATAATAAGTACTTTAACTCCGGCATTTATATACGCATAATATATTATACTCCTTATAACTCATTGGTTTGAATCGGCCAGGGATTGATTCTGGGATTTCAATCCCACAACCTATCGCACAAGAAGCGAACGCTCAACTCATTTGGCCATCCCATCTGTCAATGCGGTAACATAAGTAATTCTTTGTCTTCGCTAGTTATTTTCCCCCATACTTTATATATTCTAGTATTACTGCCAGAAGCATTTTAATAATCACCATGGACACTAATAGATGTTATTTAATTGGGTTTTGGATATGGACATTGCATAATCTGATGGGCTTTAGTTTGTTATATTTAAAAAATGAGTTGGTTATTAAAATCTACCTTTCTTTAGTTTTGAAGTTGCATAGTCCGATTGTTTTGAGCGTCTGTCATTTTCTTAGATAAATAATATCAGATTGATCATTATAATCCACCTTACTTTAGTTTGAAGTAACTTTTATTTTAAATGGCTAACATCGGAGATCTTTGAAATGGAACCATGCAAAATTAATTTTGGCAGGCATGCCAAAACTATAGCATTCTGCAGTAATACATTCTATTCAATTGCCTCAGCATTCCGTGCTGTGTGGCAACAACAGTTTTAAAAGTGCACTCTTATCTAAGATTGATATGTAGAATCAAATTTAGATAATTGTTTTGGTTTTGAAAATTTGATGTTTGCTGCCTTACGTAATGTTTATTAAAAATGCCCAACTTCTGGGGATATTTTAAGTGAATCCTTGCAACAAAATTTTGCCTTGGACAGTACAATTCTAGACACCATAGACTTTGCATGACTTGCAGCTGTGGCAGGTTTTTATTAAATTGATTTAATATTCCTTCTAATTTCTATATAACAACAAATGCTTAATAAGCGTACCAATATCTAAGTGTCTAGCTATTGGATGGCTATGCAGGTATTGCAGGTATTGCAATACCTCAGGGAGTTTGACGCCCCTGCCCTGCATAGTTGTAAACCACTGCCTTGTGGTACAGGTTCTTGACAGAACCGAAGGCTACGGGAGCAAACCCTAAACAGAAAACCATGTCACTGTGGCAGCATTAAGGGCGGTTGATGTATGGAACTCCCAACATCTCCCGACCAGCCACTGCAGGGACAAAAAGTTTTGCGCCTGTCTGGACATGTTCTTGCCGGTGTGATTCCTCTATTTGCTCCCCGAGAGAGTGCCGCTGGTAACTTGCAAAAGCCAGCAGCACTTCAACACTTTTGCAGGCAGCTTTCATGAAATGTACCATTAAGAGAAACCTGAAGCTGAGAGACATTAAGACCGACTCATGGAAATCACTCTCACAGCAGAGAGTTAAATGGAGAGCGGTAGTCAAGTAATGAAAGCAGTCTTTGTCGCATCATGACCGACAGCATGATGATGATGATGATGATGATGATGATGATGATGATGATCTAAGTTGGATATGTAGGATCAAATATAAGCAAGTGCTTTGGTTTATAAATGAATAAATATCTATTGTCCGTCGAAAGTGTGTGATTGAGTGATTGGGTCTTCATATCTTTGAAAGATCTGAATTCATATCAGGATGCTATCGACTTGTGACAGCTTTATAGTGATGCCCCTGCTGAGATATGCTACTGAGCCGAATTATCCTGAGACTAAGCCAACCAATCCAGATCCTATCCTGCTCAAGTCTGGCATCAGGTAGCTGCCGCTCCTTGCGCACAAGAAATCAACACTGTCCTGCCAGATTGTCTATACTGGAGGTGGTGGCCCAATCGGCAGAGCCAAGGCTCCCTGTGTGGAAGGTCTGGGGTTTGAATCGTGGCCCAGTCAAATCAATGATTTATCGAATTGATAGTTGTCGCTACCTAGCCTGGCGCTTGGCATTATTAGGATAGGACAAGGACTGGTTAGCTCAGTATCAGGATAATGTGACTGAGTGGTGGTGCCAGCATGGTCTCTCACTGGGGCAGCACTATAAAGTTGCCATGAGTGCACACTGTCAGAAGTTGATAACCGTCCTGATATGACCTTAGATGTTCCTAGGACGTAAAACAACAACAAACAAACAAACCTTCCCTGTGTCACTTGGGGAACAACTGCTCTACCCTATTGTCCATTCTGTCCAGTGGATCGAGTGGCACGGGTGTGGTTAGTGGGTGGTTGGTTGTTTTATGTCCTGGCAACATCTAAGCTCATATCAGGACGGGTACCGAGGTGTGACAGTGCACACTCATGACACCTTTATAGTGCTGCCCCACTGGGAGACCAGGGCATCAGCCCCATGACCCGATATCCCCACTCATTCACATTATCCTGACACTGAGTCACCCAGTCCTTGCCCTATCCTAATAATGCCAAGCGCCTGGCTAGGAAGCGACAAGTATCAATTTTTAAGTCATTGATTTAACTCGACCAAATACATACACATGATAAATAAACCCTGAAAACAATTTGTTGTTTAAATGTTCGGCGATCCTGTAGCACATGCCACTTTGCGCCCCCTGTTGTGTTTTCTGACGTGTCCCCCTAGCGGTTGCAGGGTGCACTTCGACTGCAGCAGGCTCTCTGATGCGCATGTATATTGTGGGGCTCCCTCGAGGCAGGGAAGGAGAGGATTACATATATACAGAAAATACTACCCACAGGTCGATTGGGACGAGCGACATGCAGTTTCCATGGAAACATGTTCTGGGCACAAGACGGGATGGCCGAATCAGTAGAGCGCTCACTTACTTCCTGTACGGGAGGAAGGTATTGGTCTGACAATATCATATAAAGAAGAAGACGCAATCTGGGAGGTAGGTCATGGTCCGACGATATCATATAAAGAAGTAGACACAATCCGGTAGGAAGGTCATGGTCTGACAATATCACATAAAGAAGTAGACACAATCCGGGAGGAAGATCATGGTCCGACGATATCATATAAAGAAGTAGACACAATCCGGTAGGAAGGTCATGGTCCGACAATATCACATAAAGAAGTAGACGCAGTCCGACAATGTTGTATAAAGAAGTAGACGCAACCCGGGAGGAAGGTCATGGTCTGACAATATCACATAAAGAAGTAGACACAATCCGGGAGAGACCATACGGGATGGCCGAATGAGTTAGAGCGTCCGTCTCCCGTGCTGGTAGATCGTGGGGTTGTGGGTTCGAGTCCCGGTCGAGTCAAACCAATGACTTTAAAATTGATATTTGTCGCTTCCTAGCCAGGCGCTCGGCATTATTAGGATAGGGCAAGGACTGGTGTGCTCAGTGTCAGGATAATGTGACTGAGTGGGATACCAGGTCATGGTGCCGGCGGCCTGGTTTCCCAGTGGGACAGCACTATAAAGTCGCCATGAGTGCGCACTGTCACAAGTCGGTACCCGTCCTGATATGACCTTAGATGTTGCTAGGACGTAAAACAACAACAAACAAACAAACAATCCGGGAGAAAGGTCTTGGTCTGACAATATCACATAAAGAAGTAGACACAATCCGGGAGAAAGGTCTTGGTCGGACAATATCACATAAAGAAGTATACACAATCCATGAGGAAGGTCATGGTCTGACAATATCACATAAAGAAGTAGACGCAATCTGGGAGGAAGGTCATGGTCTGACAATATTACATAAAGAAGTAGAGGCAATCTGGGAGGAAGGTCATGGTCTGACAATATCACATAAAGAAGTAGACACAATCCGGGAGGAAGGTCATGGTCTGACAATATCACATAAAGAAGTATACACAATCCGTGAGGAAGGTCATGGTCTGACAATATCACATAAAGAAGTAGACACAATCTGGGAGGAAGGTCATGGTCTGACAATATCACATAAAGAAGTAGACACAATCCGTGAGGAACGTCATGGTCTGACAATATCACATAAAGAAGTAGACGCAATCTGGGAGGAAGGTCATGGTCTGACAATATCACATAAAGAAGTATACACAATCCGTGAGGAAGGTCATGGTCTGACAATATCACATAAAGAAGTAGACGCAATCTGGGAGGAAGGTCATGGTCTGACAATATCACATAAAGAAGTAGACACAATCCGGGAGGAAGGTCATGGTCTGACAATATCACATAAAGAAGTAGACGCAATCTGGGAGGAAGGTCATGGTCTGACAATATCACATAAAGAAGTAGACGCAATCTGGGAGGAAGGTCATGGTCTGACAATATCACATAAAGAAGTAGACGCAATCTGGGAGGAAGGTCATGGTCTGACAATATCACATAAAGAAGTATACACAATCCGGGAGGAAGGTCATGGTCTGACAATATCACATAAAGAAGTAGACGCAATCTGGGAGGAAGGTCATGGTCTGACAATATCACATAAAGAAGTAGATGCAATCTGGGAGGAAGGTCATGGTCTGACAATATCACATAAAGAAGTAGACGCAATCTGGGAGGAAGGTCATGGTCTGACAATATCACATAAAGAAGTTGACGAAATCCGACAACGTTGTATAAAGAAGGAGACGCAATCCGGGAGGAAGGTCATGGTCTGACAATATCACATAAAGAAGTACGCACAATCCGACAATGTTGTATAAAGAAGTAGACGCAATCCGACAATGTTGTATAAAGAAGTAGACGCAATCCGGGAGGAAGGTCATAGACCGACAATATCATATAAAGAAGTAGACGCAATCCGACAATGTTGTATAAAGAAGTTGCTGTGAAAGGAGAGGGTCAGACAAATAAATAGATATGATCCGACAATGTTATATACAGAAGTAGATGTGTCCAACAATGTTATATGCAGAAGCTGATGCCAGCTGGCAATATATAAAGAAGTACAGAGGATCCGAGAATGTTATAGAACATTGTTGGATCATATCTACATTTTTATATAAGGAAGTAGATGCGATCCAACAATGCTATGTAAAGGAGCAGATGTGATCCGACAATGTAAATATAAAGAAGTCATCTGACAATGTTATATAAAGAAGTCATGTCGATCTGACAATGTTATATAAAGAAGTCAACCGAAAATGTTATATAAAGAAGTCATGTGGATCTGACAGTGTTATATAAAGAAGTAAATATGATCTGACAATATTATATAAAGAAATAGATCAACCAGCCCTGTCATATGTTTAACACTTTCAGCATGCTGCAGATAATTTACCGGAAGTAATTTTCCCTGCTTTTTGTTGGGGTTGGGGGAGACTTTCACACACTCAAGTCACCTCAAGTAGTTTTCCCCATCTAATCCACCTCGCGAAGCGGTCTACATGAAATGAACTAGTTGAGTCGACTCAGCCCTAATTCGCCTCAGCGGAGCATTCACACATGCGATCTGAGTCGACTTAGATGAGGCGAACTAGTTGAGGCAACTCAAAGCCTGTGTGTGAACATGGCTTAAGACCGGATAAATGTGTTTACAGTTTCAGCATGTTTTTCTGCCTCAGTACTACATTTTTCTGCCTTTATTTTGAGTCTATGTGAATTATTTGAACTCTTGGTAGTTTTTATTCTTTCAAATGACTGATTACAGTCCTATGTGGATTCTTTTTAAAGAAGTCGCGGCTCAAAATAGTGGGAAGCCATCATTAATCGACAGCTCAAAGGGACCATTCTGCTCAATTGGTTTTGTTGGTTTGTTGGGGTTTTCTAATTGGGAACAACTCTGTTGATAGGATGGGGTGGCCAAGAGGTTGGGATCTGTGTCAAGCTTTGTTTTTGTGTTTTGGGGGTTTTACCTTCTGAAAACATCTGAGGTTATTTTATCAGGATGGGTACTGACTTATGCCAGTGCGCACTCATGGGCACTTTATAGTGCTGCCCCACTGAGAGACAGGCCATTGGCGCTATGACCCAAGTTCCCACTTAGTCACATTATACTGATTCTGAGCTGACCAGTCCTTGCTCTTTCCTAGTAGTGCCAGGCCAGATAGCGACAAGTATAAATTTGGGAAGTCATTGGATTGACTCGGCTGGGTTTAAAACTCCTGAGCTCTACCGATTGCATAGACTCCCAGTGGGGTGGCAGCACTATGAAGCTCTATAATTGCAGATTGTCACAAGGTACTGGGTTCAATCGCGTACGAGAAGAGCGCTTGTCCCAGATAGTGGAATAAATAAGAATGAAAAGAAACATAAAAAGTAAACACATATCCCCCTACAGACCACTACGTTGCCATGGCTACATGCCGGTCACTCGACCGGATATGACTCATGCATGTTGCGCACGACCCGCACATTACTCATTGCTACCGGGCATGATGGCCATATAGGTAGAGCACAGGCCTCGTGTGTGGAAGGTCAGGAGTTTGGTTCCCAGTCGAGTCAAACCAATGTCTTATAAATTTATACTTGTCGCTTCAGAGCCTGGCACTTGGCATTAATAGGATAGGGCAAGGATTGGTTGCCCGGTGTCAGGATAATGTGACTGAGTGGGATATCGGGTCATGGTGCTGGCGGCCTGATTTCTCAGTGGGGGAGCACTATAAAGTCACCATGAATGTGCACTGTCCCAAGTCGGTACCCGTCCTGATATGACCTTAGATGTTGCCATGACGTGAAACTCCAACAGCCAATAACTAACTCATTGGCTTTTAGGACACTCCGGCAATACATGATGCCCTGGAGGAGGTATTAATAATGGCTCTCTATGGGAAATTCTATTTGACAGTTTGGGGAACTCGCTAAGGAGAAAAGAAAAAGAAAAACGAAAAGAAAGGGGGGAAAAGAAAAGAACAAGGAAAATAGAAAAGAAAGAAAAAGAGGTGTGTGTTTAATTTTGCATATCTTTTCAGGGTCATTTCTATTTGGGTTTTTCTAGCCTGTTATGTATGTTACAACCTACGAGATTTCACGGTAACGATCATACCATATACAGAAAACCTACACACTCATTGGCCTGGCATTTAAAGTTGTATGGTCCGATGAAATATAATTTTGTCAAAATTAAAACAACTACTTACATTTGATCCTATATATCCAACTTAGATACTGGTGTATTAGCTAATGATTTGGGACGGCATATACAGAATAACCAGTGAATTTATAAGCTCACCCCTTTAGACACTCACTTTGAAACACCCATTATGCAGGGAGGCCATTAACCAACTAGGCCAATCTCGTGACCTCATTAGCCTCCCCCCAACCAAGTAGGCCTACTGTGCAGGGCCATAGAGGAGAAGGGGATATGAGGTGGATGTGTGTGTCTGTGTGTTTCCTGACCTGACTTTACAGAGACACAGAGACAGACATACACACAGACATACACACACATACATACATACACAGACATACATACACAGACATACACACAGACAGACACCCATAGATAGGCACACACAGACAGGCATGCACAGACAGCACACACATACACAGAAACACACAGACATGCACACACCTGACATACACAGACACACATACACACAACCTGACTTTGCAGAGAGAGGGAGCCACACAGACAGACACACACAGACACACAAACATACACACAGACAGACACACACAGACATACACACATAGATATACACACAGACACAGACAGACACACACATACAGACACACACATATACACACAGACACACACATACATACACACATACCTACACATATACACACACATACATACACATACATACACACACAGACATTACCACACATACATATACACACAGACACACACAGACATACACACATAGATAGACACACACAGACAGACATGCATAGACAGCACACACAGACACACAAACACACAGACATGCACACACCCGACATACACAGACACACATATACCCGACCTGACTTTGCAGAGAGAGAGATACACACACAGACAGAGACACATAGACAGCCGCACACAGACAGAGGCAGACACACACATGCATGCACACACATACATACACACATACACACATACATACATACATACATACATACACATACATACACACACATACATACCCATACAGACACACCCATACACACATACACACACATACACACACATAGATATACACACACATATATACGTGAAGGACTTGATATGATTTCGAACTCTCTCCTTCTTCCCATCATTTTCTGCAGCTCTCCTGTAACCACCTCGTATGTGTGTATATATATATATACACACATACACAGACAAACACACATAGATAGGCACACACAGACAGACATGCACAGACAGCACACACAGACACAGAAACACACATACATGCACACACCTGAAATACACAGACACACATACACCCAACCTGACTTTGCAGAGAGAGAGACACACACGCAGACAGAGACACATAGACAGATGCACACAGACAGAGGCAGACACACACATACATACACACAGATATACACACAGACACACATACACACACAGACATTACCACACATATATATAGATAGACACACACAGACAGACATGCATAGACAGCACACCCAGACACAGAAACACACAGACATGCACACACCCGACATACACAGACACACATACACCCGACCTGACTTTGCAGAGAGAGAGACACACAGAGACAGAGACACATAGACAGACGCACACATATAGAGGCAGACACACACATACATACACACATACATACACGCATACAGACATACACAGACACACACACAGACACACACATACATACACACATACATACACACATACACAGACAGACACACACACATACACACATACATACCCTCACATACACAGAAACACACAGATAGACACACACATACATACACACAGACAGAAATACACACACACAGATACATACAGACATACATAGACAGACACAAGCAGACAACAGACACACCTTATATTTTGTTAAAAACCCTAGTGCCATTGGCCTATGGCACTAATCCATTCCCAGAATACCAGAATACCTACCTACAGTCCTGTAAGGTTCCAGGTCATCTCACATCACGTGGTCACCGCGAGATGACCATCTGGGTCATAGCCACAGGACTTTTGGCAAGCTTGTCGAAATTATTTTTGGTTCTTTCAGCTCATATTACTTCAAAACTAATCATCTTTAATCAAAATCAATCCGGACTAATGATTAGTAGCTTGTAACGATCAATTTGATATATTTATCTAAAAAATAAGACAACAATTCAAATGCCATCGGACCATGCAACTTTAACTCGATCTTTAAAAATAAACCCAAGCAAAAAACTAAATAAACGGAAAAAAAAAAGAATTGATCTGATAAAAAATTGAAACTCATATTATTGAAATGTCTGCATTGATGTAGATTTGAGGATTGTTTGATGATTGATTAATGATTGATTGATGACTGATGATAACAATGCTTTGTTTATGATGATTGAAATGTCCCGTGATTTTGATTAAAATGTATTTATTTCTCACGTGACTATTATTAATTACCATAACTTCACTCGCATGTCGGGCCTTGTTACCAGTCACTCACAGCTGCAGTGAGTAGAGCTGCACTAGTCAGACGGTCACCCTGCCTGTCATGAAAATAAAGTTGCGTTATTCCCACCTCCTGCTTCCTACTTCTCTGTTCCCCGGGTAGCAATGCCCGGTAACATGCGTTACCACACTGGAAAAACAACGGAACCAAAAATAATTTCTCCAGAAATATTGACAGCAAGGATACAAACATTTTTGTGTCAAAACATTTTTAGTCAATGTTCGATTTAATAATTTGAATAAATGTGAACTTTTTCTGAAAATCCACAGCAAGCGAGTTTCCATGATCTGTTTCATGGAACAACAACATATTTTTAACCATGGGTTCCCATGAGCCCTGGGCATGGCACCCCAAAATGTGTTTCCCATGAAATTTGAATTCCTATAGGTTGGCTGTAATGTGAAAATGAAAGAATTTGACTTGACACGTCACTAAGACGCAGCTCTTTATTCACCATGTGCATCAAATCTGTGCGGAAAGTACCTATAGATAACCAAACAACTAACCAATTGTAGAATGAACAGACTCACAGAGGGTAGCGAGATGTGGGAGAATGCTTGCAAACAGAGAAAGAATGCATGCAGTAGCTAGCTGTACAACTGAAAGTAACAAAACAAGGGGAACCACGGGACTATTACTGTCTAGCGGCGAAAACAAGTCATTAGACTTAACCGTTATGGGCAGCATAAATACACCATCACCCAAAAAATATATATAAACAAATAAAAGTGGTTTCACAGGTATTTGATCCAAGCTCCCAAGTCATCGAGAACCCTGATTTATCATTTGAACGTCAGCTTGTTTAATACGCATACCTGTATTCCAATAAACACATCAATTAATCTCTTATGGCCTTGATACAAAAATTGGCAGTGCGTGATGTAACGCCTACTCCTGCGGGTTGAAGCATTATTACATAATTACTGGCATATTACTATTTGATCCAAGCTGCCATGTCATCGAGGGCCCTGATTTATCATTTGAACCTCAGCTTGTTTAATACGCATACCTGTATTCCAATAAACACATCCATTAATCGCTTATCGCCTTGATAACTTAATTGGCAGTGCATGATGTAATGCCTCCTCCAGCGGGTTGAAGCATTATTACATAATTACTGGCATATTACTTCCGCAATGAGTTAGTTATGCGTGAGCGCACAGGGGAAAAGGCTATCGATTGTGTAGTTTTACCATGGCTTGTACATGTGTCTGCAGTGTGACTTCTTAGCACCTCCTGATTATGACATCAGTGTGCATGCGAATTGATCACTTGGCGCATGCGCCAATGTGTTTTTATCTCGCATGAAATAACACATACGCGTTTCACCACCAACCCAACCCCTAAGATGGTAGAAGTAACGTAGCGGGTAGCAGTTTACTGTGCAGCAGGCTCTGCGGGAAAGGTCTTTTAGCGGATTTCCACCACCAACCTGCCCTCTAATGGCAGGTGTAACAACTAGTGTAGAAGCTCAGTGTGCAGCAGGCTCTGTGGAAAAGGTCTCATAGAAGATTTCCATCACCAACCTGCCCTCTAATGGCAGTGGCAACAACTAGTGTTGTGGGTAGCAGCTCAGTGTGCAGCATGCTCTGTGGAAAATGTATTATAGAGGATTTCCACCACCAACCTCCCGTCTAATGGCAGGGAAAACAACTAACGGGATGGATGGTGGATATTGCGATTGTGGGTTTGAACCCTGGTCGAGTCAAAGCAATGACTTAAAAATTTATACTTGTCACTTCCTAGCCTGAAGATAGGGCAAGGACTGGTTGGCTCAATGTCAGGATAATGTGACTGAGTGAGATATTGGGTCATGGTACCGACGGCCTGGTCTTCCAGTGGGGCAGTACTATAAAGTCACCATGAGTGTGCCTGTCCTGATATGACCTTAGATGTTGCCAGGACATAAAATTCCAACAACCAACAAATCCAAACTCTCACACCATTGATGTCTCAACTCAATTCACATGGCAATTGATGTGACCTTAGATGTTGCTAGGATGTAAAACAACAACAAATCAGACATTCTGCCATCCAAAAGAAGCGATTCCTCCATTTCTTTCTGACATTGATACAACTGTCATGGCAGGTTGGAAAGTAAGGTTACCTAACAGGTCCACCATCGACTAAAGGCGCCACCCGAGCCTTCAGTCGATGGGGGACCTGTTAGTGAATAATGAGACAAAAGCCGACACCCTGCAAAGCACGTAAACATGGGTAGCATTAAAGCGGCGTAGTCCAATGAAAACATCAAATTTTCAAAACCAACATAATTATCTAGATTTCATTCTACATATCTAACTTAGATAATAGTGCATTTATTAAGCATTCTGTCGCCACATAACGGAAATGCTGATGCAATTTAATAGAATCTGTTACTGCAGAAGCCTATGGTGTCAGAGTTTTTGCATGCTTGCCAACATTAATTTACCAAGTTCGGACTTCAAATATCTTAACGGTTAGTCATTTAAAAGAAAAGTTATATCAACCTAAAGCAAAGTAGATTATAACGATCAACCTAATATATATTTATCACAGAAAACGACAGAAACTCAAAAAGGTACATAGCCCACTCTTTTTTGGGGTAACTGCCATATTGTTTGTATTATTGACACTACTCACAAAACACAATGCAATAGTATATAATGTTATGGAGGAGAGTCTCAGCTCTGGTGGGCTCCTAAACCCCCGATTCTTTATTAAGTAAAACTCCAGGCCCAGTAACCAGCTGGTGGTGGTCAGGTGACATCGCAAACAGACAAGTTTGCTTCCTACCTCACAGCACCCCACCTGCCCACCAAGCTGCTCTAGCAACAGCCACCAGATCCATCTAGCTCCTTCCAGACCGCATGCACCCAAACAACAATACATTTGTTCCCATAATATCCCCATAATATCCAAATAATCCCATCTGTATCTGATCCTTTATAATCTACTTTCCATAATACCCCTGTCACACTATGATGTAACGAGCCAACGTAGGCGACGTTTCGACATTACGTTGAGGTACGGCGGGTTATGTCATGGTTACGTTAGGCAGACGTTGATTTACGTCGAGATACGTTGAGTTATGTCAGCGCGCGTCAAGGTTTTGGACATGTTCAAAACTTTTGACGTACACCAACGTTGGACAACGTAAGGATTTTACGTTCACCATACATTATGTATGCGTTAGGCGAACGTTGATGTACGTTAGACATGCGTTAATCAAACGCTGCTCACTACGTTGCACTACATTGCATTACATTGACCTACTTCAAAGGCATTGGGAACATATACTCCGCATAGTCACGGCGTATGGATAACATGCGCCTTACGTACTTCCAATGTACATTTAGCATTTTGCCAGCGTGTCATGATGTATCTAACGTGTAGGCACATAGTTCTGGCGATCGAATAACGTATATAATGTGCCGTGAGTGTAATTACGTTGTCCTCTCTCGTTGAACCACGTTATCACACTCTTTACCGATATTATGCTCACGTCAATGACGCAGTATTGACGTCCCGAATTTGCATATTACGCCGAGAAGGTTGAGGTGTAGAATGTCGTAGTGTGACAGGGCCATTAGATTAAAGTGACTTTAATTTTTAAAGGATTTACCTTAGAGATATCTGAAGTGAAAACATACCAAATTAATTGTGCTATGCCATACTGAAATGCTAATTATAGGCTTTGTGTCCTGATATAACCTTAGATGTTGCCAGGACATAAATACTCCAACAACCAACCTATATGCTTTGTTTACCCAGTCTTTTAAGTGTATCACATGAGCTTAAGGTGGGACATGGGAAGGTTGGGCATGGGAAGGTGGGACATGGGAAGGTTGGGATAGGGAACGTTGGGCATAGGAAAGTTGTCCATGTGATGGTTGGGCATGGGAAGGTGGGACATGGGAAGGTAGGGATGAGGAAGGTTGGGCATACGATGGTTGGGCATGGAAAGGTGGGACATGGGGAAGTAGGGATAGGGAAGGTTGGGCATATGAAGGTGGGGCATGGGAGCATTGGGCATTGGAAAGTGGGACATGAGAAGGTGGGGCATGGGAAGGTGGGGATAGGGAAGGTAGGGAATGGGAAGGGTGGGCACGAGAACGTGGGGCATGAGAACGTCGGGCATGGGAAAGTGGGGATAGGGAGGGTTTGGCACCATCCCTTTCCTACCAGCTCTACTGATTCCCACCATCCCTTTCCTACCAGCGCTACTGATTCCCACCGTCCCTTTCCTACCAGCGCTACTGATTCCCACCATCCCTTTCCTACCCGCTCTACTGATTCCCACCATCCCTTTCCTACCAGCTCTACTGATTCCCACCATCCCTTTCCTACCAGCGCTACTGATTCCCACCGTCCCTTTCCTACCAGCGCTACTGGTTCCCACCATCCCTTTCCTACCAGCTCTACTGATTCCCACCATCCCCTTCCTACCAGCGCTACTGATTCCCACCGTCCCTTTCCTACCAGCGCTACTGATTCCCACCATCCCTTTCCTGCCAGCTCTACCGATTCCAACCATCCCTTTCCTACCAGCTCTACCGATTCCCACCATCCCTTTCCTGAATACTGCGGAGACTACTGTAGATGGGTATGGAAATATAGGTGTATATATATATTATGTATAAGCGATTGTTGTTTGTTAGGGCTCTATATCCTAGCAACATCTGAAGGCCCTGTCACACTACGACGTTTCTCACCGGCGTGCCGGCAATGCGCAAAATATTTGCAACCCGTCGACACACGTCCAACTCTTCAGCGCTTTGGGAGAAAGTTTGACGGGGTGCAGCGTGTTAGTAGCGTGGTATAAGCGCGCAGCCAACGGGGTTCGACGTGCGACGGAACAAAGTGTCAACGTCCCGCCAGCGAGTTCCCAGCGTGCCATCAGCGTGTTATCGGCGCGCCGACGGCATGTGGGTAGTGCGTCATTAAAGGTTTGCAGAACACCGGGTAACATCAGGCACGCGGAAGACGCACCAGCAACACGTCAAGACGCGCCAGCAACATGTCCAACGCGTCGAGAAACGCTGGAGCAACGCCTATAGCGCACCCACTACACGTCGATGGGAGGTCACCAACGCGCCGACGGAACAATCGCAGTTTGGTGAAAAAAATGCCAACGTTAATCGACGTTGATCAACGTCCTGCCAGCGTTCCGCCGCCGCGCCGCCAACGGGTGTCGACGTGTTGTTAACGCGTCCGTAACGCGCGCACCAACACGCGTTGTGGCCCATCAAAAGTTTTGTGCAAGCACAAAATGATCGGCGCGAGCCGGCGGGCGCCGACGGGAGCAGATGTGTTGGATCACAGGTTTCTATCAGTCTATGTGTACCGACGCGCCGGTAATGCGCCGGTAATGTACCAGACGTGTACCGACGTTTCAATCAAAAAGGCAACACGTCGATGCGCGTTGGTGGGAAATGTCATAGTGTGACAGGGCCTTTAGGTCATGAAATCAGAATAGCTATCGAATTGTGATAGTGGGTCATGGGGGGTGATGCAAATGGGAATTATTGCGCCTACAGCAGCACTCAAACCCACGTCTTCCCATTGCAGGGCGATCATTCTAACCCTTAGTCGAGGAGCGGGACGTAACTCAGGACGTAGAGTGTCCATCTGTGAAGGGGTCGTCATCCTATCGACCCCGCTCAGTGGACACATTTGCAGTTTGGGCTATTTTCCGTTCCAACCATGGTCCACAACTGGTTCATCAAACGCTGTGGTATGTGCTCTCCTGTCTGTTGGAAAGTGCATATAAAAGACCCCTTGGTGCTTATCGGAAAGAGTAGCCTATGTGGCGGCAGCGGGAATGACCATATTTTTTACGTCCAATAGCCGATGATAAAAATCAATGTGCTCTAGAGGTGTGTTTGTAACTAACTTTCCTAACCCTCAGTCGAACCCTTCTCCCTGATGCCTATCACCACATCTATTCTAACCTATCGATGTGGCTACTTACCTGAGAGGTAAGTACAGATTACTACAAGATTATTCGCATTATAAACAAAATTACAAATAAATACAAATAGCTTTAAGCAAACTTAACCCGTCAAGGCAGTGTGGGTATCAAATAAGGTTTATTTCAAATTTGGGTGGACAGACGCAGAAACAAAAAAAAAAGGATTGGTGGTGCAGGGTGGACATGGGGCTGGCTCGTGGAGAAGTACTGTTGGCCAGCAGAAGGTTGGCTTATATACAGTAGTGGCAGGGTGTGAAAACCCCGCCGCCACGACGCGGGTGGATGAGGAGGAAGACGCTAATCCACCCATGAGTCAATCAGGGCGGCGGGCGGCAGGGGGTGAGTCATCCCCTTTGAATCAAACGCAATGCCAAAATTGCAACCAATTATGTGCTCTCTCAGTGAGAGTGATTGGGGTTTTACATCCTAGCAACATCAGGGTGTTAAATATTCGGATATACAGCATAGGGGGGAATGCAAATGTTCTATTACTAATCGGTGTACGTGACCAGGCGCATGTATGTGTATATATATATGTAGGTGCTGGTGGTGGCTGAGTGGGATGTAAATAGACATAGTGGTGCTGGCAGGTCTGGGTGTGATTGCGCTCAGGGCCTACCCCCTCTGCTGGGATAGGGTTCACCACACTCAAAGGCCAAGGTTGGTGGTGGCCATGGGGCAATGCAGCTTGGTTGTGGTGGGCAGACCACTGGTAGCCATGGGGACTAGGAATGCCGGATCCCTATTGGTAGGGCCAAGAATGCTTGCTTCCCATTGCAGGAAAGGGGTGGGGTGATAATCTACAATGAACCCATGTAACCATATCAATAATAAACCAGAGGGTCTGACTCTCTTCTTTACACTTTATACTCTTCCTTTCTTTTTATCTGTATTGATTTCATCATAGCCGGCCTACACAGCCACATATTCGAGCCTTTGCTTTTACAAGAGTCCATAACAGGACGTGGTTTAAATGGCGTTCCGAATGGGTTAGCTGACGACGAGTGACTCCATGAGAAATGGCAGGTGCAAACGAGTATTTACTTTTGAATTTGCTGAAATAAATGGTCTTCGCTGAATTATTTTTTTTAGTCCAACAGGATTCAATTCCTTCTCGTCTCAAATGGAGAATGCTTTGATGGTCGGGTCAATGCGCGGACGTTTGCTATCGGACGCGGTGGCCGAATCGGTAGAGCGCAGGCCTCCCGTGTGGAAGGTCGGGTGTTCAATTCCCAGTCGAGTCAAACCGATGACTTACAAAATTAATACTTGTCGCTTCCTAGCCAATATGGCAAGGATAGGGCAAGGACTGGTTGGGTAGTTGTCAGGATAATGTCATGGTACTGACAGCCTGGTCTCCCAGTAGGGCAGCACTATAAAGTTACCATGAGTACACACTGTCACAAGGTGGTACCCGTCCTGATATAAACTTAGATGTTGCCAGGATGCAAAACTCCATGAACAACCAACCACGGCTGCTTCCTATAATTGATGACGGGTTCAGGGCTTCAGTAAACAACAGAATATTCCGAGGTGTTATTCATTTCTTCATTAAAACAAAGCCTCTCTTCATCATCAAGGCACTGGTCTTCCAGCCATAATTGATACGGTTATCTACATTTTCTTTTAAAGTTATGTCGTGGGGGTGATCAAAATGGGAATTATTGCGCCTAGAGAGGGACTCGAACCCACATCTCTTTGCATTCCGGGTCAGTGTGATAACCATTACACCACCTAGGCTCCCTGATTTCACCATACTACCCATGCAAACCTGTCTATGTGGCTCCTTGCCTGAGAGGTCAGTGCAGACCACTATACTCGTCCCCCTGGAATTGTAAGTCTTTTAATACTTACACTTACATACATACAGGAAATGATGCACTTACATATACATACACAGGGTAGGTTCAACAACTATACAGCACATAGCTTGTACAGGATCATGGTCACGGCAACCAGTGTAATGGGGGTGATGAAAATGGGAAGTATTGCGCCTAGAGGGAGACTCGAACCCACATCTCTTTGCATTCCGGGCCAGTGTGCTAACCATTACACCATCTATGATCTAGGCTCCCTGATATCACCATATTGTAATATTGCTGGATGCCTGGCCGTCAGAGCCCCAGAGATACCACAAACTGTTCCCATGTGTGTTCTGACAAATGTCTGTCAGTTCACACCTGATGCCCGTCTCAAACAAACTCATAAGGAAGAAAAGGATGTTCGTTCGTTCGTTGTTGTTTTACGTCCTACCAACATCTAAGGTCATATCAGGACGGGTACCGACTTGTGACAGTGCGCACTCATGGTGACTTTATAGTGCTGTCCCACTGGGAAACCAGGCCGCCGGCACCATGACCTGATATCCCACTCAGTCACATTATACTGACACTGAGCACACCAGTCCTTGCCTTTCCTAATAATGCCGAGCGCCTGGCTAGGAAGCGACAAGTATCAATTTTAAAGTCATTGGTTTGACTCGACCGGGACTCGAACCCACGACCCCACGATCTACCAGCACGGGAGACGGACGCTCTAACTCATTCGGCCATCCCGTCTGGTGTGGAAAGAAAAGGAAGACAAGTCATGCAAGATTGACAGTGAAGAAGTTGTGCTTTATTGGCATCAACTCCTGTTCACCTACTAGTGACCTATCACCCTGACCCCTTACCCCTTACCTTCTGTCCACACAGAGTCTCATTACCGCTTTAGTAGGTCTATGAATCAGTGCCCACAGCCCATTGAACCGGGGTCCCATGGTTGTTGCACACAGCTCAGTTTGTATATATGAAAGGTGGAGCATCAGACAGAGTGTCTGGGTCCCTGCCCAAGAGAGAGTGTGTTTCACTCAAGAGTTAGGAGTAGAGTGTGCTGCCCAGTGTGTCTGGAGCAGTGGCTATAATAATCAATATCAAAGTGAGGCTTGTGTGGTCAGGTAGGGCAAAGGGGCGCAGCTGACTGGGCCTCCCACAGCCAGCCAATCAGGCACCCTCCACAGCCCGGGTGGCGACACCCTCTATGGGCAACGGTCACCCAACCCAGCTGCAGGTGGTGTACATAATGTATGCAGTATGGCTGGTGTGCTGGCCCATCGTCCCTGTGGTGACAGGTAGTTGCAGACAGTTACAATAAATATATATATTAAAAATATCCTTCTCCTCCACTTACACCCTTACTGGTGAATAGAGGGAACATTTCACCAAACATTAACTGTCTCTTATATAGGAACATCTCATCACAATTTTGGGCACTATGTATTAACATATATTTCCCATAGCTTAACATGTCACACAGTGAGTGGGGCACCCACTGCTTTTCTATTAAATAACCTTTGTCCCCACTCCGTCGCCCGAGGATAATAATGCTCTCTGCCAATATATAATTCCGAACTGAAAATCCGTATATTTGTACAATACTACCCACGCCTACCTGTCTATGTGGCTCCTTACCTGAGAGGTCAGTGCAGACCACTACAGTTACATAGCCTGGTGGTTTTGAGTTTCTGCCATTTTTCTGAGATAATTATATTGAATTGATCGTTATGATCTACTTTACTTTAGTTTGAAGTAACTTTTATTTTAAATAGCTAACTTTTGAGATATTTGAAGTGCAAACATGCCAAATTAATTTAGTCAAGCATATCAAAAATGTAAACTGTTAATAAATATTGCATAGCACAGGGCTTCAAAACAACAGAATAAATGGTCCTCGTTCCGAGGTGTTATTAATTTCTTCATTAAAACAAAGTCTCCCTTCATTGTCGAGGCGCTGGTCTTCCAGCCATAATTGGTACGATTATCTACATTTCCTTCTTAAAGGTTTAGTACAGGTTGACCATCACTTATCCGGTTCAATCAGTTATCTGGTTCAATCAGTCATCCAGTTCAATCATTTTTCTGGTTCAATCAGTCATCCAGTTCAATCGTTTATCCGGTTCAATCAGTTATCTGGTTCAATCAGTTATCTGGTTCAATCAGTTATCCGGTTCAATCAGTTATCCGGTTCAATCATTAATCCAGCACTAATTTCCACTAGAGCAATTTCAAATTCCCCCATCAGTTTTATAAATGAACAAGACAATATTGTAATGGCCCACGGCCCTCCGACTCTCACTCACACGGTTACTCACGGAAGAACACCAAGATTCAATTAGAGTACGCTTCAACTTGGTTTATTGAACCATCTGCTCTCCATGGCATCAGTAGTTGTCTGACCTGCCCCCTGACTCGCCAGATCCCACATCGACTCTATAGGTGTGTGTGTGTGGGGGGGGGGGATGGGGGGGTCAACCACCCGCAGTAGAGGGCAGCCCAGTTGGGGTCTGCCCGGTGGCTACCCGTGCCGCCACCTAGCGCAGTGTAGTGATACTGCGCTGGTGTACGGCGTAGTTTCCGCTCCTACCGCATGGTAGTAGACCTCATGTACAGACTACTACAATATCATAAGAAACTAGTAAAAAAGATTATGTAACCTAGAAATACAGATGATGTTTAAATGGATTAACACAAAGTATAGTGAAAGCTGGATATCGGACTGTTTGCAATCTACAAACAGTTACAAAACATAAACAAGAAGCAAGAAAACTAAAATTATTACTAAAACTAAATTCCAAAGATTTGAATCAAATTGGACTATTACTGCCCAGCGGTGAAAACAAGTATTAACACACTTATCCATTATGAGATGGGTAAATAAATTCATCACACACAATAAAAAAAAGAAGTTAAATAAACGTTTACCACTTCAAAATCCAGTGCCAACATTTAAAAATCCAGAGCCAACACTTCAAAAATCCAGTGCCTTCAAAATCTGCCCTCTCAGATGAGCTGCCACTATCATCATCAATTAATGCCAAGTGCCAGGCTAGGAAGCGACAAGTATCAATTTTATAAGTCATTGGTTTGACTCGACTGAGAACCAAACTCTCCCACACGGGAGTCCTGCGCTATGCCGATTCGACCACCACCTCCGGTATAGGTTACGGACTACGCACCTTTGATAATCGAGTAAGCAGCATACATTACACAAAGGCGAGGATCGGCACCCTCAGCCTACAGACTAATGGTGCTGTCACATTACGACGCTTCTCGCCGGTGCACCGCCAACGCGCAAAATCACTTTTAATCGTTGAGACACGTCAAACTTTTCGGCGTCAGCAAAACATATTGGTAGAGTGCGGCTGACATTGTGGTAATGTATATCGACACGTGATAAAATGTTTGGTGCAACGTGTGGGAACGAGCCTCACCCGCGCGCAGCATGTGCCTAGCGTTCGCATAATGTTATTCCAGTGCATCTAACATGTGGGAACAAGCCTCATGCGCGCGCACCATGTGCCTAGCGTGCACATAACGTTACTCCAGCATGTCTAACGTATCTCGACGTGCCCCTAATGTCGCCATAACGTTGGCACCCGCGCGTTGTCACACGTCGAAAGTTTTGTGCAAGCACAAAACTTTGCCGATCCCCTGACGCGCACCGCCGACCGTCGTCGTAGATCAACGAATACCAATGCGCGTGTTATGCGCGCGTAACACTTCCTGACGTATCCCGACGTTGCGCAAAAAAATCACATATGTTGACGCGAGTTGGCGAGAAGCATTGTAATGTGACAGCACCATAACTCCTTCCTCTTCACTGGACAGGACGCGGTGGCTGAATTGGTAAGTCTAAGAGTACAAGCTTCCCATGTAGAAGGTGGAGAATTCGAAAACCAAGCCGAGCCAAACCAATGACTTACAAAATTGATACTTTTTGCTACCTAGCCTGGCACTTGACGTTACTAGGATAGGGCAATGACTGGTTAGCTCATTGTCAGGATACTGTGGCTGACTGGGAGATCGGGTCATGGTGCCAGCGGTCTGTGGAGCAGACCAGTGGGGCAGCACTATAAAGACATCATGAATGTGCATTGTCACAAGTAGCTACTCGTCCTGCTATGACCTTAGATGTTGCCAGGACATAAAACCTCAAACAAACAAACCCTCTACACTGAACAAAAGTACACATATATTCTTTGGTACATTAGTTGATTAAGGAGGGGAAATTTCAATCGTGTACGATTGGTCTTCCTAATTCCATTAGTCCTAGCCCTATCCTAAGAATGCCGAGCGCCAGGCTAGGAAGGGACAATTTTTAAGTCATTGGTTTGACTCGACCAGAATTCGAACCCACGATATACCAACACGGGAGACGTACGCTCTAACTCATTCGGCCATGCTGTATAAGCCATTATACAAGTATAATAAGGCCAGAAGCTTCCATCTGCTCCTCAGCCCCAACTCCTCCCTCAGTCATCGACTGGAGGAGCCTATCTATTCACATACACTTCCATCCTACTCACACTCAGATCCGTTGAAGGGCGCCACCGGACTGTGCATACACCACTGTCCCCCCCCCCCCACCGCCCCCCACCTACACTACACTCGCCTAAAATGTAACTTTTATATTATACACACATAAAAATTCTCCGGTGCGACAGACACTTGTCGACACCCGATGGAGGGGTGGTGGGCAGAGGTGGCGCCACCGATCAAGTGCGGAGTCTTACGGAGAATAACAATGGTAATCAAATAATATAATAATATAATATATAATGGAAACAATTCCCTTCGTATTTTTAAACTTGCATAATACGTTATACATCACACATATATACATATATATATATATGTATATGTATATATATATATAGTATAGTTATACAAGTCTTACCTGGTACAGCTGATGGATAACTGGTGTTTTCTCGAGTTACTAGCCTTGTATAGTCATGGGCCAGGGAGAAGGAAGCACATCCGGGTCCAGCAATCTGTTACCTACTTTATAGGATAAAAAATGATCTTAGTATTAAATGGATACTTTAGTGTTTTCGTTTTAGCACCAGCGAAACGTGATATTTGTGGTAGGGTAGGGTAGGCGGGCCCTGATCCTGACCCATGACACATGCTACTCATCCCCATTTATGAGTGTGCCTTCTTTTTATGTTTGCGTTTGCGCACAGCCACAACAACCTCCTCCTCTGACTCATCATCAGACGAGCCCTGATCTTCTGAAAGATCCTCCCAGTCAGATTCCTCTGAATCCTGCACTGGCTTCTTCCCTTTCCTGGTCGGCACTCTGGAGGGAAGCATCTCCTCCATCTTCTGTTGTACTAACCATGCAACTCGTTCATCTAGATCAGCTGGGCTGGGCTCGGATCCCCCCGCCTCATTAGAATCTCTTTGTTCTGGCAACCTTTGCACATGTGCCGGTGGTGAAGGCTCTTCATCTTCACTCAGCGCTTGCGGTGCATCTACCTTACTCCGCTTCGTAACCATGGCTCGGAGTCTGTAAAACACAAAAAAAAACATGGTTAGGCATTATTCAGGCTGAATATGACACAGATAATTAGAGCATAATTATCCTAGGTGTGTATCATGGTGTTAAAACCGTATTTAAACTGTTTTTAACACAGGCATGTGGTTAATAGACAGTCGTAGGATAATGGTATGGACAACCAACCGAACCAAACGAGGGGTAGGGACCAGTGTAGTGGTCCCTCCCACACTCTCTGTCCTATAAATTTCTACCACCTGTGGCTTTCTTCGCCAACCAGTTGAAGAAAATACTATAGGACTCGGAGGTACCCCTTATCAAATACTTAATTGGGGAATCTAGAAGAAACCCAGGAATAAATCCTATCAATGTAAATGGCTCCTGCCAAACATATCTCCGTTTAGCAACGGGCGGCTTTATCAATAACAAACAATGGCTGCATTGTTTTAACAATCTTAAATAACACAATCATAATTAAGCTCTAAAACAGTAATAACTTATGGAAAAGTTTCAACACTTTTTGTACGTTAATGCTAACATGAACTAAACCAACGTATCCAGTTTATAAGATACTAACCTGCTTGGTTTTGTAGTTAATGTAGAAAACTGCGGAGCTACTCAACAAATGTCCTCCCGTTGTGAGTTGATTATGCTAATTGCTGGACCTGGATGTGCTTCCTTCTCCCTGGATTACGAGTAGCCAGAGGCGTAGTACCGAGGTAAAATATATATATATATGTATGTGTGTCTATGTATGC
This sequence comes from Branchipolynoe longqiensis, assembly GCA_030323885.1. Classification (NCBI taxonomy): domain Eukaryota; kingdom Metazoa; phylum Annelida; class Polychaeta; order Phyllodocida; family Polynoidae; genus Branchipolynoe; species Branchipolynoe longqiensis. The sequence goes on along the minus strand of CM059189.1, from coordinate 107,669,768 downwards.
GTGGACTTTGAAGTTTGAATTAAAAGGGCTTTCTTTTACTTACCCTGATTGATAGACATTGACTCCGCTCACAGCTTTGTGACTTATTTAGTGAAGAAGGAGCTACTTATCTATCACTTAGACGGCAACTTCTTCGCAGAAACCATCTATTAAGGAGACTGGATACGCCAGACAAATTAAATTGCTCCCAGCAACAATTCATTTCACAACAATTGGATTATCAGATTTTAAAATCATCTGCATATGTCTGATTAGCATCACCCAATCATGTCTTATCTGATATGAATCCTTTCCATATCGCTGCAATAAAGAAAACATCCCTCCATAATGTATACATATACATGTTAAATTAGTCTGAGTAATTACTGGAGCATTAACACATGCATGTTTTAATTACCTTATTAGTCTGTCAAATGGAGAGAGCGAGAGAGACAATAAAAAACACCCAGTGTGTTTCTGAAATATATCCCGCCATACACAAACACAGCAGGCAGATAAATAAGCTTACAGGGAAGCTAATTAAGTCAAGTGTTATACTATGAAATCAATTAGTCTACACAATAAAACAAAAAGGAATATGGACACTTGGCATTTTGAATAACTAATTCAATTAAGAAATGTATTTATTAGCGGTATTATTGGTAAGTTATGCTGTTTATTTGTGCGGTATATCGCGACAGCGCTTCATTTCTCAAGTTGAAATTCTCAAAATAGTATTGTAGGGTGGAGGTGACGAAAATGGGAAATATTGCGCTTAGTAGGAATCAAACCCACATCTGTTATGGTGGGATAGTGTGCTAACCATTACACCACAGCAATGCTTGCTATATGTCAGGTAGTGCTTAGGGTAGCCTTAACAGGATTAGGTTATGTTAGCACCGTGTAGCATGTGCAGTAGTAAGAAACAATAGGTACATGGAAGGAACAGAAGGAACGGAAGCAAGGGAAGCAAGGGAAGCAAGGGAAGCAAGGGAAGCAAGGGAAGCACGGGAAGGAAGGGAAGGAAGGAAAGGAAGGGAAGGAATGGAAGGAATGGAAGGAATGGAAGGGAAGGAAGGGAAGGAACAGAAGGAACGGAAGCAAGGAAAGGAACGGAAGGAACGGAAGCAAGGGCAGCAAGGGAAGCATGGGAAGCAAGGGAAGAAAGAGAAAGAACGGAAGGAAGGGAAGGAACGGAAGCAATGGCAGGAAGGGAAGGAAGGGAATGAAAGAAGGAAGGGGAAGAATGAAAAGGAAGAAGGAGAGGGAAGGAGATGGAAGAAGGAAAGAGAAGAAGGAAAGAGAAGAAGGAAAGAGAAGAAGGGAAGGGAAGAAGGGAAGGGAAGAAGGGAAGGGAAGGAGAGGAAGAAGAACATGGAAGATGGAAAGGGAAGAAGGAATGGGAAGAAGGAAAGGGAAGAAGGAAAGGGAAGAAGGAAAGGGAAGAAGGAAAGGGAAGAACACTGAAGAAGGAAAGGGAGGACTGGTGCATTTAACGGAAGGCCGCCAGAGACAGTTAGAAAACATCTCTTGATGAATTGTAATCTCTCCTCTAGATGAGAAAGGCCTGACAAAAACAAAATCAGGAAAATATTTGATACATTTTGGGGACTTCTAAAGTGACAGGTAGTTTGTGCAAAACCCTGAATGGTCGCAAATTTTGGCCAAATCCGAAAATCGGGTAGATAAAAAGATCGGAATTCTGGATGAATCCGAAAGATTCTCATCCATCCCAAGGATGTAGCTTTATTATGTCGCTTTTAAAGGTAAGTGAAATTTATCTTATCCTTCAACGATTATAATTGAATTGTAAACGTGTCATATCATGATGGCTTTACCGTACATCACTACTGAATGGTTCCTGCTAGTGACGGGGGCTCTACTCAATTTACATTTTTTTAAATGATGTCAAGTTAAAGTTGCATAGTCCGATGGCTTTGAGAATCTGTCATTTTCTGAGATAAACATATTAGATTGATCGTTATAATCTACTTTACTTTAGATTTAAGTAACATATATTTGAAATGGCTAACTTTTGAAATATTTGAAATGAAAACATGTAAAATTAATTTGGGCAAGAATGCCAAGACTCTGAAACAATAGGCTTCTACAGAAACACATTTTATTGATTGACTCAGTATTCTCTTCTATGTGGCAACAAATGCTTAATATATGCATCAATATCTAAGTTAGATATGTAGAATCAAATCTAGACCATTGTTTTGATCTTGACAATTTGATGATTCATCGGACTAGGCAGCTTTAAGTAATCAAATAACTAGGACTCAAGAGCAGGGATGAAAGTGGTCTCCGGGGAAAAAAGCGAAAATGCTGATATTCTCCCATAGGCTTAGTTAGCATTGTCAGGGAATCCCTGAAAATTCCCGGCAGTCGGGTTTCATACATATTGGTATACGCTGATAGTGCTGCACTGTTTGAAGCATGTATTAGTAGTATACGCTGCTAGTGCTGTGGCATTTGCACCACATATCGGTATACACTGATAGTGCTGCGGCATTTGCACCACATATCGTATACACTGATAGTGCTGCGGCGTTAGAAGCACGTATTAGTAGTATACGCTGCTAGTGCTGCGGCATTTGCACCACATATCGGTATACACTGATAGTGCTGCGGCGTTAGAAGCATGTATTAGTAGTATACGCTGATAGTGCTGCGCCGTTTGAAGCATGTATTAGTAGTATATGCTGACCATGCTGTGGGATTTGAAGCCATTAGTAGTATACGCTGCTAGTGCTGCGGCGTTTGCACCACATATCAGTATACGCTGATGGTGCTGCAGCGTAACACAACGTATTGGTTGGTTGGTTGTTGGAGTTTTACATCTTGGCAACATCTAAGTTCATATCAGGACGGGTGCAACGTATTAGTATACACTTAAAGCTACAGGAAAAATCCTGCAAATCCGCGAAATTGCGGAGATCTTTCATCCCTGAAAGAGCTAGATTAGGCCCCCTAAAAGCGCCCCCCCTCTCTACCCTACCCACAATCCTTGCCACCATTTTCCTTTTACCCTAATATCACCAAAGCTTGCCTTCATCCTGTGGCACTTAATGAATGCCGCACTCAAGACCCCTGAAGCCCAACTGAACCCAAGATTTTGCGTGTTTGATTGTTAATTGGAGTCTTACATCTTGGCAACATCTAAGGTCATATCAGGATGGGTACCGACTTGTGACAGTGCACACTCATGGTGACTTTTATAGTGCTGTCCAACCAGTGGTCCACAGGTGGTTCATCAAATGCTCTGGTATGTGCTGTCCTGTCTGTGGGAAAGTGCATATAAAAGACCCCTTGCTGCTTATCGGAAAGGGTAGCCTATGTGGCGGCAGCAGGTGTCCTCTAAAGAAATATGCCAGAATGACCATAGGTTTGACGTCCAATAGCTGATGAAAAAAATCAATGTGCTCTAGAGGTGTCGTTAAATAAAACAAACTTATTTTTTATAGTGCTGCCCATTGGGAAACCAGGGGGTTGAGAAGAGGTAGGTCAGGCTGATGGAGTTAAAACTGACCAGGAAGGTGGTTCTGAAGGAATTGGAATTGGAATGGAGCATCGTGAGAGCGGTGAGGTGTGATTGGTGGAGGCGCGAGTGGAGGATAAGGTGAGCCAATTGGTGAGGTGGAGATGTATGAGGCTTGACTTGACGGCCCCCAAGGGACAGAGGCGGGGGGGCGGGGGGGCGGTGCCTTGCGGTGCCTTGCAGTTACCTACGCCTCAGCAATGACCACGAATGAGCATACCCGCTCATTCCAACTATTTATTGGAAAGGTTGGGGAAAACTATCGCTTCTGTACTGAAAATTAGAGTACATTATTCGACTGGAATAAATCTTTAGATTAAGAAAATGTGTAAGGAAAACTCATCAGGTTCGATGGGATGCATCTTAAATGCCAGTTCACATCCAAGGTGAAGGGTTTTTGTTTTGTTCTAACGTCATATCAGGACGGCTGTCGACTCATGGCGACTTTATAGTGCTGTCCCACTGGGAAACCAGGCCGCTGTCACCATGACCTGGTATCCTACTCACTCACATTATCCTGACACTGAGCACACCAGTCCTTGCTCTAACCTAATAATGCCGGGCGCCTGGCTAGGAAGGGCACCGGACGCGGTGGTCGAAATGGTAGAGTGCAGGCCTCCCGTGCGGAAGGTCACGAGTTCAATTCCTGGTTGAATCAAACCAATGATTTAATAATTGATACTTGTCGCTTCCTAGCCAGGCGCTCGGCATTATTAGGATAGGGCAAGGACTGGTTGGCTCAGTGTCAGGATAATGTGACTGAGTGGAATATCAGGTGATGGTGCTGGCAGCCTGGTTTCCCAGTGGGGCAGCACTATGAAGTTGTCATGAGTGTGCACTGTCACAAATCGGTAATTGTCCTGATATGACCTTAGATGTTGCTAGGATATAAAACTCCAACAAACAACCTTCCCATGTCCCACCTTCCCATGTCCCACCTTCCCATGCCCAACCTTCCCATGTCCCACCTTCCCATGCCCAACCTTCCCATGTCCCACCTTCCCATGCCCAACCATCCCATTCCTCACCTTCTCATGCCCAACCCTCCCTATCCCCACCTTCCCATGCCCACCTTGCCATACCCCACCTTCGCATGCCCAACCTTCCTATGCCCAATCTTCCCTATCCCAACCTTCTCATGTCCCATCTTCCCATGCCCAACCCTCACATGCCCAACTTTCCTATGCCCAACCTTCCCATTGCCAACCTATCCATGCCCCTCCTTCCCATGCCCAACCTTCCTGTGCCCAACTGTCCCACGCCAACCTTCCTTTGCCCCTCCTTCCCATGACTCGCCATACTCCACTTCTGCTCTCAATACCTTCCCTCCTATGCTTTGTGTGTAAGAAGTCTACACCTGAAGTCGTGAACAAATACTGGAACTTGCCACAATTATACTAATTGAATCAATTACAGCAAAATCAGTTTTTAATAGTTTGTTAATTAGACATTCTGAATAGTCTTAGTTCAGATTTCTATTTCTTTCCCTGGGCAGTTTGCGATTACCATTTCTTTACTTGCAACCAAATACTGGACTTGACTGCTTACAAGAGTACCAAATGTTACTGGTTCCATGACCAGAATGTTGTTATTGATGTGACTGGACGCAGTCGTCCAATCGGTAGGGCGCAGGCTTCCTTTGTGAAAGATCGGGAGTTTAAATCCTGGTAAAGTCATTGGTTTGGTATACTTGTCGCCACCTAGTCGGGCGATTGACATTACTAGGATAGGGCAAGGACTGGTTAGCTCAATATCAGGATAATGTGACTGAGTGGAAAATTTATGTTGCCAGTGGTCTGGTCTCCTCCCAGTGGGGCAGCACTATAAAGTCACCGAGTGTGCACTGTCACAAGTGGGTACCCGTCCTGATATGACGTTAGCTGTTGCTGGGATGTAAAACCCAAACAAATAAACACTGTTTTTTATGTCTGCGCATGACACATGGTGTTCTCTGTGGTGGAGTGCTTAGAGTGTCTGAAGGTCCGCGGTTTGATTCCCCATGCCATTATCTCTGACAAATTGAATATCCACTGCAGTGTATAACTTACAGCGTCATCAAAGGCCAGTTGCTCTCCTGTCATGTCTATGTGGTGTGGGAGGTTAAAAATCACTTGCGGAGGTAAAAGTGTAGGCTCAGGCTTTCTATCAACCAACTGTCTAATGGTGAAAATAGGACTATTGAGACTTATCCATGATAGGCAGTATAAATATTCAAGAAGACATGGGTGGGTTTGTCTCGGGGAGTCTGCTCTATTATAGGAGGAGAGATCATTAGGATGATATACTCACATGGTACGCCCAAGGTATGCCTCGGAGGCGCCTCGGAGAAATTCCTGATGTCACGCTAGTCTGAACGATTTTAGCTGTTGGTCTCCCACAGGGGGCAGCCATTTGCAATGGAAAAGACGAGCTCTGATTGGCTGAAACCACTGAATTCGGCAGCCATTTTCAAGGCGCTTTTTGCCTCCTGCCTGAAAAGGGAGTCGACTCCATGGTGTATCCTGAATGCAAATAAGCCAAAAGACGTTGCGACGCCATCTCCGATTCGCCTCCAAGGAATTCTTTGAACGCGGCCCTGGTGAAGGCAAATCGGGGTGTGCCGTGATACGATCCACTTCCGGTTTACGACGCGAGTGCCTTCCTAATTGGATAATAAAGATACGGAGGGAAAGCGCCTCGTTTCGGCTGTTGCCATGTCAACAAGTTATCAATTCATATTCCAGCTAAGTGGCACCTCTTGTGGTTAGCGGACCAGATCAGATGGCCAAATGAATTGAGTGTGCATCTCCCATTTTGGTAGATCGTAGGATGCAACCCTGGTCGAGTCAAATCAATGACTTAAAATTGTATGCTTGTCGCTTCCTCGCCAGGCACTCGGCATTATTAGGATAGGGAAAGGACTGGTTGGCTCAGTCAGGATAATGGGATAGTAGGTCATGGTGCTGGTGGCCTTGTCTCCCAGTGGGGCAGCACTATGAAGTTGCCATGAGTGTGCACTGTCACAAGAAGGTGCCCATCCTGATATGACCATAGATGTTGCAAGGATGTAAAACTCCAACAACCAACCAACCGTGTGGTCAGCTGTGCATATCTACTTCGAAATGAAATTGTAATATGACCTCGAAGGGTGTGTGTCTGATTGTGTGCCGTCCTGATATGACTTTAGATGTTGCTAGGATGTAAAACAACAGCAAACAAACAAACCTGTTTGTTTGTGTGTGTGTGTATGTGTGTGTGTGTGGAGGAGGGTATCTGTCTCAGGGTGGTTAGTGGCCTTCAAATGTGTTGACGTCTGCAGGGCTTTGGGTGTTGGTGTGTGTGCTGATGTGTGTTGGTGTGTGTGTTGGTGTTTATATGTTGGTGTGTGTGTTGGTGTGTATGTTGGTGTTTGTATGCTAGTGTTTGTATGTTGGTGTGTGTATGTTGGTGTGTGTGTGTTGGTGTGTATGTTGGTGCTTATATGTTGCTGTGTGTGTTGGTGTGTATCTTGGTGTTTGTATGTTGGTGTGTGTGTTGGTGTTGGTGTGTGTGTTGGTGTGTCTGTTGGTGTTTGTATGTTGGTATGTGTATGTTTGTGTGTGTGTCTTGGTGTTTATATGTTGGTGTGGGTGTGTGTGGGTGTGCTTGTGTGGACTCGACTTAATGTGGATGTGCGGAGCGAGTTTACCTTTTTTGTCTCTTTTTGTTGTTGTTTAACGCCCCCCCCCCACTCCCCCCCCCTCCCCCCCCCCAGCACAAAAAGTAGACATCGGTTATTGGGGGTGCGATATTGTCCCATGGACTTTCACCCCCTACCCCCACCCCCACCCCCAGCCCCCCAACACACAGCCCAGCTGTGCATATCTACATTTCGAAGTAGATATGCACAGCTGACCACATGGTTGGTTGGTTGTTGGAGTTTTACATCCTTGCAACATCTATGGTCATATCAGGATGGGCACCTTCTTGTGACAGTGCACACTCATGGCAACTTCATAGTGCTGCCCCACTGGGAGACAAGGCCACCAGCACTATGACCTAATATCCCACAGCCCAGTGAGAGTGGTGATATTAGTAATGGTGACAGTAGACATAATGGTAGAAAAGAAACAAATAATACAGGTTTGGAAGATTCACTTCAGCGGGAGGTTGGGGGAGAGGACAGAAGTTTGCAATGTGACTCCTGTAGATTATTGTCCCTCCTGATCAGGATTCATTTTAAAAGGCCCTGTTAGGAATTGGTTGACGCCCAAGCTGCGACCTTGACCTTTCGGATTGTATAACCGGTCCAAAGGGGGGGTAGAAGAATGTCAGTGCTGAGCCCCACGTCACCCCGTGAGCAGGTGTAGTGTTTATGGCACTCACCAGGTGGCGGGTCTGGTAAAGAATGCCTCCTTTCATCGTAGTTATATAAGAACTGGTAATCCGTATGCGAATAGTATTTCGCAACTTTAGAGCAGCTGCAGTGTGAGCGACACTCATCAGGGGGTGGAGTCCAGTAAAGAATGCCTCCTTTCACCTTAGTTATATAAGAACAGTTACTCATTTCGCGGATGGTATTACACTGGGTGATCGCAACTTTAGAGCTGCTGTAGTGTGAGTGGTACTCACCAGGGGCATATTCGATTAACACGACCCGGGCGACTTGGGTCATATGAGGAATTAGAATTTCAAATCAAACACGGTGAGTGCCATGTGCAAAAAGACCACACCCCAGTAACGCCCGTCTTGGCTGGGGGTGGCTTGTAATGATGACGTCACATTTATGCTGGTACCATCCTGTAGGATAACAGTACGAGTCCTACATGTTTTTTTGTTGTAATAACCCAGATTAATGAAATGGAAATATAACAAAACTATGCAATCATAAAATACTTTAAATCCTATTTTGCTGTAGTTATATCAGTTATAAAAAAAAGAAAAGTTTTCGATTAAGCCACCAGCGAGCGTGGAGAAGCGTATTCGTTTATTCAACCCGAGTCTGTAGGATGTGCGCATGCGGCAAAAAGTGGCTCGGGCCACCCGAGTTGATTAATCGAATACGCACCAGTTTGTGGGTTTAGTAAAGAAAGCCTCCTTTTAGCTTAGTTATGTCAGAACTGTTACTCATTCTGCAGATGGTATTCATTACACTGGGAGATCGCAACTTTAGAACTGCTGTAGTACGTTTTGGTACTCACCAGGGGGTGGAGTCCAGTAAAGAATGCCTCCTTTCACCTTAGTTATATAAGAACTGTTACTCATTTTGCGGATGGTATTACACTGGGTGATCGCAACTTTAGAGCCGCTGCAGTGTGAGTGGTACTCACCAGGTTGTGGTTCTAGTAAGGAATGCCTCCATTTGCCTTAGTTATATAAGAACTGTTACTCATTCCGCGAATGGTATAACCCTGGGAGATCGCAACTTTAGAACTGCTGTAGTATGTTTTGGTACTCACCAGGGGGTGGAGGCCAGTAAAGCATGCCTCCTATCACCTTTATAACAACTGTACTCATTTCGCAGATGGTATTACACTGGGTGATCGCAACTTTAGAGCAGCTGCTCCACTTTAGAAGAACATTATCCTAGTTTATCCTGCATCCTAGGATAGGTTAGCATAGTTGGAGCATAGTTGACACATGACCCCACTCCTCCTGGAAGTTAGCATCCTAGAATGGGTTTGCATGGTTGGAACATAATGTTAGCTATTTCACTGACAAATACCCACTTCCTCTGGAAGTTAGGAAAACATATATATAGACTTCTCAGTTCCCCAATGTAATTACGATCGTCTCATAGATAAGCAGTGTTGGGTGTATGGATGGTGGAATATACACATCTTTCTTGTTGTAATTCACAGAGGCACCAGACGAGGTGGCCGACTGAGTTGAGCGTCCGTTTCCTGTTTTGGGAGATCACGGAATCCAAACCTATCGGTTTGTGGGTTCGAACCCTGGTCGAGTCAAACCAATGACTTAAAAATGTATACTTGTCGCTTCCTAGCCTGGCGCCCCGGCATTATTAGGATAGGGCTAGGACTGGTTGGCTCAGTGTCAGGATAATGTGACTGAGTGGGATATCAGGTCATGGTGCTGATGGCCTGGTATCCCAGTGGGGCAGCACTATAAAGTCGCCATGAGTGCGCACTGTCACAAATCGGTACCCGTCCTGATATATATACTAACTAGGCCCCCTGAATCAATCACCCTATCCACACATACCTGTCTATGTGGCTCCTTGTTTATGAAGTCAGTGTAGACTTCTACGCAATGGAGAGCTGCTCGTATAACTAGGAACTGCCTGTGGGCAAATCACAGTCAAGTTAAAGTGCTTCGCAATAACACAGAACAGCGTAGCTACATGTAATTAGTATTCCGAGGCAGTAAACATTTAGCACAGCCCTAGGCATTATGAGCTATTATGTGTCGAGTAGTAGGCCTAACCAGTTTGTCTGGTGTGTGATTACTTTTAAATATAACCGGACACGGTGGCCGAATCGGTAGAGCGCAGGCTTCCTGTTTGGAAGGTCTGGATTTCAAATCGTAGCTGAGTCAAACCAATGACTTATAAAATTGATACTTGTCGATTCCCAGCCTGGCGCTCGGCATTAATAGGATAGGGCAAGGACTCGTTAGCTCAGTGTCATGATAATGTGACTGAGTGGGATATCGGGTCATGGTGTTGTTGCCCTGGTCTCTCAGTGGGGCAGCATTGTGAAGTCGACGTGAGTTTGCACTGTCACAAGTCGGTACCCAACTAATGTTGCCAGGATGTAAACCCCAACAGACAACAACCTTTGAAATGTCTGTTCTGTATGGTATCAAAGACAATGTTTGACAAGACGCACCACTCAGCACTTCCCTGTGAAATACAGCAAACAAGGTAATTTGACAGGTCCCCATACCCAGCCTGACTGCTGTATCATTGAAACAAGAGGACATGTTCCCTAGCCCACCCTGGCTGATGTACCATCAAAGTGGACAATGTATGACAATTATCCCCTAATATTAATAATTAAAACATGCGAGACAGACAAGTACATATAAGGTGTCATTTAATTTTCATTTATGTCACAAGTTGTCAGCCAGTTATAGATATTATGGCTCGAAGACACTTAACCCTACCCATCTAGTCTTAACAGCTAGGCTGGGTGGGATGGCAAATTAAGGAGCGTAGAGAAATCAGTGTTGTCGTTTCGAAATCCACGGACGAAGTCAGAATGTCTCAGTTAGTCGTTTTTACATTTGAATGTCTTTAAGGCGGTGCGTCGATCGGCGGCCATTGGTATAGTTCAGTTCTAACACAATAGGGGCGCCTTGTGCATCCTTAGTGACAGAATGCCATCTGCCCCGCGTGCTAAAAATTACCCATGTTAAGCAACATGAGCAATGAAAACAATATTATACCATAGTAAAGTTCAAGCATACTTTAAGAACTTTAATCTGTGCATACATAAATAAAATTTGTGATTATGTCTGAGTAAGAAAACTACTACTACTTCACCTGATCAAAGATAATGCACCATGTTTGCCATGGGATGGCGCCACCACATGATTTTTTAAGAAATTCCTATATGAAAGTGTTGAGTGGCACGTCTTGTTGTACATTGTCTTTGATAGTATTCTGCGGTACAGTATTCTGGTGTTTGTTTACTTCCATGTGTCTGTGTTGTAGGGTGTTGCTGTTGCCTCTGCGATAATCTCAGGGAGCACTTCAAGGATTACATTGGTCTCCCAAATAGTACCTCTCCCCTTCTCCTCTTTTTGTTGATTACACTCGTTGATTTAAGCGGCATAGTTTGATGAAAGTATCAAATTTTCAAAACTAAACAATTATTTTAATGTGATCCATATATCCAATTTAGATACTGCTGCACTTATTAAGCATCCATTGTTGCGCAGAAGGAATATTATGTCAATTTAATAGAACCTGTTACTGCTGAAGCATATGGTATCAGAATTTGCACGTGCACGCCAACATTAATTTTAATTGATTTCAATTAAAATATTTCAAGTCATTTATAATCAAAGTTATTTCAACCGAAAGTAAGGTGATTATTATGGTCAAAGTAATATATTTAGTGCACAAATATTGCGAAAACTCAAAACTATCGGACTATACAACTTTAAGTAGGACACATTTTAATTTGGATAATTCACCGATCCCACACTTGCTCTATCTTGAATAAAAAATTAGGTTCACTGCACAACTGATCCAAGCAGACCCATAGCAATGCTATCGTTTACTGTTGTGTGCCTGGATGCAAAAGCAGATCAAGTCGTGAAATTGTTATTCCAATCGGTCTTCACGTATTTCTGAACAAGGATACAGACAAAGAATGATTGCTCACATGGATGGTGAAAATTATGCAGGATTTTTGCACCCGTGATGGTTTAGTGAACACTTAAACCAACCGCAGATCTCTCAGCACTGTGTGAGACTAATATCCCCATAATTCAAAACACAACAACCGAGAACAGTGGACCAACATTTATTACGGTCAAATACTAGATACAGGTTGCTTTATAAATCAGCAAATTTCAAAGATTATTAATTAACTATGCAACTAACACAGTGAAGCTCCTAACAGAGGAGACCAGCCTGCCCCATAATAAGCAGATGCTAATACCTTTAATCATTAACCTGAGATAGTAATTGACGGATAAGTGCTTATAGTAATTACTTTATCGACACTACTTGTAACTTTATCATGACTATCTTTTAACTATACTACTGGTCATCTGAGGCCTATGCTGCTAATGAAGAAAAACATACACCGTATAAATATTTTAATGACATGCTCAAGGAATCAAGGTGACTTAAATTGTCTACTCGGACACTCAGCCAAATAGATTTGAGAGTGTCAGAGTGGCCTCTTTAAACATCTTTTTAGGTACATAGGCATGCATTGCTGACGATCGCCATCCTCCAGCTTCCGCCACCTGGTCTTCAGGTGTGCCAGCTTTTGCACACATCTGTGCCGCTCCTCTTCGCAGACTGTGCACCGTAATCTCGGCAGGGCAGGGGTGGTTCAATGATGTCAGTGCTAGCTTCATGGCGGCAAGTAAAGTCATAGATGTTAATGCTTTACCATTGGGAAGCATGAAGGCTGGATCTTGAGGACGAGGCACAAACCTTAGGCTGTTTTGATACGCACTCCACGCGCATACCGGGCAGAACGGAGAACCATGTATATCGGGGATACACACTGAGAACTCATCGGTCTTCTTTTTCATTGTCTTGGTCGAACGCACTACCAGTCTGATGTAGTCTCGGTGCCAGACCACATCTGACCAGCCTAGCCAGTGATTCGAATCGTCACCGTTGCTTCTATGCACTATATTGCATTGCCTAAGAAAGGAGAAATGACATAGCAGCGTAGCCGTGGTCAGGACATACGCGGTTCTTCCAAATGACTGGGAGAACCTCACTATGCCCTGAACATCACGTACACTGAGAGGTGGAGCACGATTAACAATGTGAGATGAAGACTTGGTCACCCCTTGAAGAATCAGTGCGGCCGGGTAGGAGTCGAAGCCGGCGAGGCACCCTCCCATCAGGCACAACCAGGTCGGAGCACCGCTGAAGTAGTTATGCACCACGCCAGAGGACTTCAGGTCTTGATCGAGGGTAGCAATATACCCCAGGACTTGATACTGTGTAGGGTGGAGAGGGTCAACTTTTAGTTCAGTGGCATATTTAAGATAATGATGTACTTGGTTTACTTTATTATGCCATGACCATTTTGCCAGTCCCGCCTTGATCAAGACGATTATTCTTGTGTGGTGCTCCATGGTTATATCTGGGAATGAAGAGGCAGTATAATTGAATTCCCAGATTAAATGTTATCAGACAGGATCACGGTAGTAAAGTTGACCCTAATACAACTAAGCCAGTTGCGATATGTGGAAGTTATTATCCTTATACTGGGGAGAATATGACTCTGCATAGAAATATGTCTTCGAGAATCCCCCCCCCCCAATAGACACGAATCACACTCTATAGTCCATTTATCCACAGGGTCGTTCCTTATCATCACCAGGCCATTTGATTGTTTAGCATATTTCATAAACCAAGTTATGTCACGCATTAAATCAATATTGACAGGAACTTTTCCTTTAAAGGGAGCACTCCTCAGGGCATCTAGAATATGATTCATAAATCTCCTTGAGGGTAACACACAACGAGCTATAAATTATAAGTCTCTGAAGATCTTTCCTGGACACCAACAAGCCCAACTTCCATGTCCCACATTCATCTAAAATGTCTGCCAACCTTTCCTCAGGGATTTTTATAGCCATCGCTGTAGAACAGATGCTATAACCAAGCCATGTAAGCTTTGTTCTTGGAGAAACACCTCTTTAATGCTAAATCCAGCCCCAGCAATTTGCAAATCCTAAATAACTCAATGTAACCTTCTAGCGCTTCATCTTCAGACTCTGCAATCCCAACAAAATCGTCGAGATAGCACCACGCTTTGTAACATTTCTCCCTCAATATATCTACTACTGCCTGAGTCGTTCGCGCACATGCAAGCGAAGAAGTACGACACCCGAACGGCAATGATATATCAAAATATAGCTGTGAATTTACTTTAATTCCATATAATGGAACTGAAAGGGGCCAAGCTTTCAATTGGCAAGATCAGCTGTCCATAAGAAACTTCCACTACCGGAGATTAGCAATTGCTTAGAGAAATAATTAATAGACGGTAAATTGTATTTATACGGTTTCCCTTGGAAGCACCCACGTAGTATTCCAGCATTCACACTATGTCCCCTTGGAAAACTAAGGTCGACAATAATACGTCTTTCCTCTGTTCCCTTTTTGGGGCGAGTCATGATGGGGCTGACCTGTGCCCACGGGGAGAATGGCGAGACACTATACGGACCTAACAGGGCCTTATGTCCATGTTCCACCTCAATAAACTTATCAACCCACTTAAGATGCTTTGGATTGACATTATGATTTTTGTGCGTTGGAGTTGGTGGGACCGAACCCACAAAGTCTGCCGGCCATCCATACTCGAGAAAATCTACCAAATCCCGGTCCCAGTAGTTCTCTAATAATAGCCTCCAATTAACTATATTCAAACCAGACGAGACTCAAATCTTCGATTGAAGGTAATTAGGAAGACCCGTTCGCCTCACAATATTATAAATCTCAAAATAGTCAACTGCTAACACACAACTTTCATCAGTAATTACCAGCCAAACGTTCAATAACGTATATTGATAGTCAAACTTACTTCCATTTCCATACCAACACCTCCCAACTCCAGACACATATCCTTGTCTCCCTCCACTATTCCACTCCTGCCCACATTCAAATCCTGCAGACTCTCATGAAATCGAGAAGGATACTGGTTATTCAAAACAGCTGTTGCAGAACTGTGATCAATCATGCTAGTAGCCAAACGAACGTCATTGTAATGCCTGAATAGCGTGACATGTGGTGAACGACGCAATAATTTTGTTGATTGAAAATTTTAAAAGTTATTAATAGACAAAAACATCAATACAGGCTCATCATTAACCTTTACGTTATCCCTCTGAGATATTGCAGACATCTGCTGAAGTTGTAGATCAAACATATTCTTCAACACTTCAACGACATCCCAGTTCCCATCCATTTTTCTCCTTTTAGGACTCAATGACGGGCCGTCCATTGTCACAGCACGTGTCGATGGAGACATATCAACATGCTCTGGCAATCCCACTTTCCTCCGACTCTTGGCATTCCTTTTCTTGATGCAGCACCTAACTGTGGCTTTAGAAAATCCCTGTAACAGGGTGTTAATTCTACCAGCTCAACTGTACGAGTGTCAGTTACAGCACCTACTGATTTGAAACAATAGATCAGTAGCTAAGTAATCGTGAACAGTGTACTTGTCACGTACAATCAGACTACCTGCCGTTACCAGCTTCAGGTGTTACCTACGTTAGTCACTGTAGTTATATATTACATGGTTACGCTGTGGGATCGCTTGTTGTGATGAATTATTCATGTTACGACGTAACATGTACAATTACAACTAGACTGGTGAGTGTCTCTGCACCTCCAGCGGTTCATTGGCCATTTAGTGCAGTCATAGATCTCTCAGCATTGACGTTGATTGCAATTGTACATGAGGCTACACGCAATCGGCAGTGGCACCTTGCAAATGTGAGATCGATGAATGAGCCTTCCTCATTCTACTGCTCCTTGTGTTGCAGAACACCATGCTATGTTGTGCCAAGTATACATTTTTAAATCATTAGTCATTAATCATTGGTCAGGGTTTGAATCCACCAAGGAAGTGGACACTCAACTCATTTGGCCATCCTGTCTGGCATATATTTGCCTAAAATAAATTACCCCCTTAGCTTAAAATTGCATACTCCGATGCTTTTGAGTTTCTGCTATTTTCTGAGATAAATATTTTCTGAGACTAATCGTTATAAACTACTTTACTTTAGTTTGAAGTAACTTTAATTTTAAAGTGGCTAAGTTTGGAGATATTTGATGTCAAAACATGCCAAAACAACTTTGGCAAGCATGCCAAAACTCTGACACCATAGACTTCAGTAGTAACGGGTTCTATTAAAGTTGCATAGTCCGATGGTTTTGAATTTCTGTATTTTTTCTGAGATAAATATATTAGATCGATCACTAGTATCTACTTTACATTAGTTCAAAGTTATTTTAATTTTAAATGGTAAACTTTTAAGATATTTTGAGTGCAAACATGGAAAATTAGTTTTGGCAAGCTTGCCAAAACTCGGACACCGTAGACTTCTGCAGTAACAGGTTCTGTTAAATTCACTCAGTATTGCCTTCTCTGCAGAAATAAATGCTTAATAAGTGCATCAGTATCTAAGTTAGATATGTAGAATCAAATCTAGATAATTGGTTTGGTTTTGAAAATTTGATATTTCATCGGACTATGCAGCTTTAATTCACTTATTATGCCCTTCTATGCAGCAACAAATGCTTAATAAGTGCACCAGTGTCTAAGTTGAATATGTAGAATTAAATCTAGATAAGTGGTTTGGTTTTGAAAATTTGATGTTTTCATTGGACTATGCAACTTCATATAAAAGCCATGAGAGTTGTAATTTGTTAAAGCTGCATAATATGATGGTTTTGTGTTTCTGCCATGTTTAAAAAATATTTTTATTTAGATAAATATATTAGATTGATTATTATAATCTACTTTACTTTAGTTTGAAGTAACTTAGGGCTTCCCTTTGGGGATGTTTGAAGTGAAAAATGTAATACTATCTTTAGACTCACCCTTCATCATCATCATCATCATCATCATCATCATCAATCCTATAACCGCGAGGGTCATTGAGGCACCACAGATGACGTTGCGACCAGTTTTCTCCAGTTTTTCCTGTTCTCCACTGCCCTCCGGAACTTGCCAAAATCTCCTTTTAGGACTCAATGACGGGCCGTCCATTGTCACAGCACGTGTCGATGGAGACATATCAACATGCTCTGGCGATCCCACTTTCCTCCGACTCTTGGCATTCCTTTTCTTGATGCAGCACCTAACTGTGGCTTTAGAAAATCCCTGTAACAGGGTGTTAATTCTACCAGCTCAACTGTACGAGTGTCAGTTACAGCAGCTACTGATTTGAAACAATAGCTCAGTAGCCAGTCTTTAAGAACAACAAAATTAAATAATGTCATGGAAAAGTTGTGGAATTCTACTCTGTCCGGCTTCTATTGGCGGAAATACAGTAAGGACTTGTATATATAGGTCCAAATGATCGATAGAATCTCTGGTGAAAGAAGCCGGGTTGTCCTTCAAGTGACCTTGGTTTATTTAGAGCGTAAAGAAAGGGCAGGGTTCAATGCGCATTGTGCACACGGCTAGAACGACACACTTCTGTTTGGCTGGCTTTGTGAAACACCATGGCCACCACTCCCACACACTCTCTCACACACTCACACACACACACACACACACACACACACACACACACACACACACACACACACACACACACACACACACACACACACACACACACACTCACACACACATACACATACACACACACATACACACACACGCGCACGCGCACGGATCAAGGGGAAGCCAGGCAAACAATGACAGTTTGGGAGCGGTATTATATTTTATTCAGTGGGACACATCTTAAGTGTCTTAATGGTGCTGTCACATTACGACGCTTCTCGCCAATGCGCATCGACCTTTGTCATTTTTTGGCACAATGTCGGGAAACGTCAGGAAACGTTAGGCACACGTTAGGCGCGCATTGGTATTCGTTGATCTACGGCGACAGTCGGCGACGGTCGGCGGTGCGCGTCAGGGTATCGGCAAAGTTTTGTTCTTCACAAAACTTTCGACGTGCGACGACACGTGGGTGCCAACGTTATGCCAACGTTAGGGGGTCGTCGAGATACCTTAGAAGCGCGTTGGAGGTATATATATACTTTTTTCCACTGACGCTGCGCGCACGTGAGGCTCGTTCCCACACGTTGCGCCAAACTTCCTTTTTTTTTTTTTTCTCAGGCGTCGATATACGTTACCACAAAGTCGGCCGCATGCTATCAATACGTTGCGCTGATGCCGAAAAGTTTGTTTAAAAGTGATTTTGCGCGTTGGCGGCGTGCTGGCGAGAAGCGTCGCAATGTGACAGCACCATTAGCAAGCTGGTCAATGTCAAGAGTGGCACCGTCCTGATATGACCTTAGATGTTGCTATGACGTAAAACAACAACAAACAAATCAAGAGTAGCCGGCACCTGGCGAACCCAGGAGTCCACCGACGATGAAACCCGAGCTGAGCCCATACAATGTAGAGATTCAGCTGGAGGGTGGGAGGGTGTAAGGTGTTGATTAACTGGAGGAGAGGAGCTGACCGACCACGAGGGTGTAGGGGTGCGTGGCGATGAGTTGTACTGTCAAGGTTCTGTCTAGGGGGAGATAGTGGTGGCTCCCCCTATCGAATCAATCACAATTTAAAATTATGCATCAATTGTTTGGAGTGTCCGCTCCCCATGCGGCAGGTCATAGGATCGATCTAAACTGAGTCGAACCAGAGATTTACGCAAAGTTAATGCAATGTGAAAGTAAAACAAGCAAATCTCATCTTATGTGACCAGACGGGATGGCTGAATGAGTTGAGCGTCCGCCTCCTGTTTTGGGAGATCGGGGGATCGGAACCCATGGGTTTGTGGGTTCGAACCCTGGTCGAGTCAAACCAATGACTTACAAATTTATACTTCTTGCTTCCTAGCCAGGCACTGGGTATTATTAGGATAGGGCAAGGATTGGTTGGCTCAGTGTCAGGATAATGTGACTGAGTGGAATATCAGGTCATGGTGCTGGTGGCCTGGTCTCCCAGTGCGGCAGCACTGTAAAGTCGCCATGAGTGCGCACCGTCATAAGTCGGTACCCATCCTGATATGACCTTAGATGTTGCTATGACGTAAAAGAACGAACAAACATACATCTTGCGTGTTCCTTTCCAGTTTGCTGCCCTTGCCATCATCCTATTTCACTGGGGACTTTGTAGCGGTAGGTCTTTCAAACCAGCCAGAGTGGGCAGACTTTTTGTAATAAGCGGCTGTCACACCTCGACGGAATGGCTAAATGAGTTGAGCGTCCGTCTCCCGTTTTGGTAGATCGTGGGATTCGAACTCACGGGTTCAAGCCCTGGTCGAGTCAAACCAATGACTTAAAAAATTGATACTTGTCGCTTCCTAGCCAGGTGTTCGGCATTATTAGGATAGGGCAAGGACTGGTTGGGTCAGTGTCAGGATAATGTGACTGAGTGGGATATCGGTACATGGTTCTGGTGGCTTGGTCTCCCAGAGGGACAGCATATCTGAGGTCATATCAGGATGGGTACCGACTTGTGACAATGCACACTCATGGCAACTTTATAGTGCTACCTCACTGTGGAAACGAGGTCAACAGCACCATAGCCCGATATCCCACCTAGTCGCATTATCCTGACACTGAGCCAACCAGTCCTTTCACTTTCCTATTAATGCCGAATGCCAAGCTAGGAAGCAACACGTATCAATTTTGTAAGTCATTGGTTTGACTCGACCGGGAATCGAACTCCCGATCTCCCTCACCGGAGGCCTGCGCTCTACCATTCGCTGATGGAAAATATTTATTGGATTGGATCTTGTCCAGTAGGCTGGAGTGATTTTGATTAACCCTGGCTTGCTTACTTTGGAGATATTTGAAATGAAAACATGTGAAACAAATGTTGGTCTGCATACTGAGATGCTGGACATCATAGGCCTGAATGATTCGCAATAAATAGTTACAAGTTTGATTAAATTCACTTAAGATCCCTTTCTTGCTCCAATAAATGTGTAATAAGTGCAAATTGGATATCTGCGATGAAATGTAGGCAAGTGTTTTACTTTGAAGACAGAAGTTTTGTTTGTTTGTTTTACGTCCTAGCAACATCTAAGGTCATATCAGGAGGGGTACCAACCTGTGACAGTGCGCACTCATGGCGACTTTGTAGTTCTGCCCCATTGGGAAACCAGGCCACCAGCACCATGACCTGATATCCCACTCAGTCACATTATCCTGACACTGAGCCAACCAGTCCTTGCTCTATCCTAATAATGCCGAGCGCCAGGCTAGGAAGCGACAAGTATCAATTTGTAAGTTATTGGTTTGACTCGACCAGGATTCGAACCAACAAAATCAAGATTTCGGATCTCCAGATCTCCCAAAACAGGAGACGGACGCTCTACTCACACGGCCACCCCATCTGGTCTTGAACACAATAAGTAATTGCTTCATCGGATTATGCAACTTTAATGTTCTTCACAAAGTAAAAAGGAAGTGTGAAACATTTGTTTTGAGCTAGAACAAAACCTGAGTTACGTAATCGGATACAGAATGGCACCAGGCGAACGCGACCCTACCTAGGCTTTCCTTGTTTTTGTTTTTGTAGTTTTGGTACATTAGCAGGGGAAATTTCGGTCGCAGATGACTGGTCTTCCTCATTCCACTGCTCCTTGCCCTATCCTAATAATGCCGAGCGCCTGGCTAGGAAGCGATACGTATCAATTTTTAAGTCATTTGTTTGATTTGACAAGGATTTGATCCCATGATCTACCAACACGGGAGACGGACGCTCTAACTCATTCGGCCATCCCGTCTGGTTTCTTTAATTAAATGAGAAGCCTCAGTGTACCTGCTACTAAAATGAAGTAGATCTCTTTGCTTTTATTACCGCCTGCCCCCCAGCCACCCCGTCACCCCGCCACCCCAGGTTACTTTTGTCATTATCCAATTTGAGTCAATTTAAAGATAAACGGCTTCCGCCTCCTGTCCGGGAGGGAGGTCGTGAGTTGAGACCCCCCCAGCCGAATCACGCAACAACTTATAATATTTACTGGAAGCGGTGGCCTAATCGGTAGAGTGCAAACTTCCCGTGCGGGAGATCGGGAGTTTGGTTACCGGTCGAGTCAAACCAATGACTTATGTAATTGATACTTGTCACTACCTAGCCTGGTGTTCGGCATTAATAGGATAGGACAAGGAGTGGTTTGCACAGTGTCAGGATAATGTGGCTGAGTGGGATATCGGGTTATGGTACTGGCGGCCTGATTTCCCAGTGTGGCAGAACTATAGTATAACGTCTCCATGAGTGTGTACTGTCACAAGTCGGTACCCATCGTGATGTGACCTTAGATGTTGCTAGGACATAAAACTCCAACAACCAACCAACCAGCGCACTTTCATAAGTCGGTACCCATCCTGATATGACCTTAGGTGTTGCTAGGATTCACTGTAAAACTCTAACAACCAACTAACCAGCGCACTGTTGTCACAAGTCGGTACCCGTCCCTGATATGACCTTAGAAGTTGCCAGGACGTAAAACTCCAACAACCAACTAACCAACCACTCTGGCTGTGTGTGACCTACATTCGGGTGGTCCATTCAGCTGCACCGTCCACTGAACACTTCGCTGTCAGGCACTGGTTGTGTTGCTGCTTTCTGTGCTGATGAAGTCAGGGATCGGTTCCCAATCGAGTCAAACCAATGACATATCAAATTGATCCTTGTCGCTACCTAGCCTGGCGGTTGGCAGTAATATGATAGGGCAAGGACTGGTTTGCACTGTATCGGGTAGATAAAGGATTCACCTGGGACTCGCAGTACACGGGTGAAGACCAGCTTTATATAATAGCGGTAACAAAATCAGGCTAATGAAATGAGTCTTTATGAGAGCCTAATTTCACAATCTAAGAAGCAACATTTATTCTTTGTATATGTCTTCATATTTCCCCGCTACCTTTGAGTTGAAAAATATAATAAAAGATCTGGTTTAATAAGATTTAAAAGTGAAATCGTTCTATGGCCGCCATCTTGTCTTTTTGCATTCTCTCCCATTTCACCAACTCTGTGCCTAAATATGTAGCCATTTGATCCTAGGACCACAGTTTCTAGTTCATGTCCCATACTGAAGCCGTGTACTAGAAGTACCGGATGAATCTGTTATCTATGTATCGGGATAATATGACTGTGGGATATCGGGTCATGGTGCTGGTGGCCTGATTTCCCAGTGGGACAGCACTATAAACTCTCCACAAGTGCGCACTGTCACAAGTCGGTACCCATCCTCATATGACCTTAGATGTTGCCAGCATGTAAAACTCCAACAACCAACCAACCGTCCATTCTGACTGTGAGTGACCTACATTCCGGCGGTCCATTCGAGCACGCTCACGCCACCTGGCATCTAAGCCAATCGGATATAAGCTTTCAAGTGGCTTCTGGGGTGATCATGAAAACCAAGCATGTAATTTGCAGTTTTTATTTGGAATAAATATTGACAAGATGCACAATATTTATATTTTGTTATTGTATGCAATCAATACTACTGAAAAATAGTATAAAATGTGGTCCATATCAGGTCTTTAAAATTGTCAGCATTCTCCTTGAGATGTTTGAGAGAGTAGCCACCATTCACAAATATGCCATTTAATTCTCATTTTGTACAAATGGCTAGATTTACAAGTAGTTGTTTGTATGTTTGTTAGCTTGTCCAAGTTTGTTTACGTCTGGATTCATACAAATCTGTAAAATCAAAATAAAGGAGTGTGGTGGTGTGCTATTCTACAGGAATTGTTGCTTACCAATCAATGCATCCTACCAAATTCCCCTAATAATCATACTACTTACCCTCTCCTACTGCTGGAATATGCCAGTGACATTTTGATAACAATAATTAATGTTTAACATTTAAACAGCATATCACAAATGTAAAGATTGTTTTTTTGGCCAAATCCAGGTCAAAACTTTATCCACAGATAAATTTAATATGTTACTGTGATGGCATATTGTCTGTCTTAGGAAAAGGTCACCTATTGTATTTGCTCAACATTTACGCGAATCAAATATTACTTACTATACCCTCTTTTGGATGACATCATTTGTCTGAAATTACAACCTCAGCTATTTCAGAAAATCCTTCCTTTTTTTAGGCTGCCATTCAATTGCATGATTAATCACTTAATCTCCCAAAGTAAAATCAGTAGGTAGTTATTGCTTTGTCACGATCAGCTTGCATTTTCCTTACGTGTTAGAAAATTATGAATAAATTTCAGGATTTATTATTTCAAAAAACAAGTTTCGCTCATTTTCTTGCCTGAATATCATTTGTGCCATTGCTACTCTTGGATTTCGTGACCGGTTAGATTAGGGGTAATTGACAGTGAATTCACTGGTAGAAAGATATTTAATATAAACAATTGCATTGAAGCTTATTATTTGGTTTTATTTTAAAGCATGTTCCTTCCCTTTTATTGGAGGTACAGTTATGATAGGCACAAATCCATCTGCCAACAGGGCCCTAGCAGTATGTCATCTCTGTTCAGTTTGTTATATTTTAATACTTGTTGTTTTTTAAATACTTTAATAAACTGAGAGAACACACGAAAGCAGTATTATGCAAATTTTTCACATGTATGAATACAGCCAAATACTAGCGGCACCCTAGCAGCTAAGAAAATTAACCTCTAATAGGATGCACATATTATAATGGCATTGTAAGAGGGTTGGTGTTTTCATATTAATGGTATTCAGAAGAGGCAGACCTGAAGGTGAGGCTGAGTGAATGATTGAGGTTGCACATGAAAGGAAGATATGAATAGGTCAAAGGTACATTGTCTTGAGTAGCGTTACTACTAACACACATTACACATTCCTCAGAGATAGGGTGGGGTTCCTTACATCAAAAACACCAATTATTTTCTCTGGATTCTAAATTGGGGTAAGAAGTCACCTAATGCTTGGGTACACATATCATGCTGCCACCCTATGGTTCTGCGGTCTGCAAATGGGATATCCACAGATCGTATGGTGTTGCGGTCTGCAGTAGAAATGTTCACAAATCTTACCCTTTTTTCTGCCACCGCAACGGCGTCCCAAGGTTTCTTGTGGCCACCGCACGATTGGGCTGACTGTATGGACACCATATGGACACGTATGGACACCATACGGCCACCTTGTGATGCTATGCAGCGGGGTTGCAACCTACACCCTCACGATTTCTGAAAAAGTTGAATGTCAAGTTAAACAAATCGTAACCCTTTACGGTAAGCAGAAAACCATAGGGTTGCCGCACAGCCACATCGACGCATGGTCCCCACACGGTTTTGCCCAATTTGGCGACTTACTGCACGCACACTCGCCAAAGGTGATTTGTGACTTAGGCATTAATGGGTAATAACAAGGAACATCTTACTTGTGTATTAAACAAGTATCAATTTTTATAGGTCATTGGATTACTCAGGCTGGGATCTGTATGCATTTACGTTCCTCACGGAGCCTGTGCTCTACCAATTCGACACCACACCTGATCGATATTCTTACCTTGATGCAAATTATGTGGAAATATTGGTTTTACCTCATAGGATTAACATTATCATGGAATCGCTAATGCCCTTAAGATCAGGTTCAACTATCCTATCACTCATACCTAGCTCTTTCTTGTTTGGGCATCAGTTCTAGCAACATGTAAGGTCATATAAGAAATGGATTTCAAACTACCAAAATTGTTGTTCATTTACATCCTAAATCTTTTGGTATTTTGCTTAGTGTTAATATTAAATATAAAAATCTAAGTAATCAACGAAATCACAGAAATCTTTCATCCTTGTATTTTACTGCATTTTTCCTATTGCTAAAAACCATTACCACAACATAACATACATTAAAAATAATATGATGCAACATAGCAACTTTATCTTCAATATGACATGGATTTAAATCTATAGCATTGGCATTATCACTTCATATCAGGTACAAAATAATACAAGAACAGTAATTCTCTAAAGCTAATAGGTGTTGGTAAGAGGTTAAAGGTGGACCGGGGGTAGTCCGTGCCATGTTCGGGGCAGTCCAGGGCTGTCCCTGCATTTTTCGACCCGGATGAGCCACGTTTTAGCCACGGTTTAACCCGGACCGGCCCCGGGACTAGCCGACTAGACTCCGACGTAGCACGGACCACTACCGGACTCCGGATAAGAACCCGGACATGCCGGATGGCCATGATCAGCCACGAATGGCCACGGACAGCCCGGTTTACCAAGGATCACTCCAGGATTAGCCGCATTTTTGTATATATATGTAGTGGTCTGCACTGACCTCTCAGGCAAGTAACCACATAGACAGGTAGGCATGGGGAGTGTATTGATATCAGGGAGCCTAGGTGGTGTAATTGGTTAGCACACTGGCCGGATGCAAAGAGATGTGGGTTCGAGTCCCGCTCTAGGCACGATAATTCCCATTTATCACCCCCATGACACTGGTTGCCGTGACCAGGATCCTGTACTAGCTTTGCGCTGTACTGTGTTGAACTACCCTGTGTATGTATGTGTTAGTGCATTGCCTGTTGTATGTAATTGTAAGCATTACAAGACTACAATTCCAGGGGACGTGTGTGTGTAGTCTGCACTGACCTCTCAGGCCAAGTAACCACATAGACAGGTAGGCGGGAGGAGTTTATTGTATCAGGGAGCCTAGGTGGGTGTAATGGTTAGCACACTGGCCCGGAATGCAAAGAGATGTGGGTTCGAGTCCCGCTCTAGGCACAGTATTTCCCATTTTCATCACCCCCAAGACACTTATATAGGCGCAAATCCACTTCATGCATCACTTCCTGCCTGACTCTCAGATAGTGCACATCATGGATGCCTGCATGAGGCAGCGTAGGCAGCAACATCTCCTGCTGAACTGGCAATTAGAGCTACATCAACAACAGAATGTTAACAACATGTTGCAAGTTCTGCAAATCCAGAGAAGTCTTAAGAGAAAACAGAGAAGAAGTGTGTGGATTCGTCCATGGTTGGAGAGAAGAATTCAATTTGGCCAGTTCGCAAATCTAATGCAAGAGTTACGTATCAAAGATGTTCGAGCCTACAGAAACTTTCTCCGCATGGATTTGGGTATGTTCGAGGAGGTTCTCCTTCGCATCCGGACCAGACGGGATGGCCGAATGAGTTAGAGCGTCCGTCTCCCGTGTTGGTAGACCGTGGGATCGTGGGTTCGAACCTCAGTCGAGTCAAACCAATGACTTAAAAATTGATACTTGTTGCTTCCTACCCAGGCGCTCAGCATTATTAGGGAAAGGACTGGTTAGCTCAGTGTCAGGATAATGTGACTGAGTGGGATATCAGGTCATGGTGCTGGCGGCCTGGTCTCCCAGTGGGGCAGCACTATAAAGTCACCATGAGTGCACACTGTCACAATTCGGTACCCGTCCTGATATGACCTTAGATGTTGATAGGACATAAAACAACAACAAACAAACAAACCAACCTTCACATCCTTCCCAGAGTCAAGAAGCTGGATATGTTCTTCAGAAAGGCTTTAACACCTGGATTGAAACTGTCATTCACACTGCGATATGTAGCCTCTGGTGACAGCTATCATTCACTTATCTACGGTTTCTGAGTTCCACACAACACCATCTCGCTTGCCGTTTGTGATGTGTGCGAAGCTATAATTGCAGAGTATGCCAAGGAGATCATCCAGGCTCCAACTACAGAACTGCAATGGAGAGGTATTGCTGAGCAGTTCTCCACAAGATGGCAGTTTCACCATTGCCTAGGAGCCCTTGATGGGAAACATCCCGATCCAATGCCCAGCCCATGGAGGGTCGGAGTACTACAACTACAAGGGATTCCACTCTGTCATATTGATGGCTCTAGTGGATGGTGACTACAAATTCTCCTCGGTCGACGTTGGGAGAAATGGCTCTGCAGGAGACGCTCAACTCTTCAACCGTTCAGAACTGAAGCAGTACACAGAAAATGGACGACTTGGTATTCCCGGTGTGGAACCACTACCACATGATGAGCGGAATATGGCTTATTTCATAGTTGCTGATGATGCGTTCGCCCTGAGAAGATGGTTGATGAAACCGTTCTCCAAGCGTCACCTAACAATTCCAGAAAGAATCTTCAACTACCGACTGTCCAGGGCGCGCCACATCATCGAAAATGCATTCGGGATTCTGGCTCACCGCTACCAGTGCCTCCTAACAACCATGAGACAGAAGCCAGCGACAGTTGTGTCAATAGTGTTGGCATGTATCTGCCTACATAATTTGACACGGATGCGGTATGTATCTCGTCACAATGCAGAGATGGACCAGGAGGACACCAATCACAACATTTTTCCTGGAGCCTGGAGACTGAACAATCCTCTCGCTGGCATCTACAGCGCACATGGGAACAGAATGACAATGTGCCTTGGCAAGATGCTATGATATGAACTATTTTGAAGTGTGACCTGTTAATGTGGCCGCTCCACTTGACATACAATGGTGGCAAGAGAATGTACTATTATTAATGTGCTATTATTATATGTGTGTCCCTACAGATGAAATATGTATTGTTATTGCGTATGTGTTATGAAAAGAAACCTAGCTAATAATAAAGATATCTTAAATAAATTTAATTTGTTAATTTTTTGTTGTTTTTGTTGTTGCTATAACAGCTTTAGTTATAATGTTATATGAAAAGAAGCCTAACCCTAATAATGAAATCCACCTAACATTCACACAGGCTGCTCCGGATCGTGTCCCATCCCAGCCATTAGTGTCGTAAAGCTGAGATCCGAGAGTCCGGTTATGTTTCCGACACTGGCGTGCTGGATGGCCGTGTGCGACCCGTGATGTTCCAGTCAGTGGGGTCCCGATGTTCATAAAGTCCACCTCACATTCATAGAGGCTGCTCTGGATCGTGTCCCATCCCAGCCATTAATGTGGTAAAGCTGAGATCGGATAGTACCGTGATGTTTCCCACACTGCTTGGTGGCATGCTGGATTGGCGTGCAGGAGCCGTGGTGCTCCAGTCTATGGGGTCCCGCACGTTGGAGCTGTGCCGTCGTCCACTGGTGGAAGGGCCGGGTCGGGGAGTCGTCCAGGTTGTAATCCCGTCAGCGGCACAGGGAAAGCAGGGAACTGGGCTGGCAGTTGAGGCTCTGGACGAGGCGCTTGTGGAATCTGTTGTTCCTTCTGGCATGGCAGTTGTTGTGATTGGGAGCGTAGGCGCATCACCAAGGCGAAACTTTCCACGTAGAACTCTCCCAAAAGAGAGGGGTCGATTTCTTCTGCTATCGACCCCAGCCACGATCCCCAGAGCATCGGCGGCAACACTTTCATCGGCTGTAGCACATCGCTTAGCCGGCCCTGCAGTAATCCAGCCTTCTGCTGGTCCCGCAGGCGTGACAGCAATTGGTCGATGTCGGTGTTGGTTTTGGGTGTTCAGGGGGTGCCCTTCTCCTTGGTTGCCGGCTGCGGAGTTGCTGCTGCCGGTGGTGGTTGACTTGCCGGTTGTGGAGCCTGGTCAGGTGGCGTCAAATTGTCGTCATCGTCATCACCGCACGTATGTAGTAGGGTGAGAGGGGCTGGACGGGAAAGTCAAAGCTGTTGCTGCTGTGGCTGTGGCTGTGGCTGTAGCTGTTGCTGTGGTTGTTGCTGTCGAAGCCAGCTGGAGGGGTTGCAACTGGGACTACAACGTGACACCAGATCTCGATGCCTAGCACCAGGCACGGTGGCCGAATCGGTAGAGCACAGGCCTCGCATGAGGAAGATCGCGAGTTCGTGAGTTTGGTTCCCAGTCGTGTCAAACCAATGACTTAAAAATTTATACTTGTCGCTTCCTCGCCTGGTGCTTGGCATTATTAGGATAGGGCAAGGGCTGATTAGCTTTGTGTCAGGATAATGTGACTGAGTGGGATATCACGTCATGGTGCCAGCGACCTGATTTCCAAGTGGGGCAGCACTATAAAATCGCCATGAGTGATATGACCTTAGATGTTGCTAGGATGTAAAACAACAAACAAAAACAAACATCTCGACGGCTGCTGCACGATGTGACTCCTGAGGAATCCGAAATGCTCCTGGATGTAGATCTCCCGATCTGACGATCTGACAACTCCCTCACTGCGGCACCGGACTTCAAATTACTCAATTTCCCGACCTTTGTCCGTATCGACTTGTACCAGGTGATCAGCGGTTTAGGGTCATCCAACCCCATCTCCTTGGCCTTCTCCCATGCACGTCTCTTTAATGCAGTCTTCTTGTAGTCGCTACATCCTTTCACATAAATGTAGTCATGCAACCGTAACCACTCTGGCATCTCGATGTGCTGGTCACTTGTCAGAGGTAGAGCGTCCACCTTCTTGCGCCTCACTGTCCTCTTCCCCTGTGACAACCGGACTGCTGGAGACGGCGTAACAGCACAGGGAGGCGGCGACACGTCCCAGACCGAGTCCTCCTCCTCGGACAACCCGGAAGTTGAGGGTGAGTGTGCTGGTTTCCTCCGTGCTTTGGTGGCGACCTTGTGTGTGGGGGGCTCCTTCTGATCAACCCTCTTGGATGCTATTCTCTTCCCAGTTGGTTTGATCATGATGAGATGTGTCCTCGGCACTGCTGGATTTGGAAATGACCCCTCCATCGCCACGCAGTCTTTTATACTCACAGCTTCCCAGGAGTAGTTCAGGGGTAGTCCGGGCAGTCCGGGGGTGAACCGGGGGTGGTCTGGGCTGTTTGCAAATCTATATGATATATGAAATTTGATTATGTCCTTGGTTTTGGTTTCCAAGTATATGCATAGTGAATTTGCTAATTTGGCCAATTTTGTTTTTGGACGAGAAAAGCCCTCAAAATTATATTTTAAAATGCTCATAACTTTTGAACCGATTATCACATCAAGATAAATTTCATACCACTGAAATCAGTGTATAAAGCTCTATCAGGGTATCACAATGAAATGCAAATGTACATTTCAAAAATCAGTTTGGAGTACCTACTGGTAGTTCTGTCATTTTGTTAATCATCACGACAACGTCAGCCAGAGAATCTTCTATAGCTGCAGGCTTAAACTTGTCCACTGACCTCTTATATATATGTCTCATCTGCATTGTTGCCCTCCACCAACAATAGGCCTACTACTGTACTAAACTTCCCTTTCAGCGAAAAGTCTGTTAATACTTTCACACATATCAAATGTGTTAACCCTTCAGTTCTTAACCCACCTTTCCATATAAATAAAGATTGCTCAGCCTGTACCTTAGTTGCTCCTTTTTCCAGTCTGTTGACATAGCTGTCATCTACAAGTGGAACCTAAAAAGGTGGATATAAACAAAAGGTAGTTATTAATTACATGGACAATATTTCTGATATTAACACAACCTCTGCTCGGTAAGCTTCAACTATGATATTTTTGTGTTCCTTATTTATTGATTATTTTGCTAGGGATGGATGAAAGTAGTCTCCAGTAAAAATAAAAAGGTAGGTCATGGTGAGGTTATCTGAAACAGACATTGAATTTCCACGAAAACACAGATATTCTCCCAGAGGCTTAGCACCATTTGAGAATACCAGGAAATTCCTGCAAGTCAGGTGTCATACACGACTCTCCTACTCCTAGCACCATTCCACTAATCAATCAGTACAGACTATTCTTGGAGAGCATCCCACTGTCGTTGTGGCTGTATTATCACCCATGCCTATGCTGATGGTGCTGCAGCATGCAGCATAGTATTGGTCTATGCTGATGGTAAAAATATTGACCTGTGTATATGAAAGCTAGGCCCCTGACCATATATCCCTATACCCCCACAACACACCATTAAATCCCCACACACCCCACCACACACACCAAAATCCTCACCACACCCCTACACCTCCACCACACACACACCACACAAACCTACGCCCCCTCAACCCCCACCACACACACCTAGACCCAAACCACACACCCCCAACCCCCCCACACCCCCTCAACCCCCACAACCCCCACAACCCCCACCATACAAACCTACCCCCAACCACACACACGCTCAACCCCTACCCCACCCCACCACACACACCTATACCCCCACTACCCATCCACCCTACCCTAACCCACCCCCACCACACACCTATTCCCCCACCACACACCTGTCAAACAAATACTGATGTACTGCTTTTCACTCTATTATCGCCGTGGAGGCTGCGGTGTGGCGTGTCCTTTTCTTCCACAGCATTGTGAGGTTTGGAGAACGGCCTGTCTGGAGGTGAGAAAAGGCGGGTGGTATTGTCGGACCAGCGTCTGGTGGTGAAGTGCCGTCTGTGGAGGTGGCAGGGCGGGAGTGATGTCATAGGGAGGCAGCCTGGGTACAATCGGTGGCTACCAGCGTGTGGGCGCCACCTGGAGTCACCAGCGCATGGGCACCACCTGGAGTCACTAAAAGGGGGAACTAAAAGTATAGGTCGGGGTGTATAGTGGTGGGATCCCAGGTGTCCCGTCTCGGTCCCGAATTACCCATGTTGCCTATGCAACATGCCCAATTGAAACCACCCAAAGCTAAAAAGATAGCATTTTTCATGGCCCCACAAATTTTAAGTTACCACCCTATCGGACCCTATCGGACTTCTAATGTTTTTTTCTAATTTTTTCCCCCTGCAAATCCAAAGCCTGTAGAATGAGAATAAAAAGATCCCGGTGTATGAGGTAGTTAAATTTCAAGATATAGATCTTCAAAAATGCTAAAAATAACAATTTCCTCAATTTCACCAATTTCCAAATTTCGCTTTGGACCACTCTTGGGGATGGGCTTGTGGAAAATATTGGCACCCCTATTAAAATATTCAGATTTTTCTCTGACCTATTGATGAGTCTTGTCACCGCTATATTTTTTCAGGACCACATATGCTTGAGAAAAGCTTAAAGAAATAGGTTTTAAATGCTCCAGAGCTCAATTTGGCAAGTGATAAAATGAGGAGGTAAAATGCTGATCTGTAGGCCACAATTTTAGTTTTTTTATTGTGCGCATTTACTGCGGTGACAGTGACTGTAGCCCACTTGCCGTTTTCAATTTTAGCACTCTATTATTAAGAATAGCCAACATTTATTTTGTCTCACATTCGCTCATTCATGCCATCATGCATTGCTAAGAATCATGACAAACTTATTCTATTGTAAAAAATACAAGCTTTTTATTTTCATGTAAAAATCTAAATTATGCATTATTTGGTTTAGAAATGGTGATTAATTGAAGTTCAAATTCAACTTAAAAATTAAAACTATAGTCTGTAGTACAGGTTACAAAATTATACCATTGGCATAATGATGCTAGCTCTGGTCAAAGTGCGCCGGAGGTGTGAAAAAGTAGCGTATAATGCTTAAGTTAGTGGGGTTGACAAAGTATTGGCTTTCTTTAGCTTAGCAAAATCATATTCTAATCTGGGTGGTATTATTAAAAAGAAGAAATATAAAGCTTTATTTTGCTTTGGTTTTGATTTGAATTGATGAAAAAAACAGGAGACAGACGCTCAACTCATTTGGCCACCTCGTCTGGTCCTATACATGACAACCCACCATGATATCCTTGGAGAATCCAACAATGACCCATCCATCAGCGCTAATGGAAATCTAGAGAGAGACTATGGTCTTCTTCCATGTGACGAGCACAGTGCAGGTATCGCCTATACAGTCAGTCAGGCCCTTGTAGCACTCCTTAGTTGTACCACATCCCACCACATTAATGGACGAAGATGTGAAGACACATGAGCTCTCCAGCTGTACAGGAGGGGGAGAGGGGTATAGAGGGGGGTAGGGAGTGGGGGAAGAGAGAGGGGGAAGGGAGAGGGGGGAAGAGAGGGAGGAAGGAGCGAGGGGGGAAAGAGAGAGGGAAAGAGGGAGGGAAAGAGAGGGAGAGGGAAAGAAAGAGTGAGAGGGAAAGAAAGCGGGGGAGGGAAAGAAAGGGAGAGGGAAAGAGAGGGTGAGGGAAAGGGAGAGAGAGGGAAAGGGACAGGGAAATAGAGAGGGAGAGGGAAAGAGAGAGGGGGGATAGAAAATCGACGTTTTGCACTGCGTGGATCGGCAAATTAATTGGCCGGACGCCTTTGTTTTGCTCCCGATGCCGTTTTCATCACATGCAGTCGCAATGACGAACTAATCTATAGATGACAATATATTAGGAATATTAGTTACCTTTCTATGAAATGATGTGAAGAATGTAGTGATTATTGATTCGAGGAATGGTGAATATCCATATCCACAGCATCAATTTTGGCTAATATTACATTTGGCTAATATTAGCTTCAAGCAGCCATTTGCAATCGAAACAGTGATGAAAGAACAGCTCTGATTGGTTTAGCATGACCACCCCCGAAGCCACTTGAAAGCCTATATCTGATTGACTTAGATGCCAGGTGGCACGAGCCTGATGATTCAGTTCCACCATGCACTGAATGCCTGGCTGTCACAACATGACACCGCTATCATCTATCTATCCACTGTCAACCGCTGGTTGTGACGCTGCTCTTTGCGCTGATGAAGTCACCTCTAGGCCGGGGCTGGGTGGCGTATTAGGCCGGGGCTGGGTGCCGTATTAGGGTTGCAAACTGGACCTGGGTTCACCCCCCCCCCCCCTCGGGGCAGGTCCAGTCATGTTCTTTGTGCTGCGGTCTGTGTCGGTTCTCACTCGCTATTCACCGGGTGTAATCTGTCAGTACCCTGGGGTTCAGAAGTAGGTCAACCTGCCACCACTCGGCGGACAGGTGGGCATGGCTGCTCTTCTCCTGCTTGTCCTTCTCCGCTTTCTCCATCTCCTCCATCTCCTCCTCCTTCCCCTCCTCCTCCTCCTCCTTCTCCTTCTCCTCCTTCTCCTCCTTCTCCTCCTCCTTCTCTTTCTCCTCCTCCTTCCATTCCTCGTTCTCCTCCTCTTTCCCCATCTCCTCCTTCTCCTCCTCCTCATTCTCTTTCTCCTCCTTCCCCTCCTTCTCCTCCTTCCCCTCCTCCTTCTCCTTCTCCTCCCCTTCTCCTTCTCCTTCTCCTTCTCCTTCTGCTCTTTCCCCTCCTTCTCCCCTTCTCCACCTCCTTCCCCTCCTCCTTCTCCTGCTGCTCCTTCTCTTTCTCCTCCTCTTTCCCCTCCTTTTCCCCCTCCTTCTCCTCCTCCGCATTCTCTTTATCCTTCTTCCCCCCTCCTCTCCTTCTCCTCCCCCTTCTCCTCCTTCTCCCCTTCTCCTTCTCTTTATCTTCCTCTCCTCCCTCCTCTTTATCTTCCTTCTCCTCCATTTTCTCCTTCTCCCCTTCTCCTCCTCCCCCCTCCTGCTCCTCCTCCTTCTCCTCCTTCTTCTCCTTCTTCTCTTTATCCTTCTTCTTCTCCTCCTTCCCCTTCCCTTATTGCTCCTTCTCCTCCTCCTTCGCGATTTCCTCCCTCGCCCCTCTTGCCCCTCTTCCCCCAATACTTCTCCTTATCCCCCTTCTCCTTCCCCTCCTCCCCCCCCCTTCTCTTATGCATCTCCCCCATTCTCCATCTCCATTTCTTTCTCCTCTCCTTCTCCTTCTCCTTCTCATTATGCTCCTTCTCCTCTTCTCCTCCTTCGTCTACTCCTTCTCCTTCTTTTCCTTCTCTTCCCCCCACTTCTCCCTCTCCTTCTCCCTCTCCCTTTCCTCCTTCTCCATCTTCTTCACTTGTATTCCTTCTCTTTTCTTTTCTTCTTCTTCTTCTTCTTCATCTTTATCTTCTCTTATTTATTTTACCTCCACATTTTTCTTCTTTTCCGCCTTTTCCTTCTTCCTTTTCTTTTTCTTGGTCTTCTCTCCTCCTCCCTTTTCTCTTTCTCATTCTTCCGCTTCTACTGCTACTTCTTCTCCTTCTCTTTCTTCCTCACTGTCTTTTTCTTTTCTAGCCGTGTTCCTTCTCATTTCTTCTTGTTGTAAATATAGTTTATTCCTTGAATAAAGTCTTTTGTCAGCACTGAGGCAAACTTACATATGGCTTTTCTACTCTCCCCCTACATCTCCCCCTCTTCCCTGTCACCCCCTCTTTCTATTTCTCTCCCTCTCCCCTTCTTACTGCCCTCTCTCCCTCTCCCGCTTTCCGGCTCTTCCTCTCTCGCTCTTTCCCCTCACTATCTCCCTCTTTCTCTCTTCCTCTCCCTCTTTCCCTCTCCCTCTTTCCCTCTCCCTCTCCCTCTCACCCTCTCTCTCCCTCTCTCCCTCCCTCTTTCCCTCCCTCTCCCCCTCCCCTCTCCCCTCTCTACCTCTCTTCCGCGCTCCCCCTCTCCCTCTCCCTCTCTCCCCTCCCTCTCTCCCTCTCTCTCTCCATTCCTCTCCCCCCCTCTCTCCCTCTCCCCCTCTTCCCCACTCTCCCTCTTCCGCACCCCCCTCTCCTTGTCTCCCTCTCTGCCTCTCTCCTTCTCTCCCTCTCCGTCTCTGCCTCTCTCCCTCTCCCTCTCTCCGTCTCCCTCTCTCCCTCTCTCCCTCGCTACCTCTCTGCCTCTCTCCCTCCCTCCCGCTCCCTCCATCTGCCCCTCTCTCCCTTCCTCTCCCTCCCTCCCCCCCTCTCTCCCTCTCTCAATGGCTGTCTTGGAATTGGGGTGGGGATTGGGGTTAAGCTATATATTCCAGTTGAATCTCCTTTTCACCACAAATGCATTGGCCGGCTTTCTGACCTTTGCAACAATGGTGCTTTTGGACACCTTACCGGTGGGATGATGAGATTGTGTGACCCAATAGTTGGTATATGAGGCCGCTGTCACAATTTGCAAAGGATGCATGAGTAGAATGGAAGAGATCGCCATCACCAATGTCACTGTCACGCACACCTTTTCTAACCACTTATAAAACACCCACACCGCAAACTTCTGCCCCCATTCTAAATACCACGTAAATACTCATATGAATCCATTGAATATCAATGTTGTCACTGTGGTACTTGTAGGTGGGTGTCAGGAACCATTGTGCTGTTTACTGTAAATTGTGTATTTAACCGCTATTGTTCGCTCACATTAATGTGCTCTATAATCTATTATGGGAATATAAACAAGGACATCACCACTTATCAGTTCTCTTCTATGTATTAGTTATTACCTACTATCCTACTGTCATAGGAGTTAGTTCCTGCTTCTGCCACTATGGCGCCACCTGTGAGTGGCTCCTGGTCACCCTGATACCAGCTGCGTCTGGTCACTGCCGCCTCCACACCTGCTTGGATGGTCAGATTTTAATCGATATACCATTGTTGTGTAAATAATCTTGAATTGAAAAATGGCTAGAAGACCACTGCTTCGGCGCTGACAAAAGAACTTATTCAGCAGAATAGACATATTTACACATAAGAAAACAACCCACAACACATCTAAACACCCGCTGCCACATTCGCATATAGATGTTGCTAGGATGTAAAACAACAAACAAACAAACACACCAAAACTAAAGGTGGAGTAGATATGTGCTGTATATTTTAATATGCAAATATTATTACCAATGAAGTGTCACTCCATCGTTAGTTCCCTGAGTGGCCACTATCCGGGACTGGCATCACTGTTGTCTCTGCCACCGATTTGGCAGGCAAGGGGGCACCACCCACTACCCCAGCCACATCCGCCTTTCCGTATACATCACCACTTGCCAGATATTCCTTAATGATCAAGATGTTCATCAACAGTTGTCGCTCATTTATTGTTATTGGGCTCGGTATTATAACCTTGTGAAGTTATGTATTTATTCATTTATTTATTACCCTAATACCATGGTAACTTATCCTGCAGATTACACGCACTAACTGAATTATCTGTCAAATGGCCAGAAGCCCAGAGCCTCGGCACTGACAAAATAGTTTGCTAAATAAACTATAGTTCTACTATACAGTCCGGCTACATAAGAAATAAGAAATAAACAACTGGGGGGTGGGTTGAGGGAACACTTTAATTCGGTCTGGCTGGCCTAAAGTGCCTAGCCGGTAAAAGTTCACAATTTGGAGAACAAGTGAAATAATGAATGTCAGCCCCACCAAGCTCAATAAAAGATCTTAATAAATACAAATGATTTCTAAAAGAACAAACGATGAGAGACATGCAGAATTTGCATATAAACTAACATAAACAAATTAAAATATACATATCACACCAGCTTCATAGCTGTCCAGCGACGAAAACAAGCACCCTCAAAGGAGCTTAATCGCTATGGGCAGAATAAATACTGTATCAATAAACAATTTTTTTTAAAGAGACAGGTGGCGCTGTAGTCATGCGCGTCGTTCGGTGCTGTTTCGCACACTGCGACCAGTGATTGGCCAATAACCAGTAATGAAATAGAACAATGCAGAACCAATATAGCAACAATTAAATGATAATAAGCAACAATAATAATTACTCCGCCATTTTATATATAAATAATTCATTAAGTCCCTCAGTTAGCACCTAATTAATGATGCAATAAATGGGTGTAGGTGTGACAGCTAATGGCTTCTGCTGGCGTTATAGGTAATGTGCTTTGTGTATATTATTTGGAGAAAGTTACCACATTGGATCTGAAAGGGTGCATTGCGTTTTGTGGCCTTTAAGGAACTTAAGACAGGAAATTACCACAAAGGTCATTTCTGATTGAAAAACAGATTGTTTGACAAACACCTCGGATTCTGCAGGGACAGTGTGCACTCATGGTGACTTTATAGTGCTGCCCCACTGGAAGACTAGGCCACTAGCACAATCACCTCATAGTCCATTCAGTCACATTATCCTGTCACTGAGCCAACCACTCCTTGCCCTATCCTAATAATGCTGAGTGCCTGGCTAGGAAGCGACAAGTATACATTTTAACAACTCATTGGTTTGACTCGACCAAGCTTCGAACCCACAAACCCATGAGTTCGGATCCCCTGATCTCCCAAAACAGGAGACGGACGCTCAGCTCATTCGGCCATCCCGTCTGGTACCCAGAGGTGTGTCGACTGGCTGTTTGTAGTAATTGAATTGACTACTTCCCGAAAGGCATATGCTGCACAGTTGTGCACATACGTAGATGACACATTCCTGATGTCAAATTGACACTTGTTGCTACCTAACCTGGTATTTGGCCTTAATAGGATAGGGAAAGGACTGGTTAGCTCAGTGTCAGGACAATGTGACTGAGCTGGAAATTACATCATGGTGCCAAGGGGCTTGGTATCCCAGTGGGGCAGTGCTATTAAAGTGCAATGTGCACTGTTGCAAGTCGGTACCCATCCTGATTTGATCTTAGATGCTGCCAGGATGTAAAACCCCAACAAAGAAGCCAAACAATGCCTTCCAAGATGGAAATAGAAACCGTACCCATTAACTGAAACCATGATCCGAGATCTTGTAATAATATGGGAACTCGGCCTTCTGAGCCCCACACATTACTAGTCTCCACAGGTGTGTTGTTCCCACCTGTAATTACTCTCAACAACTCATCAGGAAGAAAGAAAGACAAGTCGCGCAAGATTGACAGTGAAGAAGTTGTGCTTTATTGGCATCAACTCCTGTTCACCTCCTGGCGACCTATCACCCTCACTCCTTACGAACTGCCCACACAGATCCTCATGACTCTTGCTGGTGTATAGAAGAATCAGTGCCTACAGCCCATTGAACCTGAGTCCAATGGTTATTGCACACAGCTCACTGTCTTTTGAATAGATTCTGCTAGTTTGAGTGTAGAAAGTGGAGTTGTGTCTTGCTAGAGAGCCTAGCGAAGAGTGCCTCCCGAGAGTGCTTCTCCCAGTGTCTTAGAGTGGGGTCTGTGTGTCAGGTATAAGGAATGCAGGTGACTGGGCTCCCACAGCCAGCCAATCAGACACCCTCTACAGCCTGGGCGGGTGACGCCCTAATAGGGGGCAGCTGTCACTCAACCCCCAGCTGCAGGTGGTGTCCATAATGTATGCAGGATGGCTGGGTGTGCTTGCCCATCGGCCCCGTGGTAACAGGTAGTTGCAGACAGTTACAACAAACATATATTAAAAATGCCCTTCCCCTCCACTTGCATTCTTTCTGGTGCATGGAGGGAACATTTAAATAATTATTAACTGTCTCTTAAGTATGAACATCACATCACAATCTCGGTCGCTATGTGTTATCACATTTCCACATATGCGCTTATGTCGCACAGCGAGTGGGACACCCATTGCTTCTCTGTTACATAAACCTGTTCCCCAATCCATCGCCTGAGAATAGTAATGCTCTTTGCCACTATATAAATCTGAACCGAAAATCCGCATATATCTATGAAAGAGGCAAGCAAAAATAACTTTGTTTTTGTTAAACCTGTTGAATGTGCATTGTCATGTTAATCATTCCTGGCTCTTATTTATTTATGATTAATTATGCGTGTTTAATGTGTCTGATTAAACATTGACCCATTGAGGATTACATCTGCATTTAGCTCCCACTTCGCCCACCAGAGGGCGTCACTGGTGTTTACGGCGTCACCTTGCCTATTGTGCAAAAATAATATTATTAATGTTACATAATCCAATGTTTTTAAGTTTCTGCCATATTTTGTAAGATAAATATCGCTCAGTGTCATGATAATATGACTGGATGGCCATGAGGTTATGGTGCTGGAGGCCAGGTCTCCCAGTGGGGTAACACTATATAAAGCTACCATGAGTGCACACTGTCTCAAGTTGGTACCCACTTCATATGACCTTAGATGTTGCTAAGATGTAAGTCCCCAACAAAACAAATATAACCTAGGAGCATCAAACCACAATAAATATATCATGAGTGTACCAGTGTCTTAATTAATATGTAGGATAAAAACTGGTTCATTGTGTTGGTTTAAGAAATTATCTGATGCTGTCCTTTGACTATTCAGCTTTAAATCAAAACACTTATCTAGATTTAATTCTAAGTATCCAACTTAGATACTGGCGCACTTATTAAGCATTCATTGCTACATTGCAAGGAATACTAAGTGAATTTAATAGAACCTGTTACTGCTGAAGCCTATGGTTTAAAAGTTTTGATGTGCATGCCAACAATAATTATCCATGCTTACATATCAAATATCTCCAAAATTAACTATTTAAAATAAAAGTTTGTTCGTTTGTTTAATGACCCTCTCAGCACAAAAAGTAAACATCGGCTATTGGGGGTGTAAAATAAAAGTTACCTCAAATTAAAGTATTGTAAGTTATAATGATAAACCTAATATATTTTTCTAAATTAAATAACCTTCAAGATTCTAAACCATCAGAATATTCAAATTTAATTAGAGTTGGACATTAAAAGTGGTCCAATGATTTGTTTCTGTTCACAGATTTATTCCGGATGTGGTACATTAAGCAGTCAGCCATCGAATACGAAGCCATAGTAAATAATGTGTAACCATGGAAACACAATAAGCACATTACTGTGGCCTCCCTGACATCCTCTCACAGAGTGGTGAAAGCTGTGGCAGTTAATGCAGTGATAATCTGACAAGTGCTGTTGTAAATGATTAACAATAAATATTGACCTGTATGTAGGAGCTATTTGGAAGCACCAGGACGCATATACCTTTATTGACCGCATTGTTGTCAGAACAGCAGCACTAATACGAAGCGCTCAGGACTTGGAATTATTTGTAATTCCTAGAATATGTTCGATAATGTAATACTATATATATATATGGTCAATTCTCACGACTGGTGTGCATTTTTGGAATAAAGTGTCTGTCTGTTGTCAATTGCTATTGTGTTGAAAACCATGTGTACATACCAACCATGTGAATGAAAATAAATATAATAAATACAAATCGGACTATTATGCATAACTTTACTCAAATTAATGTGAAAAAAACATCAACCCATCAACTTACGAAATGCATACTTTGCACGGACCTAACAAAATTAGATGCGCTTCAGAATGATATTTAGCACATATAATCTCATCCTATACGTGTTGTGCATTCAGCAATATGCTCAAAGCTATGCTGTGATAATATATAAGTGAAATACATGCTATTATATCAGGAAAGACAAGAAATCTTACAAATTGGCATCGACTTACAAATGCTTTTCAAATATTTCTACAGCCTATACTTTTAAACATTAGTGAATTATATATATTTTTCAATCAATCAATAGTTCCGTCCTCTAGTCGAGGGTTGGATGCAATGGTTCTCCACTTGTCCCGATGGTGTGCTGTTCTGATAGACTGTGAATAATTCAAGCCTGTCCACTGTGAAATATTTGTAAACCATGATGTTCTTGGTCTCCCTCTCCCTCTGCTGCCATTCACCTTCCCTTCCAACAATGTACGGTATATTGAACTCTGACGAATGATGTGGCCAAAATAAATAAGTTTCTTTGTCTGTATAGTGGCAAACAAGCGTTTCTTATTTTTATGTTTTCTGAGAACTTCTTTGTTGGTGATCTTCTTTGTCCATGATATTTTCATCATCCTTCGATAAGTCCACATCTCAAATGCTGCTAAATGTTTGTACATTTTCTTAGAGATTGTCCATGTCTCAGCCCTATACATTAGAGTAGACCACACATAACACTGAAGAATACGCTTCCTTGTTTGTATTTTCTTTTTAAGGGAGCCTATTATAAGAGGTACAAAATGCTGTGAAGTCCTTCCCCCTAGCTTTAGAATACTGCCCTCTACCAGCAGTTATCAGGCCATACATCAACTTACGAATTCGTCAAATTACGAAACGCATCACCAGGTTGGAGAGCTTACCTTGTTTTGCCCGACTCGACTTTACCCAACTCAACTTTACCCGACTTGACTTTACCAGACTCGACTTTACCAGACTCGACTTTACCTGACTCAACTTTACCCGACTCGACTTTACATGACTCAACTTTACCCGACCTCACTTTACCCGACCTCACTTTACCCGAAATCACTTTACCCAACCTCACTTTACCTGACCTCACTTTACCCGACCTCACTTTACCCGACCTGAGTTTACTCGACCTCACATTACCTGACCTCACTTTACCCGAACTCACTTTACCCGAAATCACTTTACCCAACCTCACTTTACCCGACCCCGCTTTACCCGACTCCACTTGGATGACTCAGCAATGTATTTGTCTTCATTGAACAACACCTTTAGACTGTAATGATGATGTATATGGGTCGTTTCATGGCAAATGGGGCAAAAGTGTGACATGAGAGTAAAAAATGAATATTGTGTATTTTCCTAATTATTTCACTTAGTAGCCAACTCTTGTCCATATATATCCTAGGTTGAAGGAAAAGATAGTTGGGGTTACCATTTTGTCAGAAAACTAATGGAGTAGCCAGACCCAAGTGTGGACTTATTAATCACCAAGTGTGGATTTATTAATCAAATCAATTATTTAATCAAGTTTATTGCATGAAACAATTAATTTTTACATTGTGGTCCCCTAAGTATAGAAATGCACTGTAAAGAAATCTGCATAGGATGATTATATTTTCCCCAAATTTGAATTGTAGATGTAACACAATAGAAGGGGACACCAAAAATAATATGGAACTTCAGCTTCAATATTTTTTCATAAAGCTTTGTGGACAAATTATATTAGTAGCCATGGTACTAGAAAATAGCCTTACACATGCAACAATAGCCACTGTTTTTTTCACTGAAGCTACGGCTATCCCAGGATACCATATTTCCTAATTTAACGAGCAGAGGACAAGCAGGGGACACAACATTTACGTCCAGAACCAGTTTAATCACCCTGGAATATTAGATATAAAAAAATATATGTATGCATGCAAAATGAATATTTATTTCCAGTAGGAGTCTTCTTTTATTATTTCCTTGACTAAGAGGTAATATTCTATGCAAAATAAAGGTAAGCTGTAGAAAAGTCCAAATTCTCCATGTCACAACTTCATGCATTTAAAACACAATATTTTCAGACTGAAACTGTTGGCCTTTTTACTATGTCACATTAGGCCTTAATGTTGTCATATCTATGTCTCCAAAGTGTAAGAGTACCAGTTATATAAAGAAAATACCTACTCTACTCTTTTCATAATTGTTTTTGACCATTACATATTGAAAAGTACATTTACAGACAAGACTAATACAACAAATCATAGGATGGCAACATGGATGACAACTAGTTTCTTAATGCATTGTAATTTGTGAAAACATCATTTTGAACAAGTATAATATCATAATATACCATTTCCTCAGTTTTCTAACCATGTTTATGCTTACAACCGATTTAGTCATATTACAAAATACCATCAACTTATGAAACGCATTTTCTATTGAACCCCTGTTATATTACTATAATCCTCATAGGCACTTGTTATTTACCACTGAAAATCCCATTTATTGTACTTTAAGCGTATTTCAGTTATTTAATATAGTATGGAGTTGGGAAAACGCAATAATAGTTGATATAAGATGACATTTGAAGGACTAGACTAGAAAATTATTTATATTTTTTCAAAAGTGAAAAAGATAGAGGAATTCAATGTAAATGCCTATGTCAATTATCATTGGCGAGTAGCAACATCATTAATATGCATGTAGGAACACTAAAATCTGCAGGAAAATAATGAATATACCTGAAATAAGGCCATTCTATGATATTTCTTATGTGTTTCGTAAGTTGATAGTCAAAATAAGATTTTATTTTTAAACCTCTCTACAGGCTTAATTTTTTTTTCTGGATAGCCTGATGTTATATATTTTCTGATAAATAAATGAAAAACATGATACTGGTAAATCACTCTTTTAAAAAGAAATGCACACCAGTCGCGAGAATCGACCATATATATATGTAATTGTATATGTAATTGTATATATACAATATATATGTAATTGTATACATCCAATTTTTAAGCGAGTGGTACAGGCAAGAGACTGAGTCGTGACAGCTGAATAGGCCAGGTGGCAGCACCACTCAAGGCAGAGAGCCTTCCATTCGCCTGAGTTGTTAAGTGTCAATAGTTGTGAGGTGTCCAGATAAGGTGCAACCAGAGGCACCATTAAATGATAATCAGTTTACGGATAATTATACTTATACAGCACATATATATAAATATAGGCCTTCTCCGTATGTGCTCCCATTTAATGCAGCGCCTAGTTTTCCTGGTTCCCCGAGTTTCACTCACCCTCATATTTGAGTTGGAATCCATAGAGTGGAGGAGGAGGTGATGAGGAGGTGGGAGAGGGGGGGGGGGGAGTTAGGCAGGCAGGAGGTGAGGAGGAGGTGGGAGGGGGGGGGAGTAGGCAGGCAGAAGCTGGTGGGGGAGTGAGGAGGAGTGGGAGAGGGGGGGGGGGAGAGCAGGCAGGAGGAGCTGAGGAGGAGGTGGGAGAGGGGGATAGCAGGAGGAGGGGGAGGAGGGGTGGGAGATGGGGAGTAGCAGGCAGAGGTGAGGAGTGGAGGGGAGAAGCAGGGGAGGAGGAGGAGGTGGGAGGGGGGGTAGCAGGCAGGAGGAGGTGAGGAGAGGTGGGAAGTGGGAGTAGCAGCAGAGGAGGAGGAGAGAGTGGGAAGGGGGGGGTAGCAGTCAGAGGGAGGTGAGGAGGAGGTGGAGAGGGGAGTAGAGGGAGTGAGGAGGTGGAGGAGGGGGCAGGCAGTAGAAGTGAAGGAGAGGTGGAGAGGGGATAGCAGGCAGAAGGAGGTGAGGGAGAGGGGAGAGGGGGA
The DNA here is from genome assembly GCA_030323885.1 of Branchipolynoe longqiensis. Taxonomy (NCBI): domain Eukaryota; kingdom Metazoa; phylum Annelida; class Polychaeta; order Phyllodocida; family Polynoidae; genus Branchipolynoe; species Branchipolynoe longqiensis. Next base: position 107,625,401 of record CM059189.1, on the reverse strand, counting down.
GTGCAGGCAGGGGAGGTGAGGAGGAGAGGGGGAGTAGCAGGCAGGGGAGGAGGAGAGGGGGATAGCAGGCAGAAGGAGGTGAGGAGGAGGTGGGGGAGAGGGGGGGTAGCAGGCAGGAGGAGGTGAGGAGGTGGTGGGAGAGGGGGAGGTGCAGGAGAGGGGTGAGGTGGAGGTGGGACGGGGGGAGTAGCAGTCAGGAGAGGTGAGGAGGAGGTGGGAGACGGGAGTAGCAGTCAGGAGTGTGAGAGGAGCGGGAGATGGGTAGCAGGCAGGAGGAGATGATGGAGGAGGAGGTGAGGAGGTGGGAGAGGGGAGAGCAGCAGGAGGAGATGAGGAGGACCTGGGAGAGGGGGAGGAGATGAGGAGGAGGTGGGAGAGGGGGAGTAGCAGTCAGGAGGAGGTGAGGTGGAGGTGGGAGAGGGGGAGTAGCAGGCAGGAGGAGATGATGGTGGAGCAGGTGAGGAGGAGGTGGGAGAGGGGGGGTAGCAGGCAGGAGGAGGTGAGGAGGTGGGAGATGGGGAGTAGCAGGCAGGAGGAGGTGGGAGAGGGGGAGTAGCAGGCAGGAGGAGGTGAGAAGGAGGTGGGAGAGGGGGAGTAGCAGGCAGGAGGAGGTGGGAGAGGGGGAGTAGCAGGCAGGAGGAGATGGTGGTGGAGGAGCTGAGGAGGAGGTGGGAGAGGGGGGGTAGCAGGCAGGAGGAGATGGTGGTGGAGGAGCTGAGGAGGAGGATGTGCATGTGTCAGCGGCTTTTGAGGACATGGCGTGCTCTGAGGACTTATCCCCTTCCCATTACCTGGCGTTGTGACCGTTGACACCACCTGGCAGTCGCCCATGAGCATCTGCTTCTGCATTGTCGCACTGTAATTGCCCGTCCTGTGTGGTGGGGGGGGGGCACTCTGACAGGGACACTAACCCTAGCCCTGGCTAGGGCCCACCGCCGGCCATAGACAGGGCGGCTCGGATTTCATACTTGCTAGCGCCTCATGTTTCTAATGTCCCAGAGAAATCTTCATCACACATATATTTTATTACATAAATGAGGAGTCGCTAGCTCTCGTTGAACAGGCGGTAGGTATGGCTTCATGCATATAGCTAGTTAGTGAAGTTTTACTTGCATAAACTGTGGATTAGCAAATGGGACTAAATTTGCTTAGCAGTGAAAGAGAAATGTTGGTGTGATTCATTGTGATAGGCAAATAAACCAATTTTACACTCATTAAAGGTAAATACAAATTATTGATCCTGGAGAAGGGAAAGCATGCACACATTTATGCAATATAATTATATATATGCTCATAGATATACATATGTTGTATAAATATTTTTATATATATATATATATATATATAAAAGAAAATGTACACATATATGTATATGGGTCGTTTCATGGTAAATAGGCCCAATGCGTTTTTCAGTATGTAATGGTCAAAAACAATTATGGAAAGAGTAGAGGAGGGACTTTCTTTATAGAATTAGTATTCTTATACTTTCGAGAGATAGATATATACAAATTAAGGCATAATGTGACATAGTAAAAAAAAAGCCAAAATTGTCATTCCAAAAATATGGTGTTTTAAAGGCATGAATTTGTTACATCGAGAATGTTGACTTTTCTACAGCCCACCAGACCTTTATTTTGCATAGAATATCACGTGTTAGTCAATGAAATAATAAAAGGAGACTCTTACTTGAAATAAATGTTCATTTTGCATGCACATATATATATTTTATATCTAATATTCCAAGGTGATTAAACTGGCTCTGAATGTAACTGTGGTGTCCCCTGCTTGTTTCCTGGTTTTTTACTAAGGGAATATGCTATTCTGTGAATACCAGAGGTTCAACAAGAAAACCCTTGGTACTGTTGCATGCAATATAATTTTCCAACTAAGCTGTATGGAAAAAAAATTGAAATTGAAGTCCATATTATTGTTGGTGTCCCCTTCCATTCTGTTGCGTCCACTACTACAAATTGGGCAGAAAATAAACATCCTATGCAGATTTCTTTACAGTGCATTTCAATACTTAGGGGATCACAACATAAAAATTAATTGGTTCATGCGATAAACTTTCTTAAATAATTGTCTTGTTTAATAAATCCACACTTGTTAATTAATAAGTCCACACTTCGGGCTGGCTACTCAATTAGTTCTTGTTTTTCTGACAAAATGGTAACCTCAACTATCTTTTCCTTCACGTTAACAGTATATATATGGAGAAGAGGAAAATACACAATATTCATTTTTTACCCTCATGTCACACGTTGGCCCCATTTGCCATGAAACGACCCATATATATGTGTATTATGAATATGCTTCCGTTCCAACAAGTTAAAGCTAATGGATGAACAAATTCTGGCTGGTAGCTCCTAAAAGGCTCCTTTTTATCTAACATAAAAATTGCGGGTGAGTGAAGGCCGATAGGATAGATATGCATGGGTGTGGTGTGCAACAGGGCCCATCCAACCCGTATTTGCCATGTTGAGGGGAGATAAGATGGTGCCCAGGCAGCTGCAACAGCCGCAACAGTTTAGACATGACACACAATAAGGTATCAACGAAGAACATTGCAGACAAGGTATAAGATACAACATGCTAGGTAAGTGAGTTAAGTGAGTTAGTGGGTAAGAGTCATTGCAGAACCTCCCACTCCATGCCCCATTCCGCATCTGTAGGGGTTGATGAGATTAGAAAAAGGCTGCAATGTCGGGGAGGAGAAGCATAGGCTCTGGTCTAAATAGTATTTGCATAATGTGTTATACTCCACACACACATATATATATATATATGTACTATATAATTTATTGTGTGGATATAAATAACGGCAACCCCATAATGTTTCTCTCAAACCATCTTATCTTCCATGTTATTCACTGTGGCGCGGGCATTCTCTCCTCCCCACCTCCTCTACACCGTGAGCCAACTATCACTTTCAAAACTGGTGACTAATGCCAGGCAACTCAACCCAAACCAAGCCCTAGTCTGTCCTTCTCATTCACAAGCAAAATGGGAAGGAAAGACTAGAACTTGGTTTGAGTTGAGTTTATTCCCCTGCACGGGCATAAGTTTGAAAGTGAGTTGTGAAAGAATGTTAGTGTTTGATGGTCAAGGGCACAGTTAGCAGGACGTAGAGAATGACTAACCATCAGCGCGTCATGTTAGTTTGACATGAAAGGGGATCAACTAACTGAACTACATATAAGGGTTCATTGAACCTAGGTATTGTGTACGAGAACCTATGCATGAGATACTCAAGTAGATATGTTTTATTACTAATAGTATGACAGTAGTATATAAATGTATCCCTTTGACTCAGGCCTGCATTGTATGTCCGGTAGTAGTATATATATGTATCCCTTTGACTCAGGCCTGCATTGTATGTTCGGTAGTAGTATATAAATATATCCCTTTGACTTAGGCCTGCATTGTATGTTTGGTAGTAGTATATAAATGTATCCCTTTGACTCAGGCCTGCATTGTATGTTCGGTAGTAGTATATAAATGTATCCCTTTGACTCAGGCCTACATTGTATGTTCGGTAGTAGTGTATAAATGTATCCCTTTGACTCAGGCCTGCATTGTATTTTCCGTAGTAGTATATAAATGTATCCCTTTGAGTCAGGCCTGCATTGTATGTTCGGTAGTAGTATATGAATGTATCCCTTTGACTCAGGCCTGCATTGGTAGTAGTATATAAATGTACCACTTTGACTCGGGCCTAAGAAACAATTGTTACTGCCTGAATGGAGTTTAGCTATCTAGCACTATTTAAGGTCAACTACAGCTGGGTTGGTTTGTAACTGTCTCCCTGAAGAATAAGCTAGGATGTATTACAATTAACAACGATGGAACAAAACAGGAATATCAGATCATCAGGTTTTGATTGGTTGAGCACCGCATAACCTTCAGAAGGAAACATTGCAGCAGAGATAACCTGCATATGTTTGTCAATCAGGTAGTGGTGCACAGAATTATATTACAAGGGAGCATATTATATATACAACTATAGTGTAATAATACATCAGGGCTCGATATAACCAAACTAATCCATTTCCTATGCGTGTTTTTCTTCAGGTGAGTTGCGTCATCCTGAGATGCCTTATTAGGCAGCAACTGGAAGCTCGGTAGGTCAACTCCTCAAAGGTTATTGATTTCTTAAGCTATCAGCATTCGTATGGGTTCCTTTAAAATCTGGAATGTTTTGGAAATTCAAAATAAGTTGTTGAGACCCTTGAAAGGACTGGTTGGCTCAGTGTCAGAATAATGTGACTGAGTATGCGAGATCAGGTCATGGGACTAGTGGCCTGGTCTCGCAGTGGGGCAGCACTATAGAAGTCACCATCTGGGTGTTCTGTCACAAGTCGGTACCCGTCCTGATATGACTTTAGATGTGGCCAGGATGTAAAACTCCAACTACCAACCAACATGCTGGGCATTAATGGTGCTCCTAAAGTTGCATCATGGGTAATGGGAAGTGCTGCATCCCAGACGTCTGATGAGGGGAGGTGTGATTGATGGCTGAGAACTGTCGGCTCAGCTAAAATAACAACGCAAAGAAATGTGTACTGAAACCAATTCAACATGTCCTTTGTTCTGTTTCAGCTTCAATAACAGTAGTTAAACAGAATTAACTCAAATAGGTAGCAGATTTGTGTCCTTAAAGTTGCATAGTCTGATGGTTTTGAGTTTTCTGTCATTTTCTGAGATAAGCATATTAGGTTGATCGGTATAATCTATTGTACTCTAGTTTGAAGTAACTTTTATTTTAAATGGCTAACTTTTAATATGTTTGAAGTGTAACCATACAAAATGTATTTTGGCCGGCATGCCAAAACTCTGACACCATAGGTTTTGGCAGTCTCGGGTTCTATTAAATTGACTCAGTATTGCCTTCTATGTCGCAACAATTGTGTAATAAGCACAGCAGTATCTAAGTTATCTCGTCATGAATATGGCCATAGCTGACCACATGGCGTAAAACCTTCAAGTCACTCACTCGAAGTTGGGTATTTAATATCAAATCTAGATACTTTTTTTGGTTTTGAAGATTTGATCTTTTCATCGGACTATGCAGCTTTAATAACGCTGGTGTTTTTAAAACTCATTCAAATGAGTATCATATTTTTTTTAAACTATTTTCACCAAGGTGGCAGACTCAATGTTTCACCCTTGGTTTTTTGGTGGTATTTCTTTTCTCCATTTTTGGCGGTAAGGAGAGGGTGTTGTTTGTTTCAATGAATTTAGTTTACTTTTTTTTCTTTCTTATGCAGATTAATTAAAAGTTCTCACTATTAAGTTATCAGTGCATATGTCACTACCCATATTGATATTGTCCAAGGACAGGAGTTCATGGCCTGCTTCTATTTGCAAAGGCACAGCACGGTTTGAAACTGACGATATCTATACCCAGTATCTGAAGCTAAACAAAGGCATTAGCAGAGGAAAGATTGTCTCCTTCACCTACGAGACTGTCTAACTGCAGCAATGTGCCACCGCATATTCCGAGCACAATTTGGACTCATCAGTCATCGATGAGTTCACAACAAATGATGAGTTGCTATTATCATCATCACCACCGATGGACAACCTGTATTGATATGATGCGATATATTGGTACTATAAAGAACCCCAACAAACCAAGTAAGCGAAACCAAACAATCAGTAAACATAATTTGGCTGGTTTTCGAAATCACACAGTGTAAATTGTGATGACCTTGGTTTCCTTTTGCCTCTTCTGATTGGCTGCTTGGATTAATAGCTGGTGCTGGCCGCGTCCTATGTTGGTGTACACATTTTATTATTTTTGTTGTGACAAGTTATTTATTCTGTCCGTAACGTATAAGGTCCTGTGAGGGTGCTTGTTTTCAATGCTGGGCAGCTGTGATACTGTTTTGGTCTGGTCCCGCACTCAGGAGTGTTTATCTGGTCTTGCTTGGGCCAACCATTCAGAGCTCTGGATGTTAGTAGTTTCTATATTAGACAGAAGGCCTGCCTAATATCCAGTAAAAAGCCCACACCCAGAGTCGGGTCTGTTTGCATTAGTGTGTCTGTCCCGCAGATGTCATCAGCGTGCCAAAAATGTTAGGAACGAATGCAGAACCTTTTAGCGTGTTACGTGCATTAGGTGCAATTATAGCTGAAAGGACAAGGACATTCTGGAACAGTGGGCCTCCTATTGGTTAACATTCGTGCACCAGGATCAGAGAAATCCATCCGAATTAAATTAGGCGTTGGCATTCTTACAAGACTTTCACGTAAATCATTAAGTAAAATATTCCGATATTCAGCAGGGGGGGAATGCACATGTTATATATATCTGTGAAAAGTGTAAATTGGTATTTAATGTATTAGAGGTGTGAAATAATGTGAAATAATGTGAAATAATATAATTCCCTTCTATAAGTACTAGAAAGATATATTTGGTATGTTTTAGACCCCCTTTAAATTCTAAGAATTATTGCATTGTTACCTAGTCTGTAAATTCATAACTTTCCCAATACTCAGCATTTATAGGTAAATCATCAACATTTTATATCTATTAGTCAGTCTCCACTATCAGGTGGGAGGGGTGGGGGCTGTCCATTGCTGTTATCCATGGCCACCTCGTCTCTCCTGATTATCAGTGTTGCTGGGGTCTGAGTCACCTCAATGAGAGCCCAGGTTACTGGATGGATACGCTGACCCTCTAAAATATCTACACATTTATTAAATTTGGTGTGTCAATGGTATCTATAATTCATGTAGTAAATTATGCTTTTGGAATAACACCAGAAGCTGCGGCCACAATATACTATATTTGAGATAAAAATTGAACTGATTCAATTATTCTATCTATTTGTGTCCACAAGTCAGTCTCATCGTTATTTTTAAGGCCACTAAAATATCTGAAACACCTATCTTGCTGTGGGAGGACCTATGTTGGATGTATTCCGTTATAAGGCTGGTGATTAAAAGATAGTGACAGACACACAGATTTGCTGCAGCCAGAAGGTCTCCTTGTTATTGACTGTTCCTTTCTGCAGAAGCATTCTCCATCCAGAGTCAGAAGAGTATGTTATATATTATTTTATATTATTTCATAGATTAATTTTATACCTAATTTTATAAATGGATGAGGAAAAAAATGGAAAAGAAAAAAACAGGCATGGTGATGCCTATTAGTGTCTACCAATGTTTTCTGCTCCATAGACTTTTGGAAGTGTGCTCCACCAGCGCTTGTTTCAGAGTGAGAAATCTCTCCTTTTCTGGCAGAAGTCTTCCTCATTTTGGTGGTGCGCATACACCATTGATTTGTAGTCTGACGCAGTGGCAGAATCGGTAGAGCGCAGGACTCTCGTGTGGGAGATTGGGAGTTCAATTCCCGGTCAAGTCAAACCAATGACTTACAAAATTGATACTTGTCGCTTCCTACTTTGGCGCTAGGCATTAATAGAATAGGGCAAGGGCGGGTTAGCTCAGTGTCAGGATAATGTGACTGAGTGGAATATTATGCCATGGTGCTGGTTGCCGTCAGTTTTGAAGGACCTAAGAGGCGAAATCCTAAAGAATTGATCAAATCCTAAAGAATTGATCAAATCCTGAAGAATTGATCTAAATTAGATAAATTGATCTAATTTAGACATGTAGGGTCAATCTAGGTAGGGAGATTGATTTTGAAAATATTATGCTTTCATTGGATTGTGTAACTTTAAGTAGTGGTGTCACAACACACCTAATACCCCAGACACACTACACTTGCGATCGCTTGCGACCGGTCGGCGACCTCTGGTGACCATTTTGGTATGCAAGAAGGTTGCAGGTGCTTGTAACCTGTCGGTGACCATAACACCATTGTGACCGCAGTTTGTGTCCGCGAATTTTACCGATTCTTTTTATCTTCACGAAACGCCAATATATATGACAATAATTGATTAGTTCGAATCCCATTCTTATATGACCTTAGATGTTGCTAGAACATAAAACCCAAACAAGAAAGATTTAGGCATGGGTGATACCGCAGTCACGATAAGGACAGTTGAAGCCTGAATTTCGGCATTTTCCCATGATTCCTTGACAGTGTTAAACCTATGAGGGAATATCAGCATTTTCGCGGAAATTTATCGTTGGTTCTGCTGCAATCCGCTAGGTGGCGCCAAGGTGTCAGTCAGATTTCCGCTTTCCCCCCTGATGCGTAGGTTGTGACGTCATAGCAGGCTCACTTCTCAGTTTCAGCACTTATTGCACACCCCCGGTTACTTCCCCTCCATTATGGTAGAATGACAGGTTGAAACACAAAGTAACTCCTTGATGTGAGACTCAAATCTTGGTGGGTTTCAAATGTTTATTTCACAAGAACATGATTGGTAGTACACTAAATATGCACATAAGCTTTTTGCGATCCTGTTGTAAGCGATCCTGTTGTAAGTAAGGTCATGGTATAAGGATCCACCAGCACCTGCCTGCGAGACATGCTGACTGCAACTCCGGCTGGGAACGCTTTGTGACAGATAAATGCGAGTGACAAAAATAAAGCGTTAATTTCAGATGTAAAACAGAAAAGGCATGTATCGTTAGCGTTAGTACTGCCATTAATAGTAAGCATAGTCCATGATACTATCTGCCTTTTTTGTATTATATCACTGAATTGTCACTAGAAAAGACAAAGGTGTAATTAGTTGAAACTTTGATGGAAAGAATATTATCACATGCTTTTACACATCAGGCTACCTGCATGGTTGATTGATTGATCGATTGATTGGTGGTTGGTTCATGCCATGGTGGCAGCAAAGGTCATATTCATGGCGAGAAGTGTTCACCTTTTATTCTGTCAAATTATTATCCAACCATCGCTTTTAGACAGAGTGTAAAAGCGTACAATTAATTGTGTGCCGAATGACACTTGCGATGAAGCTAACAGCTCACAATCATGAAAATTGCGGCAAAGAAATTAAAATCTGAGGTTAAAATTCAAAGTTATCAATTTAAAAAAAAGAAGTTGGAGGCTTACGTCACTCCATATATATATATATATATATATATATATATATATATATATATATATATATATATATATATATATATATGGAAGTTGGAGGCTTACGTAACTCCATCTCATTATATTACATCGCAATGCCAACATGTTCCGCCCCCAAGTCAGCGAGCCAATCAGGGTTCGCCTCTTTTCTACCACTTCAAACTTACTCCACCATGCAGTGTCAACCTCTGCATATCATACTCCCTCCCACCTGCCCTCCTTTTCCCCCGATTAGTCATGAACTACTTCTTTAGCACAAAGTCATTTATTTGTGAACCGGTTCGCATCGCTTCATGTTTTGGTACAGAAGGCTCTATTGTCAAATGCTCTGTTCATAGTAAGCACTTTGGCTTCTCTCTTTGTGTGATTCAGTTATTTTATGTCTGTATATATGTACATAGATGTGATATATATATATATTTATATTTATATATAGTATAGAGTGCTGCCACGTCCACAGTGCTTGGATACATTCTCATCACAACAAATTCAATTTAACAGGCATTAAGGTATCAATCCATAGGCTCGTATGAGCACCAAGGCAAGATTCCATTAAAGCCGAAATTCCATTAATGTGTCTTTGTGTATATAAAGCATCATGTGTAATGCGTAAAGTAATTGAAACAATTGTGGGATGACTCCATCAGTGAGTGGCCATGTGCACGTGTGTGTAAAGTCGAATCGCGACAAGCAGTGAGTCAATGCGTTTTGGTAAATGAATCTGAAGACCTTCCAATGTACAGTACCAGTGTTAAACAGAGTTTTAAAGTGATAGTAAATATCTTATGTAGTATCATGTACTGACTTGTTACAGGGGTTCTATCACAATTCCACACCAGAAAATGTCACTTCCGGTAATCCTACAAGTAATCTTACAAGTAATCGTACAACTGTACATTCTTTACGCATGACACACGTCACAAGTCACACTACATATTAATGATATCCCGGCTCTAGTACATCTGCTGCTACTTTCTGCTACTTTCAGAATGTGCTACAGCGTATACACTCTTGCGTACTTCCAGCCTGTGAGAACGATAAGTGTAGAAAGTCTTCTAGCTGAATCACCTCAGGCATGGAGACATGGAAAGTGAGATAGAAAGAAGTCAGTTGCTCAGTGAGTTTGTCAGTAAATTTCTAGATGTATTGCTCAGTGAATTGCTCAGCTGCTTAGTGATGTGCTCGGTTAATTACTCAGTGAGATGCTTAGTGAGTTGCTCAGTGAGTTGCTCAATGGGCCACTTAGTGAGTTGTTTGGTGAATTACTCAGTGAGTTGCTTAGTGAGTTATTCAGTTAGTTGCTCGGTGAATTATGCAGTGTGTTGCTCATTTAGTTTCTCGGTGAATTACTCAGTGAGTTGCTCAGTGAGTTGCTCATTGAATTGCTCATTGATGGAAAGAATATTGCTAAATTAGTTGCTCAATGAGTTACCCAGTGAGTTGCTCAGTGAACTTCTCAGTGAGTTGTCAATTGCTCAATGAGTTGCTCAGTGAGTCGGCCAGTGAATTGCTCAGTGATTTGCTCAATGAATTACTCAGTGCATTACTCAGTGATGTACTCATTGTGTTGCTCAGTGAGTTGCTCAGTGAGTCGCCTAGTGAGTTGCTCAGTGAATTGATCAGTGATTTGCTCAATGAGTTACTCAGTGAATTACTCAGTGATCTACTCATTGTGTTGCTCAGTGAGTTGCTCAGTGCACTACTCAATGAGTTTGCTCGATGAGTTACTCATTGAACTGCTCAGTGAGCTTCTCAATGAGTTGCTCAGTGCCTTGCACAGATAGGTGCTCAGTGGTTTGTCCAGTAAGTTTCTCAATCGGCTGCTCATCAAGGCTGCCTTTCTAAGCTGGACTGGGTTTGCTGACATTAGATCAAAGCACACTCGTATTGAAGTACATGAACATGGAAACACCACTCAGACAGACACGTGTCACAAATCTAGAAGGGCGTGTTTTGTGTGCAATGCGTTTTAACCAGATCACCTGCACAAGGTCATGACAAATTTGTTTCCGGGGTAACTTGTGCCATATGTTTATGTATTTACACATATTCATATATATATATATATATGTGTATGAATATATGTTGAATATATTTATATATATAATTATATATGTGTGTATATATATATATATACATACCACCTGTATGTGTGTATGAATATCTCACATAATATATATATATATATATAATCCCTATATATAAGGAGTATAAATAGGTAGTATATCTGTATTTACACATACACATACACATCTATACATATATATATATATACATATATATGCATATGTATACATATGTATTTATATAAATTCATATATATGCACATACATATATAAATACACAAACTTATATATATACATAATTAAACACACATTTCTTTATACAGGGAAATACGAAAGTATTCATAGTATCTGTCTGGTCAGCATTTCAATAAGCGGCTAACTCTACAAAGTAAGGGTTCAGTTCGATAGCCGACAATATCGCATCTCTTCATCCACATACCTCTGTGTGGATACAACTAACACACATGTCTCCCCCCACCCCATCACCCTCTCACTCCGCACCTTCACCGCTCACTTTGTTTGCAATGCCCTGGCTGGAATCCACGTGACCACAAGGTCGTCACACTAGCCGAATTAGGCTGCAAACCTAAGGTGCATATTGCCGGCAGACCCTGAGATGCAGTAGCGAGCGCTGCTTCCCAAGGTGCCTGCCTGGCGCCTTCTGCTTCTATAGCGCAATGTCCCCATCCCGAGCCACTTCGGTTTTGCCACCATTACGGACGACGTGGGGCCCGTTCTTCTGCACGGCGCCATTCTTGGTCCCTGAGGTGACGTTGCTGATGCGCGTGTTGAGCGGCTCCGTCTCAGAGACCTCCATGGCGGCACTGCGCTTTCGCTGGCAGCACATCTGGCGAAGGATCTTGCGGAACTTGTTGCCTATGAGGCAGTACACCAGGAAGTTAGTGGAGGAGTTGACGGTTAGTAAGGCGTTGGTGACGGAGTTGAAGTAGCGCAGCTTCGTCAGACTCAGCTTGATGAAGCCATACGTCTGTAGGCTGAAGATTATCCTCAGCGTAAGGTCCGGGATCTCGCAGATGATGAAGACGCTGACGACGACGACGAGCATCAGCGTGATGTTCTCCCGGTGCTTGGTGCTCTTGTTGAGGTCCCTGTGCTTCCGCCGCACCTCTTGCAGTGCCTTAATGAGGCGAACGTTGAGGATCACGAGGATGACAAGTGGACCGATACTGCGAAAGACAAAGTACAGCAGCGTCTTGTAGATCAGGAAGTACCACTTGTTTTCGCGTAACGGAGTCTTTTTGCTCTTCACTCGCGTGTGACCTGTGCATGGGTCAAAGTCCTTTATGATCCTCCGCTCGAGGAAGCGGGGGATGTTGTAGAGAATTGCGAGGATGATGACCAGCGTGACCGCCAGCTTGGCGCGCTGGATGGTTCGCAGCTGCATCTTCAGCGGCTTACACACAGCGATGTAGCGGTCGACCGTAACCAGCATGACCAGCCACACTGTAATGGTTTGTGTGATGGATGCGAAGACCCAGATGTAGGGTTCCATATAAGGGAAGACAACACTCAGTCCAGGCACCCAGTCGGTTATGACGTTGATCCCCTTGATGACCTGGAAGAAGATACACGCAATGAGGTACAGGCAGTCTGCCAGTGCCAATGTCTGCAGCAGCCAGTTAGTCATGTTCTTCTTGTCACGGTCATGCCGAAGAACCACAATAGATAAGGCATTGCCGATGAGCCCAAAGATTGAAAGGAATCCCACAATGAAAATGTCCACCGTCATTCGGAAAGTTTGGCTTATTGATGCCACAGTGGTCGTCGTCTTGTTGTAGATGTTGAGGTCAATGCCTCCATTCAAGGCAACATCCGCCATTGCGGTGTTGTTGAATGGTGTAAGCAAGGTATGGTTTGAAATGTATGATGGCAGCGTGCTTCCATTAGCCGCCACATTGCCCAGACACACATTTGTGATGCTGTAGTCCCCCATGGTTGCTGCAAAGTTTGGGTTGCTAGCGAGAAGCGCATCTATTTAATTGATTACCGTTATCGCTTTTTCACCACGCAATGACTACATCATTGATGCGCTGTCACTGCGCATGCCCATTAGAGATGGTGCTGGCATGCATGGCTGTTCCACTTAGCGATAAGATTTATAATAGACTCGACCATCAGTAGAAAAACTAATATTGTGGGGAGCAACTCATTATACCGCACCCTCTGTGGGAAAAGGTCTCATAAAGGATTTCCATCACCAACCATCATCAGTGGGAAACCTAATATTGTGGTAGTGACTCCCTGTGCGGTGTCCTCTGTAGAAAAGGTCTTATGAAGGAATTCCACAGCCAACCCGCCTTTTAGTGTGAGTGGAAAAACTAATGTTATGGGTAGCAACTCACTTTGCAGCACCCTCTGTAGAAAAAAGCATATAGAAGATTTCCACCACCAACCTGCGCTCTGGCATGAGTGGAAAAACTAATGTGATAATAGCTCACTGTGCAACATCGTCTGCGGAAAAGTTCATGTAGAGGGTTTCCACCGCCAATTGCACTCTGATAGCAATGTGCCAAATCAATAATCCCGGGTAATAGCTCACAGCGCGTACTCTGTGGAAAAGGTCCGTTTACTGAAGTGGCTGATTCGAAAATGAGATCGCCCAACTGGTAAGCGACAAAGTACACATTGCCTAGCAACTGGACTGATGATTGGAAACCATCGACAAGCTGTCACTAAAATGTTTGAATTATTCACATCCAATAACTCCAGGTGATGTGCTCTATTGATAACACTGCTACAGTCCTGAAATGTGTACAGGGCAAAAGTCCGGCGACGATGCAAATCTTATATAGACTACTTACTCCTTGAGTAGAATCTTCGAGATGTGAATTATAATCGGTGAGAGCAGCAATGCTGGTGCTGGTTTTAATAAACGGCTCCCAAGTCTGCGTGGAACTAGTCTAACCAGCCACGGACAGGTTTCTGACAGATATTGCATTGAGTGGCGAGAGTTCCTGCTATCTTGTGTATCGCCTGGCTGTATCGCCTGGCTGGAACCATTAAGAAAACCAGGACTGAACTAATGATTGGAAACCTGCAACAAGCTGGCGCTAAAATGTTTGAATTATTCACATTCAAGTACTCCAGGTGATGTGCTCTGTTGATAATGCAAATCCTATGTATTATACTTACACCTGGAGTAGAATCTCCGAGATGTGAATTATAGTTGGTGAGAGTAGCGGTGCTGGTTTTGATATGCCATTCCCAAGTCTTCATCGAACTAGTCTAGCCAGCCACGGTCAGGTTTCTGACAGACATTGCATTGAGTTGCGAGTTCCTGCTATCTTATGTATCGACTCGGCTGGGAGCACTAAGGACATCACACAGACATGCGCGTCTCCAGGTCGCTTCCGGTTCTCGTAGAGCGCGCTATGTGTAACACTGGAGCACACTATGTGTTGTAAAATCCATTATGTAAATATTTTTTTTAAACAATCAAAGCCGCTATTCCTTGCCGGTTGGGTTCATTGAGTATAGTGGCAGGTAAGCAGGCTGGTCATGCACTTAAGCAGGCTGGTCATGCACTTAAGCAGGCTGGTCATTCACTTAAGCAGGCTGGTCGTGCACTTAAGCAGGTTGGTCATGTACTTAACCAGGCTGGTCATTCACTTCAGCAGGCTGGTCATGCACTTAAGCAGGCTGGTCATTCACTTAAGCAGGCTGGTCATGCACTTAAGCAGGCTGGTCATTCACTTAAGAAGGCTGGCCATGCACTTAAGCAGGCTGGTCATTCACTTAAGCAGGCTGGTCTTTACACTTAAGCAGGCTGGTCATTCACTTAGGCAGGCTGGTCATTCACTTAAGCAGGCTGGTCATTCACTTAAGCAGGCTGGTCATTCACTTAAGCAGGCTGGTCATTCACTTACGCAGGCAGCGCATGCACTTAAGCAAGCAGCGCATGCACTTAAGCAGGCTAGTTTTTACACTTAAGAAAGCTGATCATGCACTTAAGCAGGCTGGTCATTCACTTAAGCAGGCTGGTCATTCACTTAAGCAGGCTGGTCTTTACACTTAGGCAGGCTGGTCATGCACTTAAGCAGGCTGGTCTTTACAATTAAGCAGGCAGGTCATGCATTTAAGCAGGCTGGTCATTCACTTAAGCAGGCTGGTCATTCACTTAAGCAGGCTAGTCTTTATACTTAAGCAGGCTGGTCATGCAATTAAGCAGGCTGGTCTTTACAATTAAGCATGCTGGTAATTCACTTAAGCAGGCTGGTCATTCACCTAAGCAGGCTGGTCATTGACTTAAGCAGGCTGGTCATTGACTTAAGCAGGCCGGTCTTTATACTTAAGCAGGCTGGTCTTTACAATTAAGCAGGCTGGTAATGCACTTAAGCAGGCTGGTCATTCACCTACGCAGGCTGGTCATTCCCTTAAGCAGGCTGGTCTTTACACTTAGCCAGGCTGGATGTTCACTTAAGCAGGCTACTCCAGGGTGTAAAGCAGTTTATTTGATTCGTCCCGTCCTGATATGACCTTAGCTGTTGCCAGGACTTAAAACTCAAACAAACAAACATTTGATTGGGCAGGCTCTCAATTGGTCCGACGGTTAGACAGGCTACTCCCGGATTTGTTTATCCGGGGCCATTCCAGGCTATATTACTGTGAGGATTAAACCAGTCACTGTGGTGTCTTTGACTGACTCCTCCTGCCAGCTGGGGAAGTCCTCCTGATCCGTGGTGGCAGTCATGGGGCCGTTGTGACCTGTGGAGTGAAGTAGGTGGATACTTTCTGCGGTTTCCTCCAGTCGTCCCTTGCTGGGCGCAGTGGCCGAATCGGTAGAGCGCTGGCCTCGCGTGCTGGAGATTGGGAGATCGGTCGAGTCAAACCAATGACTTATACAATTGATACTTGTCACTTCCTAGTCTGGCACTTTGCATTAATAGGATAGGGCAAGGACTGGTTAGTGCAGTGTCAGGATAATGTGACTGAGTGGGAAATTGGGTCATGGTGTCGGCAGTGTGATTTCCCAGTCGGGCAGCACTATAAATTCACCATGAGTGCACACTGTCACAAGTCGGTACCCGTCCTGATATGACCTTAGATGTAGCCGGGACATAAAAGTCCAACCAACCAACAAACCCTCCAGTCGTGGCCTGCACCACCACCACCACCACAATCCCTTCTTGGAGTGAACCCGCTATCTCCCTGATGTCAGGGCCAGGTCCCCTGGTGTCTGAAACCCCGTTACCTGAAACCCCGTGAGTTATTTTACACTATAGTCTCACTGCGGGCAACTCGCACACCCTAAGGTGCGAAGCAGGGAGCCGTGCAGTGTGACCAGGCTCACCTGTGTGCAGCAGAAAGCGGCATTGCCCGCGAATAGCGCAGCGTTTGCGTTGCGTAGCTTAGCGTAGCGTAGCGTAGCGTAAACCAATGCGACGCTTCCACGTTAGATGGCGCTGCGAGCAGCAGCAGACGACAACGAGCTGTGAGCGCCGTTAAAATGCCGGGAACGGTAGGGAGGGAACTTCCGGTGGCTGGGTGCGCGCGCACTTACGCGCTCACACTGCGGCGCGCGGCGTGCGTCGTGGAGGTTCCTCCACCGAGTGGCTAGCTGCCCTCGCGCGCCAGCTGAGTCTACAGCGCGCGGGCGGAAGTTGACATCGAGTGGCGCATGCGCAGCAATATACGGGCCGGGCAAGCGACGTTAAGGACGTCGGCTAAGATATTACAGCCTTCCCCCCCCTCTCTCACTCTCACCCTCACCCTCACCCTCACCCTCACCCTCACCCTCACCCTCACCCTCACCCTCACCCGCCCATCGTCTCCCTCCCGGCTTCCCTCCCTCCCACTACCCCCTACCTCCCTCCACCCTACACTACCTTCCTCCACTCCCACTTCCACCTCCCACTTCCACCTCCCACTTCCACTCCCGACTTCCACCTCCCACTTCCACTCCCCACTTCCACCTCCCACTTCCACTCCCCACTTCCACCTTCCACTCCCCACTTCCACCTCCCACTTCCACCTCCCACTTCCACTCCCCACTTCCACTCCCCACTTCCACCTCCCACTTCCACCTCCCACTTCCACTCCCCACTCCCACTTCCACTCCCCACTTCCACTTCCCACTTCCACTCCCCACTCCCACTTCTACTCCCCACTTCCACCTCCCACTTCTACTCCCCGCCTTCCACTCCCCACTTCCACTCCCCACTTCCACCTCCCACTTCCACTCCCCGCCTCCAACCTCCCACTTCCACTCCCCGCCTTCCACTCCCCACTTCCCCTGCCCAACACAGTTAACACCGATCTAAGTGCAGTGATCTTGCCCTATCAACGCAGCCTGTTGAGACGCGAACAATACAGGCACCAAGCCGCTTTGAGCGGCTCTGAGCAGGGAACCGCAGGCCCAACTCAAATATTAGCCCCAGCCTCTTATGCCATTGATGATAGTGTTTTGATTGTTGTCTGTTTCTTCTTTTTTTTTCTTTTTTTTTAAAGTTTGTAATTTTTTCTTTCGCTTTGTTGTTTTCTTTGTTGTTTTTGTTGCCCTTCTTTTTCTTTGGATTTCCAGATAGTCTCGAGGAGTTGATTTGACCTTTGTTGTGGCAGTAGAAGAAAAGGAGGGTTGTGGGTGGGGAATGGTTAGTGTGTGTGTGTGTGTGTGTGGCTCGGCAGTAGAGTGCAAACAGTTAGCACGATCTGATAGCTCTTAATCGGATAGTGTGTGGATCGGATAGTGTGTGGATCGGATAGTGTGTGGATCAGATAGTGTGTGGATCGGATAGTGCGTGGATCGGATAGTGTGTGGATCGGATAGTGACCACTTAGCTAGGTTGAGTATATCCTGCAATACAAAGTCTTCTCTTGCAACTGCTAGCCGGTGTCGCCAGCGAATGTTGCCAGCGAGTGAAGCACAATGAGTGCAGTCCAGGAAGAGAGGCCAAAGAATGCAGTCATTGAATGCAGTCCAATGAGTACAGTCCAACTAGTGTGGCCGGCGAATGGTGTCCGTGAATGTAGTTAAATGAGTGTCATCCAATGAGACTGGGCAGCGAATGCAGTTCAATGAGTGCAGCCCAATGAGACTGGGCAGCGAATGCAGTTCAATGAGTGCAGCCCAATGAGACTGGGCACCGAATGCAGTGCAATGAGTGCGGTCCAACAAGAGTGGGCAGCGAATGCAGTTAAATTACTGCGGTCCAACAAGAGTGGCCTACAAATGTAGTTAAATGAGTGCGGTCCAGCAAGAGTGACCAGCGAATGCAGTTACATTACTGTGGTTCATCTAGTGTGAGGAGTAAGTGAAGTTAGTAATTATGGTCTAACGAGGGCAGCGAGTGCAGAGGTACTCTCACAATGCGGTCAGAGGACTGTGGTCAAACGAAGGGAGATTGATCGAATGCAATCCCCTAATTGCGGTCAGCGAGTGTGGTCAGCGATGGAATCTAGGCGAGGCGTGGCCTCAAATTCCATCCTTCCTTCCTTCCTTCTGTGCGCACCCGCAGACCACCAACCGTGACATCACCTGCAGGCTCGGTTTTAACGCTGCAGCCCAGTGACGCAGTGATCCCGCTAATTGGTGCCAGCGTAGTGAGCAGCTCACGTCAAGCTCACGGGGCCGAGCCGTGGTGAGCAGATGGCCGCCGACAGCAGGCCTCGGAGCCCCGGGCGCCAGGTCCCCGGGCCCGGCTTGTCGGGGGTGGTTCAAGTGGAGTGCCTCACACCGAGTGGGTCAGGAGTTGGTGGCGAGCAGTTGAGGAGCTGCTCGCTAGGGGGCACTAGTGCTTGGCTGGCTGCTGTTGGTGCTGGTTCTCCCCTCTCCCACTCAAGCTTCACTGGTTGTTCCCTTCCGCCGACCGACGCCGCAGGCAAATGTTAGCAGCTTCTGAAATAAATAGAAAGAAATCAGGATAATGCGCTGAAAGGTGATTAAGAAGATCTTAAGTTGTGTATTAGTTGTGTTTAAAATGAATCGCGCCTTGTTGAGGTTGTGGCTGACATTGGATGTGTTGGGAATGTTGCATTGCTATCAGTTGTCTACGACTGATTTGTTAGGTTATAGACCCGTATTTAGGAAATCTATTACTTATCCACTACTGATTTGATAGGCTATAGGCCTGTGTCAGGATATATATTACTTATCCACTACTGATTTGATAGATTAAAAGCCTGTATCAGGATGTTTATTATTTATCTCCTACTGGTTTAGTAGGCTCTAAGCCTATGTGTGGATATCTATTACTTATCCACTACTGATTTAATAAGGTATAATCCTGTATCAGGATGTCTATTACTTATCCACTACTGATTTGATAGACTATAGGCCTATATCAGGAAATCTATTACTTATTCACTACTGATTTGTTATAGGGTATAAGCCTGTATCAGGATGTCTGTTACTTATCCACCACTGTGATAGGTTGTAAGCCTGTATCAGGATGTCTAGTACTTATCCATCACTGTGATAGGGTATAAGCCTGTATCAGGATGTCTGTTACTTATCCACCAGTGTGATAGGCTATAAGCCTGTATCAGGATGTCTGTTACTTATCAACCACTGTGATAGGTTATAAGCCTGTATCAGGATGTCTGTTACTTATCCACCAGTGTGATAGGGTATAAGCCTGTATCAGGATGTCTGGTACTTATCAACCACTGTGATAGGTTGTAAGCCTGTATCAGGATGTCTGGTACTTATCCACCACTGTGATAGGGTATAAGCCTGTATCAGGATATCTGGTACTTATCAACCACTGTGATAGGGTATAAGCCTGTATCAGGATATCTGGTACTTATCAACCACTGTGATAGGCTATAAGCCTGTATCAGGATGTCTGGTGGTTATCCACCACTGTGATAGGTTGTAAGCCTGTATCAGGATATCTGGTACTTATCAACCACTGTGATAGGGTATAAGCCTGTATCAGGATATCTGGTACTTATCAACCACTGTGATAGGGTATAAGCCTATATCAGGATATCTGGTACTTATCAACCACTGTGATAGGGTGTAAGCCTGTATCAGGATGTCTAGTACTTATCCATCACTGTGATAGGCTATAAGCCTGTATCAGGATGTCTGTTACTTATCCACCAGTGTGATAGGCTATAACGTAATTCGGCCTGGCTTCATACCTGGATTTGTCATGTTGCTCGAATAGACAATTGGGTGCATGATTCAATGCATTAGTTTTTATCTTGACTACATATTGCATGGCCAGTTTGATTCTCCTGTTGTCAAGTGATGGTTCATTGGCTTCGACGTAAAGGCTCTGAACCGGTGAGGTGCGGAAGGCCCCAAGGGCCAGGCGCAGTCCCTGGTGCTGGATCGTGTCTAGCAGCCCAATATATGATTTCCTTGCGGAACCGTATACTATGCTGCCGTAATCCACTTATGACCGAACCAAGGTTCTGTACACGGAGAGCAGAACATCTCTGTCCGCTCCCCACTCTGAGCTGGAGTAGTCACACACTGGTGGCAGTGACTACACTGTCTGCATGCAGCAGCATAGCAAAGGACCTATTCGACTGGGCCTTTCTATACGCATATCAAAATATTTCTTTACAAATTCCTATTCGACTGGGACAGGAAGTGGGTTTCTATACCTATGAATCAAATGGGTCTTGTGGCTCCATCCATAAGGTCACATGGTGTATTTCAAGATGGCTGGTAGATCGTGGGGTCATGGGTTCAAACCCTGTTTGAGTCAAACCAATGACTTAAAAATTTATGCTTGTCGCTTCCTAGCCAGGCGCTCGGCATTATTAGGACAGGGCAAGGACTGGTGTGCTCAGTGTCAGGATAATGTGACTGAGTGGGATACCAGGTCATGGTGCCGGCAGCCTGGTTTCCCAGTGGGACAGCACTATAAAGTCACCATGAGTGCGCGGACTGTCACAAGTCAGTACCCATCCTGATATGACCTTAGATGTTGCTAGGACGTAAAACAACAACAAACAAACAAACAATCAAAATGGCTGATATGGAAAGGTTGAAAGATTCAGTAGCTTCAGAGCTGTTCTTTTAGATTGCAAATGGCTGCCCTCTATGGGGGCAGCCATTTGCAATGTAAATGAACAGTTCTGATTGGTTCTTTTCGATTGCAAATGGCTCCCCCCCCCATACAGGGCAGTAACTCTCATCAGGCAGCATATGAAGAGCGGTTGGTTGAAGTGAGTGTTTGTATGGCATGGATGGGTGGGTGTTTGTGTGGTGGGGTTGGTGGCTGTTTGTGTGGTGGGGTTGGTTTTTGTGTGGTGGGGTTGGTGTTTGTGTAGTGGCATCAGTGGATGTTTGTGTGGTGGGGTTGGTGTTTTGTGTCAGGCCGGTTGTGGTTGTGTGGCAGGCCGGGCTGGTTGGTGATTGTTGGAGTTTTACATCCTGGCAACATCTAAGGTCATATCAGAACATATACCGACTTGTGACAGTGCGCACTCATGGCGACTTTATAGTGCTGCCCGACTGGGTGCAGTCTAATGTCGGGACATGCAACTGAGGCCATTGATTAAGCCAGTAGTCATTGGTTAGTCTCACCTAGTATACCCTGCCCCCCCCCCCCTCCCCGCTACCGCCCCCCCCCACCCACTCTCCACCACAATATCGGTGCATATCAACATACATAATTGGACTGAAAGACAAAGAGCTTTTGCACTGAACAAAGGGTAAAGGTTTGGTATGGATGTATTAACATAATAATAACATACAGAATAGGCCAGGAGGTACTTTGGTGTAATAACAGTAATAATACTGAAATGATTAAAATTTAATAAGTCAGGATAGTTTTTTATAAATTGTATTCACACAGACCTAACCTAACACATGGCCAATCATCACACAAGCCTAACCTAACTCATGGCCAATCATCACACAAGCCCAACCTAACGTGTAGCCAATCAGCACACAGGTCTAACCTAACTCATAGCCAATCATCACACAGGCCTAACCTAACTCATAACCAATCATCACACATGCCTAGCCTAACTCATAACAAATCATCATACAGGCCTAACCTAACTCATAACCAATCATCACACAGGCCTAACCTAACTCATAACCAATCATCACACAGGCCTAACCTAGCACAAGGCCAATCATCACACAAGCCTAACCTAACTCATGGCCAATCATCACACAAGACCAACCTAACGCATAGCCAATCATCACACAGGCCTAAACTAACTCATACCCAATCATCACACAGGCATAACCTAGCTCATAACCAATCATCACACATGCCTAACCTAACTCATAACCAATCATCACACAGGCCTAACCTAACTCATAACAAATCATCACACAGGCCTAATCTAACTCATAGCCAATCATCACACATGCATAACCTAACTCATAACAAATCAGCACACAGGCCTAACCTAACTCATAGCCAATCATCACACAGGCATAACCTAACTCATAACCAATCATCACACAGGCCTAACCTAACTCATAACAAATCATCACACATGCCTAACCTAACTCATAACCAATCATCACACATGCCTAACCTAACTCATTGCCAATCATCACACAAACCTAACCTAACTCACAGCCAATCAGCACACCAGTCTAACCTAACTCATAGCCAATCATCACATAGGCATAAACTAACTCATAACCAGTCATCTCACATGCCTAACCTACATCATAACCAATCATCACACAGGCCTAACGGAACCCATAGCCAATCATCACACAGGCCTAACATAACTCCTACCATGATGTTCCAAATCTTCTCCCTCCCACTTCTTGTTTGGGGTTGTTGGAGTTGGATAGGTTTAGGGGCTAAACAAATAATATAGTAATAGTGATAATTGGACTGAAAGCCCCTAATCCAACATGGCTTGGGTGGGTGGTGGGTGGAGGGTGGGAGGGGTGAGTTGGAGAGCTGTGGCTTTAAGTTGGTGGCCTGCTGGTGGGGTGTGATAAGAGTGCATGCAGGTGGCTGCCTGAGTGCCCCTGGTGATGAGGCATTAAAGCGTCTGACAGCGGCTTGCCCCCCTCTAACCCCTCACTGTAGCCCCCCCTCCCCACACCCACACCCCGAATGGTCACCTTTTGTTCACCACCGCTATCGGTGAAATCTTTTTCATCTCAGCGTAATTGCACCATGCAAAAACAAAACAAAAGAAAATTTGTAGAAGAAAAAGAAGCAAAAAAGGGAACCAGTTTTGGGAAAGTTTATCGGGTACACAGATAATCTTAATCAATTTGGAATGGGGAAATTTCCGAAGGGTCCAGCGTTTCAAAGGTTAAGATGTGAAAAACCTGCATTGAAATTGTGTAACTTGTAAGAATAACAGACGGTGTGGGTTGGCCGAATGAGTTGAACATCCGCCTCCCATTTTGGTAGGTTGTGGGATTTGAACCCCTCCCCCCCCCCGGGTTGGAACCCTGGCCGAGTCAAACTAATGACTTACAAATTGACTCTTGTTACTACCTAGCCCGGTGTTCAGCATTACTAGGATTGGACGACAAGGAACAGTGGAATGAGGAAGACGATTTGTCTGCAATTGAAATTTCCCATGCTTAATCAACTAAAGCTGTGTTTACACGGGCGAGTTAAAATGCTTCATATAAAACCACTTGCCTAGATCGATTTACATTTGCCATGTAAACATGACACTGTGGCGTTTTAGGGCTGAATCGATTCATAAAAATCGATAGATGTAAACCACCTTGCCAGGTAGTATAGATGAAGCGATCTAGCCTAAGCGCTTCACACGCATGCGCAGTCGAGACCTTAGTTTGTTGACTTTCCGGTCGATCAAAAGCGCATATTATAGAATTTAGTCTATGAAACTGCTAGCTGTGCACAGATATTTTTTTCATCATTTACTTTTAGGGTTTCACTGCCCAGCAGAAGTTTTGACCGTTCCAAACCAATACGATTCAGTCCATACATATCTAGGTCGAACCCACTCTCTACTGGCGACGTCGACTAACCGAAACTGGCGCTGGTTAGTCTGGACTTGCTCATGCGCAGATATCGATTTCCGCCTTAAACCGCTCCATGTGTAAACACACCACTAAATCGCTTCATATAAATCGATTTTGTCTAAATCGTTTTACATTTTCCCGTGTAAACACAGCTTAATATACAAATAATTTTTTTAAATAGAAAAATACAGCTGTGTGCCTATTGGTAATCCAGTGATGAGGCGACCTTCATTTATACCTTTCCTACATGCTGCCTACATTTATGAAAACAACATCTCCATATTACAAAATTATTAACTAAAGTTGGGAATTTACAAATAACTTAATACTAGAAGACTAAAAATATATCGAGCTATTCAAAGTACACAATAGACCCACCCCGCCAGTTAAGCTAGTGACATCTATCGGCAGAATATGAAACCACTCTAGTCGGGTACATTGCTCGTCTGCCTATGATTTCACATGCCATATATCCATAAAGAATGCTTCGACAAATAATACAATGTCGGATTATATTCAGATATTCATATCGCAACAGAATTCAAGCTCTTATCATTGTAATATATATTCTTAAAGACAATATATTGTATTTTTCTTCTGGAATTTCACCGCCACTCTCTTCATGTATTACACCCTCTCCAGTTAAACTAGTGACATCTGTCAGCAGAATTTGGAACCACTCTTGTTGGATATTTTCCAGCGTAACTGACGGGGTCTATTATAATATGCCTGCAGCTTTAAGTGCGTATTATAATGATTATGTGGGTGTCAGAGTGGCGCCATCTAGAATCATGTGTGGGAACGAGGTGAATGATACGGGTAACTAATAAGCTGAATGTAATACCAATATATTATTGTCCTAAAATTGTTCCTGTAATGAAATAGTTTAAATGACTGAAGTTAATCATGCCCCGAAGACCAGTGCCTCAGCACTGAATAAAAATTGTATTCAGGTGAATAAAAATGTTGACAAAAGAAGGGTTTTGGGGAAGTGTTCATGAGTTGCTTGGGTGGTTGCTGGAGTTTTGCATCCTGGCAACATGTAAGGTCATATCAGGAGGGGTACCAACTTGTGACTGCACATTCATGGCGACTTTATAGTGCTGCCCCACTGGGAAATCAAGCCAACCGCACCATGACCTGGTATCCCACTCAGTCACATTAACCTGACACTGAGCTAACCAGTGCTTGCCCTCTCCTATTACTGACGAGTGCCAGGCTAGGAAGGAGCAAGTATCAATATTATAAGTCGTTGGTTTGACTCGACCAGGAACCGAACTCCCGAATTCCCGATCTCGTAAGTTTGAACCCTGGGCGAATCAAACCAATGACTTAAAAATTGATACTTGTCACTTCCTAGCCTGGCACTCAATATTATTAGGATAGCGCAAGGACCGGTTGGCTCAGTGTCAGGATAATGTGACTGAGTGGGATATCAGGTCATGGTGCTGGTGGCCTGTTCTTCCAGTAGGGCAGCACTATAAAGTCAGCATAAGTGCGCACTGTCACAAGTCGGTGCCCGTGCTGATATGACCTTAGATGTTGATAGGACGTAAAACAACAAACACACATCTATATTAATGAAGCCAGAATGGAATGAATAAAGAGAGCAGTAAGCATTGGGTCAGGTGTGTAGCGAAGGAATGTTTCCGGATGACGTGGTAAAGTACCATGCATAGATCACTCCTACGACACCACCATTACTGTACATCCTTCCCTACTTCAGGGATGAAAGATTGCCGTAATTTCGTGGATTTCCATGATTTTTTTATATTCACCAATTAACGTTCACACAATTCCAATATATATGATATACAGCAATTGGTTAGTCTGAATCCGATTCTTGTATACCTTTAGATGTTGCTAGAATATAGACCCCAACAAGAAAGCGTTCTTCCTGTCTTCATATGACCTTAGATGTGCCAGGAGATAAAACTCCAACACTCATACAAGAATGAGCTTGGCATGTGCGATAATGCAATGACAACAAAGACAGTTAAAACTTGACTTCAGGCATTTTTCTCCGATAGACATAGACAGGTAATGTTGATATGGTGATCGCATCAGGTAGCCTAGGTAGTGTAGTAGTCTGCACTGATCTCACAGGCAAGGAGCCGCATAGACAGGTAGGTGTGCATAGGGTGATTGTATCAGGGAGCCTAGGTAGTGTAGTCGTCTGCACTGACCTCACAGGCAAGGAGCCACATAGACAGGTAGGTGCGCATAGGGTGATTGTATCAGGGAGCCTAGGTAGTGTAGTAGTCTGCACTGACCTCACAGGCAAGGAGCCTCATATACAGGTAGGTGCACATAGGGTGATTGTATCAGGGAGCCTAGGTAGTGTAGTCATCTGCACTGACCTCACAGGCAAGGAGCCGCATAGCCAGGTAGGTGCGCATAGGGTGATTGTATCAGGGAGCCTAGGTAGTGTAGTCGTCTGCACTGACCTCACAGGCAAGGAGCCACATAGACAGGTAGGTGCGCATAGGGTGATTGTATCAGGGAGCCTAGGTAGTGTAGTCATCTGCACTGACCTCACAGGCAAGGAGCCGCATAGCCAGGTAGGTGCGCATAGGGTGATTGTATCAGGGAGCCTAGGTAGTGTAGTAGTATGCACTATCCTCACAGGCAAGGAGCAGCATAGACAGGTAGGTGCGCATAGGGTGATTGTATCAGGGAGCCTAGGTAGTGTAGTCGTCTGCACTGACCTCAGGCAAGGAGCCACATAGACAGGTAGGTGCGCATAGGGTGATTGTATCAGGGAGCATAGGTAGTGTAGTCATCTGCACTGACCTCACAGGCAAGGAGCCGCATAGCCAGGTAGGTGCGCATATGGTGATTGTATCAGGGAGCCTAGGTAGTGTAGTCGTCTGCACTGACCTCACAGGCAAGGAGGTGCATAGAAAGGTAGCGTAGATAGGGTGATTGTGCAAAGGAGGGCTAATGGCGAAAGTGGACTGAGGTGGTGGGCTGATGGCAAAGGTGAGCTAATGATGCAAGGTTGGTTGGTTATTGGAGTTTTACATCCTGGCAACACCTAATGTTGTATCAAGATCGGTACCGACTTGTGACAGTGCGCACTCATGGCAACTTTAAAGTGCTGCCCCACTGGGAGACCAGGCCGCCAACACCATGATCTGATATCCCACTCTGTCACATTATCCTGACACTGATCCAACCAGTCCTTGCCCTATCCTAATAATGCGGAGCACCTGGCTAGGAGGTGCAAAGTATTAATTTTTAAGTCATTGGTTTGACTCGACCACAGTTTGAATCCCACGATCCACCAAGGCGGGAGACGGATGCTCAACTCATCCGGCCATCCCGTCTGGTCGGTGGCGCGAGGTGGGCTGATGGCGGACGGTTTACAGTATGTCCAGAGTAACTGCCCGGCTTGTGTGTGGGCGGCTTGTTGATTTATTTGTTTATTATTTAGCCCGTCCAATCGGGGTTCTGCAGAATGAGAGCTGCTCCCTACAGCTCGTCGGTCACTTTTATTCGGACACATGCTGCAGCTCCAATGAATGTACAATTGACTAGTAGTATTGGGCACCGTCACCGGTTAAGTGAAACCAGTTGTAGAACTAATGAACTCACCGAGGGTAGGGAGATGTGGGAGAATGCTTACAGACAGTGAATGAATGCATGCAGTCGATAGCTATACGACAACTGACAATGAGAAAATAAGGAGAACCACAAGACTATTACTGTCTAGCGGTGAAAACAAGTCATTAGACTTAGCCATTATGGGCAGCATAAATACACTGTCACAAAAAAGGGGGGGGAAGGAAAAAAAAGTGGCATCTTCATGAAATATTACTGTTTCGGAATCTCCTCAGTCGTAGACAAACGGATGGGTTGGTCGAGTGTGTAGTGCACCCGCTTCCCACTTCCCAGGCATGAAGGTTGGGGGATCAATCCACGGCAAAGTAAAATATAAGACATAACCAAGTTTATTCTTGTCGCTACATTGCCTGATGCTGAGTATTACTAGGATAGAGCCACGACTGGTTGGCTCAGTGTAATTAATCAGGATAATGTGACTGAGTGGGGTATTGTATGGGAGCATCTAGCAGGTGGCACGGTAGGTATCCCAATAGGGCAGCAGTATAAAGTTGCCATACGTGCGCACTACTGTCAGCTTGCTATGACCTTAGATATTGCTGGGACATAAAACCACAATGAACCAAGCCAAGTCTGTTGTACATAGATCAATATAACTAGTAAAAGCAGTAAATTTCACTATCCTAATATATACAATAAAATGGCCCATAGCGAAATGTAATTTTCTCTTGAAAATATGAGAAAGGTGAATTAATTATATGAAATGTGTTCAGGGATTAGTTTTCTTCCAAATGTGATCGATTAAGAACTTCCAAAGGTCATCTATGTAAAAGTGACCTATGGGACATCGGTTATGTTTCTTGTCTTTTTCTTTTTGTATCTAGACCTGTTTGGCTTGTCCATATCATCTCACAGCTGTTTCATTATTCATTAAACTTTGTATACACTGCCATCTTAAAGTTGCAATCTGATAAAAGCATCACATTTTCAAAACCAAAACAATTACCTAGATTTGATCCTACATATCTGTCTTAGATACTGATGCACTTATTAAGCAAAGATTGTTGCCCCATAGAAGGGAATGCTGAGTCAATTTAATAGAATCTGTTACTGCTGAAGTCTATGGAGTTTTGGCAAGCGTGACAAAATTAATCTTGAATGTTTGCACTTCAAATATCTCTAAGGATAGCCATTTAAAATAAAAGTTACTTCAAACTAAAGAAAAGTAGACAATACCAATCAATTTGATTTATTTATCTCAGAAAAAGTGACAGAAATTCAAAACCATCGGAACTGGAGGGCTACTTTTGAAGTCTGAATAGAACAATTCAAAATAATTTGTGTCAGACGTTAAGGCATGAGTTGTGGCAAAAATAAAATCAGTACCAATGCTACTACTAGTAATTGACTTGTTTTTTCTATTATTTACAATGCTGTGATCTAATTCGCTGACTATGAGGAAGTGCTTGGCGCCTAAACTTTTGTTAGCATCTCAGGAAATAGCAGCGGCAGAAAATGTGAAAGACAAAGGAAAGGCACACTCCTCCCCCCCCCCCCTGTGGGTGCGTGATACGGGGACCAGGAAGCGTGCCCACAAAATGGCTTAGCCGACAGGTTTCCATTTTGATTGGATTGGGTCTGGAAGCAATTATCCCGGCTTCCCATTAAGAATAGTGTTCTTACGAATAAATCAAATTCAGGCTAAGGTGGTTAACACTGCTGGCCTCACAAGCGACAACAGCAGATTGCGGCCTGGCTGGGTACCAGCAGGCTTACCGCCATGTCGCAGACCAAGTTCCATTCTTGTAAGCAATAAGCAGTTCGCGACTAGTCGCTGCAGCTAAAAAGCCAGCATCTTTTCAGTGAACGCTAGTACGATAAGTCACCCTAATGCATGTAATTTGTGGCAAAGTAAGCCTGTTCTGGCCGATTTGCCATGGGCAGCGAATTGAACAGATTGCCTAGTGTTGCTTCTCTGTAGACTTCATGCGATAGCGCCCAAATGATCTGCATATTCAGTCCTAGCGGTAAGGAGTGGACAAAGACTGCAAACATAAAGACGCACTTCTAGTTTGGTAGTACATTTCCAAAGCGCTGCTTATTCTCCAGTCGATTGCAGCACAGTCAACCACCACCATTCCCATGTCCCACAGAAATTATATTTATTGCGTCATTCTTCTACCCCGACTGTAAAAGCAGTCAGTGGCATTTTAGCGAATGAATCACAGGAGGCATAATTTAGTATGGACATGTACAGCGAATTGATTGCACAACAAAACATCTGTGCTATTCACCTCGGATCCGCCCCCCTTTTTTTTCACCCCACACTCCGCGCACTCTCCAAGCACCTGAGTGACTACTACAGCGCCCCCTTACGGACCCAGTGTTGCTTTTCCTAGCGACTGCGGACGGAGCGACATTGCGACAGTGATTGATGGAGAGACTTGTGGAATCCGAAAAAGTCTTGAGACATCTGCCGCTGCCATGGAAGGCTTGGACCCTGGGCTCTGCGTCACAATAATCCGACACCATTTTAAGATGTCGCTAGGTGGCAGGCAGTACAGCAGAGTTGGGTACTAAGTAGAGTGTAAGCTGTTGTGAGCAGCTCAGGCTGTGCTATTGAGCCATTCTTGATTTTGGTGTGGTTTTTTCTTTTACGCCGTTCGCTGGATTTCGTCTTACAGCTGCTTCGGATTTATTTTTTGTAATTTCCACATGGTTTAAAAAAAGAAAGAAATAAAAGACTAATATTTTAAGGAGTACAGTGAAACCTCTATAAACCGATCACCTCCGCAGATCGCCCATTCCCCTATATCGCTCACTTTATTTAGGTCCCAAGCGATAGCCCATACAATATCATTGTAATGATTT
This sequence comes from Branchipolynoe longqiensis, assembly GCA_030323885.1. Taxonomy (NCBI): domain Eukaryota; kingdom Metazoa; phylum Annelida; class Polychaeta; order Phyllodocida; family Polynoidae; genus Branchipolynoe; species Branchipolynoe longqiensis. The sequence continues at coordinate 107,594,983 of CM059189.1, read as the reverse complement.
TTTTTAAACTCCCTAAACGACCACATCCCTAATGGGACCCTTTAAAGTCGGTCCCATGGTAAGTCGATTTAGAGAGGTTTCACTGTATATATGTATATAATGCCTAATTGAGAAGGGTGGGTAGTGTGACTTTTGGAGCTGTGTATACTGCCTGTTGGAGACACATGTAGTGTGTTCCCGTTAGGATTATGTATGGTGCCTGATGGAGACCTTTGGGTAGTGTGCTAGCATTAAGGCAATGCATAGTGCCCGATCGAGAAGCGCGAGTAGTGTGCCTGCTTTCCAGCTATGTAGGGTGTCTGCAGATGGAGTGATTGATGTGTGGTGAGTGGGACTTTGCATCCATCACAGATCAGCTGGCCGACAGTACTGATCACCGCAGAGGCCTCAAGATCCCGAAGATCCAACCCCCACATTACCCACTGCACCATAGATGCCAGGGAGACTGAGGAGCGCAGCATTTATTCGATAACAAGACTCCGCTATGTAAAACACGCAATGGTGCTCAGGAGACGATAGCCCCCCCCCCCCCCCCCCCCCCCACGATTAGGAAGCACCCTATTTATCTTCACTCTCTTGCTTACCTAAAACCTCCAAAGCCTGGTTACCTGGAACCTTCCTAGCCGTGCTTACTCGAAACCCACCAAATATCAAACATTTCTAACACAAAACCCTCGAAACACAAGCACACCAAACACACCAAACACACCAAACCCTCCAAACCGCAATCACTCCAAACACCAAACCCTCCAATCACCAAACCTCCAAGCACCAAACCCTCCAAACACAAAACCCTCCAAACACAAAACCCTCCAAACACAAAACCCTCCAAACACAAAACCCTCCAAACACAAAACCCTCCAAGCACCAAACCATGCAAACACCAAAACCCTCCAAACACAAAACCATCCAAACACCGAACACACCACACCTTCCAAACCTGGCAATCCCCAATATATATATATTTATTGAAAGTGAGCAGAGTGACAGTTGGGTCATGTCGTATAGGAGGCGGGGAAGGAGAGAATTCCCACTCCGCAGTGAATAACATGGAAGATAAGGTAGTCAGAGAGAAACATTAAGGGGCTGCTGTTATTTTTATCCGCATAATAAATTATATAGTACATTTCTTTCTTTTTTTAATTCTTTTTTAATTGAAGCTGTATTTATACTGTCCATAGCATATAAGCCTGAGTATTCAGGCTTGTTTTCAATGCTGGCCAGTTGTAGTGTTGGTGTTATCTTATCACACAGTAGCTGCTGATAAGGTATTTGATCGCCTGTATTTCAGTAGCAGATAGATAGTTGGTTGGTCTGGTTAGTAGTCAATGTTAAATTTTTTTGATTTTCTTGGCATATATGTGCTTTATTTTTTCTACTCTTACTACTAGACTAGCCTACTCCTATTTACATATCATAGGCTTGTAGTACCTGTGTGGTGTGCTATCTGGCTACTTTTGGCATGGTTACCTTCCATTGGGTGTCCCACTGTTGGGCCGTGACACATCACCTGCCCTTTTGCAGTGCAGCTTAGTGGGGGTTTCCTAGCCTTATTTTGCACAGATATGTTTTGTATGTTTTTAGGTCATATTCATTTCTTTTAACAAAACATATTAATTTCTTTTAACAAAACAAGAAACAGGTCAATTATATCCTGCTCCACCAAGCCTGGAGCACACAGCGGAACAGAACCTATCTGCCCAAAGGCACCTACCTGTCACTGACACTGGTCGTAACGTCACAGGTGGAACCAAGATGGCTGAAATCCAGATTCGCCAAGTCCCAAACTGCTCCATGATACTGTTGTAGATAATGACTTTTTTTAATTTCTCTTTTTTGTTGTTTACGTGCTACAATATTTAATCATCATCGATGCTTCATAGTCGGATATAAGCATTTTATTTTCTAAACCAAAATGCTTACATGGATTTGATTCTACTTATCTGATACAGATACTGGTACACTTATTAAACACATATTGCTGCATAGAATGGACACTAAGTCAATTTAATAGAACCAGTCACTGCTGAATCCTATGGTGTCCAGCATTCTAACTTCCACGTCTGCATTAATTTGACATCTTTCGCTTCAAAGCAGACACTGTATGGCTCGGTCATTCTGTGCGGTTTAGGTGAGTGAGGGTTGTAGAAGTTCATTTAATTGAACCATCTCAGTGTGTGCAATGAAGCGTGTCTTGACTGATTCCCGCCAAGTACAATGCCATGTATAAGATTAATGTTCAAACTATGTCATTTACATGGGATCGTAAGTGGATAGCATAATTTCAAATATTAAGTGGCTATGGCAAAGAACATAAGATTTACCCCTATTAACATACATGCAAAATAACTACTGATACTGCATGTAAGTGGGTCGTTCTCACAAGTTGTGTACCAATAGTGTGACATCAGTACCACAAAATCAAAATGCTGCCAAAGTCCTATAAACAAGTTTCCTCAATGTGTATGTCCTTTTGCATCTGAATAATTGAAAATAAACATATTCTGGCATTTTTAAGTAGGTCAAATGATGCTCACACCCAATAAATAGCAGTATAGCATGGAAACCAATCTGACTCCAAAATCAAATATTTTCCACACAAAACTTGACATTTTTAGGACATTTCACATGCCACTTGCTTTATAAACAGTAGTAATAATAATTTGAAACCTCATTGCTATGGTTTTGTCTTATTTGTGAATATTAAAGAGAAAAGCAAAAAAATATTAGCAAGGTAACAGTCAAAGTGGAAACAACAATTTTACACAAATGTTCGGCTCAAATTTCAATGTTTAGGGGCAATTTCAGGATTTATCTTTTACTATACCATAACTGGGTCCATGCATAGAGTGTCAAATGGTGAAAATAGTTCCTGTACTGTATCTGTACTCAGTGTTTGATACAGAGTTTCATAGTACTTGCAAGTGGAAACGAAATGTTACGATGTTAATGACTCCAGAAAATGTTAACTATTTCATAATTAAACTTTTTTTTTTAGAAATAAATGTCTTCAACTTAATGAAGACATTGTATATGACCATTTGAAGTGAAATGAGCTGTTGTTCAGAGGTTTTCATTAAGTTTGTGACACTTTATTTTCAATGCTGTTGACAATGTCACAAATTAGTGATGTAAATTTCTATGTATTTAGCTACATCCATCCCAATAAGATACATAATACACAATATTAACATTTACTTTTGATCTAAAATATCTCCCACATTATTGGGCTAAATGATGAAATCTAAATATTTACACTCCAATAATGGGTTTCTTTGAAATATGCATTTCAAGTAGACTACCTCAAGTGGTACACTGTTTCTGAGAATGACCCAAGTACATTAATCCATGACACAATATACATGTAATATTCCTGTCATTACTTTGTTTTTTACTAACTGTGAAGAGACGCATCAGTATCTCATCATAATCATTAGTTACAAATGTAGCTTAAGTTTAATCATTTGTTATTGTCATCACTTGTTGATTCACATCATGGAGACCAGCTAGATAAGCATCGCTTTTCTGGGATCCTTTCTGTCTGTAAGGAATTTGTATACATTTATTGTATCGCCTCATTTTATTGTAAACATACCTTGCAGAGAGTTAAAATAAAAGAATTGAATTGAAAAATAGGGCAGGGCGGACATCTTTGTCACATGTGGCAGCTTGTAACTTTGATCCCTGGCCGAGTCAATCCAGCGACTTACACAAACCGATACTTGTCACTACCTTGCCTGCTGCTTGGCGATACTCGGACAGGACGATAATTGGTTGGATTAGTGTCAGGATGATGTGACTGAGTGGGATATCAGGCCATGGTGCTTGTGTTACCCAGTGGGACTATGCTACAAAGATACCATGAGTCACCAGACGGGATGGCTGAATGAGTTAGAGCGTCCGTCTCCCATGTTGGTAGGTCGTGGGGTTGTGGGTTCGAAACCTGGTCGAGTCAAACCAATGACTTAAAAATTGATACTTGTCACTTCCTAGCCTGGCGCTCACCATTAATAGGATAGGACAAGAACTGGTTGTCTCAGTGTCAGGATAATGTGACTGAGTGGGATATCACGTCATGGTGCTGGCAGCCTGGTCTTTCAGTGGAGCAGCACTATTAAGTCGCCATGAGTGCGCACTGTCACAAGTCGGTACCCGTCCTGATATAACCTTAGATTTTGCTAGGATGTAAAACAACAAAACTGATGAGTCGAAAGCATTCATCATAGAGCAGACAGGATGGCCGAATGAGTTGAGCGTCTGTCTCCCGTTTTGGTAGATCATGGGATTCGAATACTCCGGGAACAGCGTCCACCTCTACTTCCCAATTGACTATAACATTTCTACCCGAGTAAGATGTGGCCAATAGTAGTCAGTAATCTTGAAGGCCAAAGGGGGTGCCACCTGCAGTCAGTTAGTGAGGTTGGGGGCCGATAGGGGCACCACTTGTAGTCAGACAGTGAGGTTGGGGGGGGGGGGGGCGATAAGGACACCACCTGTAGTCAGGCTTCGTGAGTGGGTTCATATGAGCGGCTTTGTAAGTGATTTCATGAGTGGCTTTGTGAGTGGGTTCATGAGCGGCTTCATGAGTGGCTTCACAAATGGCTTTGTGGGTGGCGTCACGAGCGGCTTAGTGAGTGGCGTCACAAGCAGCTTTGTGAGTGGCTTTATGAGTGGCATTGTAAGTGGCTTCATGTGTGTCTTCATGAGTGTCTTCATGAGTGTCTTCATGAGTGGTTTCGTGAGTGGCTTCACTAGTGGGTTCGCGAGTGGTCTCATGAGTGGCTTCATGAGTGGTTTCACGAGTAGATTCACGCGAGTGGCTTCGTGAATGGCTTCACGAGTGGCTTCACAAGTGGGTTCGTGAGTGGCTTTGCGAGTGGCTTCGTGAGTGGCTTCGTGAGTGGCTTCGTGAGTGGTTTTGCGAGTGGCTTCGCGAGTGGCTTCGTGGGTGGCTTCGTGAGTGGCTTCGTGAGTGGCTTCGTGAGTGGCTTTGCGAGTGGCTTCGTGAGTGGCTTCGCGAGTGGCTTCCATCGGGCCGTGCACCACGTAACACACTACTTAGTAATAGTGCATGTTCAGCATTGCTTCTACACTGGTATGCATTAGCCTTGCAGGGTGTTCCACTGTGTGTCCAATTTTGCTCACCCATGGTCGCTGTTCATCATCCAATCAGGCAGTTTGGAGGTTGGTTATCCTTTAGCCAAGTTAAAGTTGTCAGTGTCGCCTAAAGCGAAGAGCGGATGAATGGGGAGGCCACCACAGGAAGGATGACTGCGAAGGGCGGTGTGAGTGGAAAGTGGTGATCAGTGGGGCCCAGGGTTAGCGAAGCAGGTGCCAGGTGCCATCAGCCTGTCTCTGGAGCCTGGCGTTCGACTCTTGATTGGCCAATTTTCTGTCTGTAATACAGTGCTTTACCTGAACAGACGCCTGTCGAGCTGGTGGGAGTTACCTTGGCGGTGACAGTGTGATTCGGGTGTGTGTGTGACGTGACATCAAGAGCCTGCATGGTGATAAGTCGATTGGTTGTCCTGCATAATTAGGTGTCCTAATTAAATAAATCAAATAAATTGCTGATAAATAGAAGGGTGCTGCTCGCTCTGTTTTTTGCATTAGTTTGTTGGGGTTTTACCTCCTGGGAAAGATAAGCTCACATTAGGACAAGTACCGACTTCTGACAGTGCACACTCAAGGCAACTTTATAGCACCACTGGGAGACCAGGCCACCAGCACCATAACCCGATATTGCACTCAGTCATATTATCCTGATACTGAGCTAACCAGTCCTAATAATGTCGAGAGGCAGGTTACCTAGCGACAGGTGTCAATTTTGTAAGTGATTGGTTTGACTCGGCCAGGATACAAACTCGCGACCTTCTGCATCTACCGGTGTTAGGGTGATGGCTGGTGTTGGGTCGGCGACTGGCCAATTATGGGCTAGTGATGGGCCTGCCCTGTACTGAGTGCGCGTGAATTTCCTCAAAACGCGCGAATTCTCTCAGAGGCTTGGCATTCTCAGGGAATCACATAAAAATAGGTGAGCCCTACACGTGGCACTGTCAGTGTGTGTGTCAGTGTGTATCAGCGTGGTCAGTGTGTGTGTCAGTGTGCATGTCAGTGTGTCAGCGTGGTCAGTGTCTGTGTCAGTGTGCATGTCAGTGTGTGTGTCAGCGTGTGTCAGATTGTGTGTCAGATTGTGTGTCAGCGTGTGTGTCAGCGTGTGTGTCAGGGTGTGTCAGGGTGTGTCAGAATGTGTGTCAGAATGTGTGTCAGCGTGTGTGTCAGCATGTGTGTCAGCGTGTGTGTCAGCATGTGTGTCAGGGTGTGTGTCAGGTGGTGTCAGGGTGTGTCAGCGTGTGTCAGCATGTGTCTCAGCGTGTGTGTCAATGTGTGTGTCAGCCCAACTGGCAGAGTAGGATGCCAGCACCATGACGCAATATCTCACATAGTCACATTATCCTGATAATATGCTAACCAGTCCCATCCTTATCCTAATAATGCCGAACGTCAAGCTAGGCAGTGACAAGTATCAATTTGATAAGTCATTGGTTTGACTCGGCTGGAATTCAAACTCCCGACCTTCCACACAGGAAGGCTGCGCTCTACCGATTCGGCCACCGAGTCCGGTGGAGGAGGAGGAGGAGGAGGCTGTGTGTGTGAGTGTGTGTGGGTGATTGTGGGGGCCGGGAGGTGGATCTGCACCACAGATGAAGCTAGATGTGGAGGAGGGGGTGGAGGGGTGGGGGAGTGGGGTCTGATCGTGTGTGGGGGTGGGTTGGGGTGGGCGGGAGATGTGGATCTGCAATGTAGATGAAGCTAGATGTGGAGGAGGGGTGGGGGGAGCGGGGGTCTGAGAGTGTGTGGGGGTGGGTTGGGGTGGGTGGGAGATGTGGATCTGCACTGTAAATGAAGCTAGATGTGGAGGAGGGGGTGGGTGGGTGGGGAGAGCCTCCCCTTCCCTCCCCTTCCCTCCCCTCCCCTTTCCTCCCCTCCCCTTTCCTCCCCTCCGCTTCCCTCCCACCTCTCCCCTCCCCTCTCTCCCATTCCCTCCCGTCCCCTCCCCCCTCTCCTGCCCTCTCCCCTCCCCTCCCCTCCTCGCCCCTTCTCTCCCCTTCCTCTCCCCCTCCCCTCCCCTCCTCTCTCTCCCCTCCCCTCCCCTCCCGTCCCCTCCTCTCTCTCCCGTCCCGTCCCCTCCCCTCCCCTCCCCTCCCCTCCTCTCTCTCCCGTCCCCTCCCTCCCCCTCCTCTCCTCCCGCTCCCTTCCCCCCTCCCTCTCCCTCCTCTCTCCCGTCCCCTCCCTCCCATCCCCTCCTCTCCCCCCCCCTCCCCTCCCCTCCCCTCCCCTCCCCTCCCCTCCCCTCCCTTCCCTTCCCCTCCCCTCCCCTCCCCTCCCTACCCCTCCCCAGCCCTCCTCTCTCTCCCATCCCCACTCCCCGCTAAGAGGGTGCCTGATGGATGGCCCCTACCCATCCGTCTTGGTGGGCAGCTGTTCATCAAATGGTCGCCCTCACACTGTACAGTTAAAGCAGCATGTGAAGGCAAATTGATCTTAGTGCTGCGATTGTTTACGATAAGGATAACGCTTGATTATCAATGTGCCGCTACTCCTTCTGCCAAGGCTCCCAGTTTCTAATTAACCCAATGTTTGATGTCCAATAGCCGATGATCAAAATCAATGTGCTCTAGAGGCGTCGTTAAATAAAACAAACCTTTTTGTACCAACTTGTGACAGTGCGCACTCGATGCAGCTTTATAGTGATTTCCCACTGGGAGACCAGGCCACCAACACCATTTTAATTTAAAGGGTTATCTTTAGAGATGTTTGAAGTGAAAGCGTGGAGAATTAATGTATGCATGCGGATCCAATTACTGGACATCACCGGCTTCAGCTGTGACAAGTTCTATTAACTTGACTTAAAGTTTAACTTTGAAAGTTAAAGTTGCATAGTCTGATGAAAACAACAAATTTTCAAAAGCAAAACAATTATCTAGATTTGATTCAACATATCTAACTTAGATACTGGTGCACTTATTAAATATTTGTCACCCCATAGAAGGACATTCTGCGTCATTCTAATAGGACCGTTACTGCAGAAACCTATGATGTCAGAGTTTTGGCATGCATGCCAAAATAAATTTTGCATTTCAAATATCGTTAGCCATTTAAAATAAAAGTTACTTCAATGTAAAGTAAGGTAGATTATAACGATCAACCTCATGTATGTAATGAAAATAACAGAAACTCAAAAGCATTTCACTATGCAAATTTAAGTATTCCATCTCAACAGCAACAAAAACCCAACTTAATGACTACACTAAAATCTAAGTTGGATACACACGATCAAGTGATTTGGTTTAGAAATTTGTATGGTTTCATCGAATAAAGCAAATTTAACAGATCATTTCATTCATATGGGTGCTAAGCATATAAATGTGTGACTATGGAAACGCATGCAGTCACATTGCCATACCACCGCAGCATACTCTAGCGGGATGTAGCAGAATTAATTAAGTGACGGCATTAATGCAGAGGTGTCGTGAATGGCTTAAGACGGCAGTAACTTGATGATTGCCAGCAGCTGAGGGAGCTCCTTGTTAGCGGTGCTTGACTATGCATTGGCGGTGAATAAAATGTTTTGGTTTGCGCTTCGAGGGAAGAAGGCTCATGGGAGCAGAATGATCCAAAGCGAGGCCTTGATCGATACTTGTGCCACAGGTCTTTTCCGCAGAAGCGCCAAGTAGATAAGGGTGTGAGATGGGAGATCTCCCTAATACACAACTTGTAAATAGAGAGAAATGGCGTGGCCGATGGGGGAAGGGTGCAGGAGTGGGAGTCGGCGGGGGGGGGGGGGGGTTACCGTATCCCACAGTGGCGTCTAGGGTGGGTCTGTGCGGAAGATTTTGAGAAAGGTGATACAAAATGGTGCATTCTGGGGAATTTTGATGAAAAATATGGGTACAAATATTTGTTTAAACAAAAAGAAAGCAAGCTGAGATGATTCTTTGGTAAGAGATTGCAAATTAAAAGCAGGTTATTGATTATGCAATATTTTAGGGAGGTCTCCTGCCAAATCTGTAAACTTGGCACATTAGTTTAAATCTCAATCACCACTTCGCATGTTGAGCTGCGGATTAAATGGATTAAACCGCTAAACTCTCATGAAGTTACATGCAGTAGACATGTTTGTTTGTTGGGGGTTTACGGCCTAGCATCATCTACAGTCATATGAGGAACATAATTGATCCCTGTCGCTACCAAGCCTGAAACTAGTAGCAGGATAATGTGACTGACTGGAATATTTATTGGGGTCATGGTGCTGGTGGCTCGGTATCCCAGTGAGGCAGTCCTGTAAAGTCACCATTAGTGTGTACTGTCACAAGTCGGTCGCGGTCCTGATATGACCGTAGTTGTTACTAAGAGGTAACATGGACATTAATATTAGCCTAAAGTTGCATAATTCATTGGGTTTAAGTTCCTGCCTTATTTTGTAAGCACCAACTTGTGACAGTGTGCATTCATTGCGACTTTATAGTGCTGCCCCACTACCAGCGAATATACCATTATCCTGATATTGCGTAAACCAGTCCATGTCTTATCCTATTAATGCCAATCTCCAGACTACGTAGTGACAAGTATCAGTCGTGTAAGTCATTCGTTATTCATTTGACTTGGCCGAGGTTCAAAGTCAGTACTGCCCGCAGGGGAAACCAGCCAGTGCTCTTCCTGATTTAGCCATCCTATCCAGCCAGTAGAAACTAGGTTGGTTGGATGGTTGTTAGAGTTTTAGGTCCTGGCAACATCTAAGGTCACATCAGGATGGGTATTGACTTGTGACAGTGCACACTCATGGGGACTTTATAGTGATGCCCCACTGGGACACAAGGCCACCAGCACCATGACTTGATATCCCACTCAGTCACATTATCTTGACACTGAGCCAACCAGTCCTTTCCCTATCCTAAAAATGCCGATCACCTGGTTAGGAAGCGACAGGTATAAATTTGTAAGTCATTGGTTTGACTCGACCAGGATTTCAAAGAATGGGTTCGAATCCCACGATCTACCAAATTTTGAGACACTCAACTCTTTCGGCCATCCTATCTGGTAGAAACTAGGAATTTTGGCTGTTAGCCTTCGTCACTTGTCATAGCGATAAGAGAAAATTTAATAACAAGCCTGGTAGGCGTAATATTATGTGCTATCAGACCATGTTGCTAGACAGTATGATGGATGTTATCATATGAAGTGTGTTATCAAGTTCATTCTGATAGTCAGTAAATAAAATCTTTCATATTGCATATTCTCCAATAAACCACTGATCCATTATTTACCACAGAAAATCTGAAGGATGGCTGGATATTATCATATTAAAGTGGCATAGTCCGATGAAATATATATTTTTCTAAATGAAAATACTTATCTACATTTGATTCATTATACCCGACTTAGACATTGGTGCATAAACTAGTAGTTTGGGACAGCATATAAAGAATAATCAGTGAATTTACTACCTCATCCCATTGGACACTTCCTTTGAGGTAGTCATTCATTAGGCAGGGAGGCTACAAATTAATTAGGTTAATCTTGTGACCTGATTTGTCTTGCCCTGATTCCAGGTAATATATATGGCATTCGTCAGGTTCTAAGACATGTACATATTAATAGGTTAACTCACATCACATCGCGGGATGGTAGTCTGTGTCATAGCGAGAGGATTTTTGGAAAGCTTGTCGAAAGTATTTTTGGTTCTTTCAGCTCAAATTGCTTAAAAACTAGCCAATTTTCATCAAAATCACCCCGGACTAATGATTAGTAGGTAATAACGATCAATTTGATATATTTATCTAAAAAATAAGAAACAAATTTAAACGTGATCGGAATATGCACATTAAGCACATTATCAAATTAATTTCAATACTCAGCACTTAAAATATAGCATGCATGTTCTCTCAATAAACTGCTGATTTATGATATCCCACGAACAATTTGAGGTATGGTCACTGCTGCGCAATGTTCTTCTCTTCCCTTGGTAAGCATTGGTCTGTTTATGTTTTGTTGTTGTTGTTTTTTTGTAAATATAGTTTATTCATTGAATAAAGTCTTTTGTCAGCGCCGTGGCACTGGTCTTCCAGCCATGTGACAATACAGTTATTTACACTATATGCAGCTTGCCCAAATCAGCTGAAATAACAATATCAAACATTCAAAGACTTACATATGGTATAGTTTGACAATTCACATACAAAAATATCCATAACAAGCACTGCAGTTTAAGTTGCATAATCTGATGGTTTTGAGTTTCTGCCATTTTTACTGAGATAAATATATTTAATTGGTTGCTATAGCATACCTTACTTCAGTTTGAAGTAACTTTCATTTTAAATGGCCAACTTTTGAGATATTTGAAGTGCAAGCATCCTAAATTGATTTTGGCAAGCATGCCAAAACTCTAACACCATAGGCTTATGCAGTAACAGGTTCTGTTAAATTGACTCAGTATGTCCTTCTATGTGGAAACAAATGTTTAATAAGTGCACCAATATCTAAGTTAGATATGTAGAATTTTTTTTCTTTAAGATTTATACTGCCTGTCATGGATAAGTCTGAATAGACTTGTTTTCACCATTAGACAGTTTGTCGGTGGAAAGCCCGAGCCTACACTTTTACCGACCCAAGGGATTTTTAACCTCCCACACCACATAGACATGGTATGAGAGCAACTGGCCTTTGATGATGCTGTAAGTTATACACAGCGGTGGAAATCCAAATTGGCAGAGGTGGGGGCATGGGGAATCGAACCACTGACCTTCAGATTAGAAAAAAGTCAGACACTCTAACCACTCCGCCACAGAGAACACCACAATAAAATCTAGGTGAGTGTTTTTGTTTTCAAAATTTGATGCTTCGTCGGACTATGCAGCTTTAAGGTGGTATTAAGGTAATCATTGCCAAAATGAAAGTTATGACGTACGCTCCTCATTATTTTGAAGTGTGGATGTGGCTTTTACTCTGGGAAGTGTCAAGCATGAACTGCTCGGAGGTCAATCAAGATTCATATGGAAAATATTCTAGTTGACGTGTGGCTCCTCTTTGAGGTGTGATTTTTATTTGAAGGATTGCATTCAGTTGTGATACAACTTCTATTCGATATGTAAATTCTATGTGAGGCATAGATTTTTTTTTTGGTGCTGTATCTCGTTGAGGTGCTGCTTCTATTTGACTGTAGTATTTGAGGTGCGTCTTTTGTTTGAAGTGTGGTATGGTGTATTCGATTCATGATGTAGATCCTATTCACAACACATATTCTGTTTGTGGTGTGGCATGGTGGATTCGATTCATGATGCAGATCCTATTCACAGTGGGTCTTCTGTTTGTGGTGTGGCATGGTGGATTCGATTCATGATGCAGATCCTATTCACAGTGTGTCTTCTGTTTGAAACGGGGTATGGTGGATTCAATTCATGATGCAGATCCTATTCACAGTGCGTCTTCTGTTTGTTGTGTGGCATGGTGGATTCGATTCATGATGCAGATCCTATTCACAGAGCATCTTCTGTTGGTGGTGTGGCATGGTGGATTTGATTCATGATGCAGATCCTATTCACAGTGCGTCTTCTGTTTGTGGTGTGGCATGGTGGATTCGATTCATGATGCAGATCCTATTCACAGTGTGTCTTCTGTTTGAAACGGGGTATGGTGGATTCGATTCATGATGCAGATCCTATTCACAGTGCGTCTTCTGTTTGTGGTGTGGCAAGGTGGATTCGATTCATGATGCAGATCCTATTCACAGTTCGTCTTCTGTTTGTGGTGTGGCATGGTGGATTCGATTCATGATGCAGATCCTATTCACAGAGCATCTTCTGTTTGTGGCGTGGCATGGTGGATTCGATTCATGATGCAGATCCTATTCACAGTGCGTCTTCTGTTTGTGGTGTGGCATGGTGGATTCGATTAATGATGCAGATCCTATTCACAGTGCGTCTTCTGTTTGTGGTGTGGCATGGTGGATTCGATTCATGATGCAGATCCTATTCACAGTGCATCTTCTGTTTGTGGTGTGGCATGGTGGATTTGATTAATGATGCAGATCCGATGCACAATGTGACTTCTGTTTGAAGCATGAAATGGCAGATTTAATTCATGATGCAGACCCTATTCATTGTGTTTATTATGTTTGAAATCCAGCTGCTATCCGAAATGCAGTACAATAGTGTGGCTTCCACTATCTCAGCTGCTTCTTGATTTAGGGTCTCGCGTTACTATACACTCACTACTCAACATTATGGTCATGTTCAAGGTCAGGAGCAGCTCAGGTCCTAGCCAGTGCCAAGTGAACAACGCACTTCCATTGTCAGGTGAGCAGTACATCAAGTGGAACACTAGTCATCGCTTGTAGCACCTTATCCCCCAGCACCACTCTATCAATCAGTGGTAGTTAACACTTCTGACAATGCCTCACTATCTCAGCCCGTAAACACGCACCAAAGGAGGAAATTACCCCATCAGGGGGAGACGTGTTGTTGTAGCAGGTGTTTGGGCTTAATTGGGCATCATGCTACAACTCGCTCGGTTTATCCCTGTGCCTTCGTGAAATTTGAATATGTCAAGGTATGGACTGAAAGTGGTGAAAAGGAACTTTGGTGTGCTAACCGGTGTGTGTTCTGTCACTGCGTAACGGTCAGACTGTCACAAGTCGCTGCCCATACTGATATGACCATAGATGTTGTTAGGACATAAAACCCAAACAAGCAAACAATAATCATCATCATCATCATAATCATCACCAGCAGCACCCTCGTGTAGTCGTGAATTCATCCTTGCATTTTGCATCATGTCATTGTGTTGCAAAAAAAAAATCCACAAAAGATGTTCATGACTCCTTTCCGATCAGCTGCTGATAAACAGAGGACTATGCTCCATAGTGTTGCAATCACCGCGGTACCAAAGGAACCGCATCTGCAACTTCTACTTTTACAATTCCAACTCCTCTCTAATAAGTATTTGAAAGTGCTGCTCATGTTGCGACCAGGCGCGGTGGCCTAATTGGTTGAGTGCCGGCCTCGCATGTGGACGGTCGAGAGTTCAGTCCCTGGTCGAGTCAAACCAATGACTTATAAAATTGATACTTGTCGCTTCCTAGCCTGACACTCGGCATTAATAAGATAGGGCAAGGACTGGTTATCTCAGTGTCAGGATGATGTGACTGAGTAGGATTTTGGGTCATGGTGCCGGCGGCCTGATTTCCCAGTGGGGCAACACTATAAAGTGACCATGAGTGCGCACTTTCACATGTCGATAACCATCTTGATATGAACTTAGATGTTGCTAGGATGTAAAACTCCAACAACCAACCCACCAGCTCGTGCTGGTCTTCACTAACGCTTCCTGAGCCCCTTTTGACAGTTCCAAGGCACCAGTTCTACGATTGATACCTTGCTCAGGGCAAGGCCGGGTTGTTTTTGACTGCCTTTTTCAAATTTATGGAAGAATATATAATTATATTGATGAATATATAGCTATGTCGAAGAAGATATAAATATATATGGAAGGATATATAAGTATACTGAAGAATATCTAAATTTATGGAAGAATATATAAGGATATATGGAAGCATATATAGATGGAAAAATGTATAGCTATATATGGGACATTTGATAACTATGTATGGAAGAACCTATAAATAAATATAGAAGAATCTGTATATAGATGAAGTAATATATATAACTGTATATGGAACATTGGTCGTAATGCTCTCATTGCGGTTGATGCGAGGCGAGGGAGGACCCCCCCACCCCCTTTCTTCCTCCGGCCGTTGGCCCTTGCGTAATCTCCCGCGCTTCCCTCCCTTAAATCCAGCCCCGAGGCCGCCTCAGGCCACTCGCCCTCCTGCCTCCAGACACTCTACTCCTCCACTCCTTTTTTCTTTGGCCTACACACCCTGGCCCTACACGCTGCGGCCTACACACCACACCCTACATCCACGCCGGTCAGCCACACTACACCATGCCTAACGGAAGGGGCCGAGGGAGACGCGCCGCACGTAGGGAGGCACAACGGGTATCGGAGGCCAGCTCGCCTCCCTCATCCACGCCCTCCTCACCCCCGAGGGCCGCCGCCCCCTCCTCGAGCGATCCCCCCTCGTAGTGGGGCCGGATGATGCAGGCCACCCTCCTCGACACTGTGGCGGCCCTGGAGCGACTCTCGGCCAGACTCGACACAATCGATGCCCAGTACGCACGCGGAGCCGCCCCCGCTCCCGTCGCCCCGCCTCACCACGCCGCGCTGCCTCAGCAGATGCCTCAGCAGACTTACGCCGCGCCGGCCGCCACCCTCCCTCCGGCACCCCGCCCCCACATAGTGGGGGGGGTGCACCCGCCCCTGCCGGCTATTCCGGGGGCGATCCACCCGCAGTATGAGAGGTTCACCAGGGGCGCCCCCTCAACTGAACCGCCGCCCCCTCTACACTACCGCGACCCGCATGCCCACAGCGCCACCTCCGCGTCCGACGCGGTCCGGGAGATACTCGACTCAGCCGACACTCAGCACGCCGGTCGACGCAAAGGTATTTCGCTTCATTATATATTCCCATGTGACTTAATAGAACGAGGGGCGGAGAGGAAGGCGGTGAAGCGAGGAGAGGCGAGCAAGAATGAGTACACCCTCGCCCTCCGCATGCTGGAGGCCCACCCCGCCTTCCCCACCCATCCACCGGGACAATCTCATTCACCCTTGGGCTACCGTCCGACGGTACTCTGAGACGGTATTCAGATGGATCACGGACGGTAGGCTCCCCCACGGCTGGCACGACCCCATGGCAATCAACATGGTCCGTATGGAGGCCCTCACCATGCCCACCAGCTCCCTGCCTGCCCCCACCCGCCCCCCCGCCAGAGCCCAGACACGCCCCCAACCCGACACCCAGGTTCCCTTCAGCCGAGAGACCCACGGCACCCCCTACCCCGCATGGAACACGATCCCGCCTCGTGCGATCGGGCGAGACCCATGGGGAGGGGCCGTCCAGATATCGACACGCTTGCGCGTACTGTGCAAATACTCGGAGGCCGTGTGCCTCAGCAAGAGAGGCCGTGATCGCAGGGCCCCTGACCACGCCCCCACGGCGGATTTTTGATCTGCCGTCCCCTCCAGCCTGGCCCAGAGGGACCCAGCCGGTCCCACCCAAGCCCACTTGCCGACCCCAACACACCAACAACCGACCCTCCTCACATCTCGCCGCCTCTTATCTCGCTGCCGCCACCCCCGGCCCCGGCGCCTCACATCTCCCCGCCATCCTATCCAACCCGGGTCCCGACCACAGAACCCCCCCCCCCCACCGCGGCGACGCACACACCCTACCCGGCTTCAAAGAGGCCCCCCTAACCGCCCGCCACGACCATTCCACCGCCCGCTGAGACCGCACAGACCCTCCCTCAGACTGCTACACTACACCCAACCGCCACACCGCTCATCTCTGCCGACCACCCTGCCACCACACACCGCGGTCTCACCTCAGGCCTCACCTGTGAAGTAGCCGTCCCGGCGGCCCCCCCACGCCCCCCACGCCACCCATGCCACCCACGCTCCCCCGTAAGCGGCCGGCCCGCACCCGGTTGCCGCCCAGCCCGGCCCGCCAGCTGGCGGCCACAACCAACACCACAACCCCCCCCCCACACCGCCCTCCCTCAGCACCCACCACGCCGCAGACACCGCCACCGCCCTACACCCTCCCCCGGCGACACAGCCTACCTAACCCATCTTCCCTCCCCCCACCCCTCCCCCCAGCCCGCCCCCCTCCCCCAACACCTTCGACGCCCATCTCAACCTCCCTCACCGCACCTCCTCGCCCCCCCCCCCCCACGACGACCTCAGTGAGCCATCACCAGTAGTCGACCCTCACGTCCAGGACACCCTCCCCGCCGCCCCCTCCTGTGGCCCCTCCCCTCAACAATACCGCCCCACCCTCCTCGCCATATGGCCCCACGCCTCTAGCGAGGCCTGGGCCCGCTACCCCACCTTCACCCGCGCATACGCCGCACTCAGGGAAGCGGGCCTCCCTAATTTTTTGGCCGCCCGCATTCCCCTTCCCTCCGGCCTCCACATCCCCGCCTGGCGTGCCCGCCTCCGCGAATACCCTGACCCCGCCCTCCTCGACCTCCTCGAGTTTGGCTTCCCCCTCAAACTTCTCCGCCTCTTCCGCCCCCCCCTCCCCGCCGAACCTTCACCAACCACCATGAGCCCCACGAGCACGCCCCACACATACAAAACCGAGCTCGCCCTCGGCGCCCTCGCGGGCCCCTTCACCGTCCCTCCCTTCACCCCCTGGACACAGGTCTCCCCGATGATGACCCGCCCCAAGTCCGACCCGGGCAAGAGGCGGGTTATCGTCGATCTTTCCTTCCCCCCTGGGGCCAGTGTCAATGCCGGCATCCCCCGCCGGGAATACCTCAGCAAACCACACACATACACCCTCCCCTCAGTCGCCGACCTCGGCCACCGCCTCGTGGGAGAGGGCCCCGGCGCATACCTCTGGTCTGCCGACATATCGCGGGCCTACCGGCAGCTCCGCGCAGACCCCCTCGCCTGCCCCTTGTACGGGGTCACCCTAGACGGTAACATCTATATCGACCTCGCCCTCCCATTCGGCTGCCGCTCCTCGGGCGCGGCCTGCATGCGGGTGACGGCCGCCGTCGCCTGGATCATGAGGCGCGACGGATTTCACATTCTCGTCTACGTCGACGATTTTGTCGGGTACAAGGCTTCATACCTCGGGGCCTGCCAGGCCTTTGATGCTTTCCTCGCCCTCGCCGCCGCCCTCGGGCTTGACGTGGCCCCCGGGAAATGTCATCCCCCCACTGTCCGCCTCTCCTGGCTGGGCTTTGCCCTCGACAGTGAGGCGATGACAGTTCGCATCGCCCCCGACAAGGTCGACAATCTCATCCTCTCCTGTGAGGCTCGCCTCACCAGCCCTGCCATCACTCGTCACGACCTCCAGAGCCTCCTCGGGCGCCTGAACCACATGAGCAGCTGCGTTCTCCCCGCCCGGAGGTTCATGAGTTGCCTCCTCGGGGCGCTGTGCGGCTGTTTCGGCTGCGCCACACTCACCCTCGACGGCGACACAGCCTACCTAACCCATCCCCCCCCCCCGATGCCGACGTCCCCACCCCTCCCCCCAGCCCGCCCCCCTCCCCCACCACCTTTGACGCCCATCTCAACCTCCCTCACCGCACCTCAGTAAGTATGAGAGGTTGGAGGCGAGTATGGCCTCCACCTCCTCCAGGCCCTGGCGGGGCGCACTTACGTCATTGAGTGCGACTCTCGGGCGGGGGCGCCTTCTCTGCTACACACTGCTACGCCCGAGGGTACACCTCGGCGTTCCAGGCACACATGAGGTGGAGGTGGTCAACCTCATCATCGCCCTCCGCGCCCTCCTCTCGGACAATGCCGCGGGGGCGACCGTCGTCGTCAACACTGACAATATGGCCTCCGCCGCCTCCCTCACCTCGGGCCGCGCCCGGGACCCCACCCTCGGGACCTGTGCCTCCGCGCCCTCCTCCCGGATGACGCCACGGGGGCGACCATCATCGTCAACACTGACAATATGGCCTCCGCCGCCTCCCTCACCTCGGGCCGCGCCCGGGACCCCACCCTCGGGACCTGCGCCCGGGAGCTCTGGCTCCTCGCTGCGACGGGCTGCTTCACCCTCAACATAGTGCACAAGCCCGGGGCAGACCTCGTCTTCGCCGATGCCCTCAGCCGCGCCCACCTCGACGGGCCCTGGGCCGAGGTGGCCCGCGCCGGTGTGGCCCGCCTCGGGCTTCAGCGCCTCTACCCCTCACACGATGCCTTCCCATTTAATCCCGGGCTCTGATCCAGGTTTCTCCCGGGCCGAGGAGGAACCGTCGACGCCAGGCTCAGGACTACGTCGCATACTTCGTCGCCTGAGGGCTCGCCCCCCTCGGCCCCTCCAACTTCGAGGTCGCCGCCTATGCGGCCTCCCTCTACGCCCGCGGCCTCACCCCCGCATCCATCAAAAACGCCCTCCGGAGCGCGCTCCTGGGTCGAGGCCACCGGGGGGGCCCCCACCGCCTTCGACTCGACCCTCGCCAAGGACGTGTGCCGCGGAGGCGAGCGTGCCGCCGGCCACGTCCCACGCCAGGCCCCTCCACTGACGCCGCATCACCTCGCCCTCATCATCTCCCACCTCGCCCAGGCGGGCCCGGCCTCGGTCGTCCCTCGGGACGCCCTCATCCTTGGGTACTTCGGCATGCTGCGACAGTCGAACCTGTTGTCGCCGAGTCCCGAGGGCTGGGGCGGCCCCCACACCATCACCCGCGGCGACTTGCTTCAGGCGCCCGGGGGCCTCCGGGTCACCGTCAGGACCTCCAAGATGATATCTAGGCCCGCGGGGGCCATCGCCCTCTTCATCCCCGCTTGCCCGAGGCCCGGGCTCTGCCCTATCGCCGCCTGGAATGCTGCCATCCTTCAGCATCCTCCGCCCCTCGACGCCCCTGCCTTCATTATGCCCTCGGGCCGCCCCCTCGACCCGCGGTCCCTCACCCCCCTCCTTCGAGGCACCCTCAGCACCCGAGGCATCCCGGGGGCCGAGGCCTTCACCCTCCACAGCCTCCGCCGAGGCGCCGCCCAGGCCTCCCATGCCGCCGGCGTCGACATATCCGACATCATGGCCCAGGGGACATGGACTTCTGAGGTGGTGCATGCCTACGTGCTTCGCCTCGCCCCCTCGGCGGCCCCTCGAGCCCTCTCCTCCGTCGTGGTGGAGGGCTCCTCGGATCCACCTGCCGGACCCTCGAACTATTAGACATTACACTCATCATTGACATTCACCTTACCCTTCTTACTTAAATTGTTCCATGCTGATACCTCATTTATGTTACACATGCTTACATTGCTCTCCTGATATTCATGCTTGATGATTGCTTACTGATATCCATGTTTATCTCGGCATTTCTCAATAAAATGCCTTTTATCCACACACGCTTCCTCGTCCTTCCTTGTCGTGCATCGGTCGTAATGCTCGCATTGCGGTTGATGCGAGGCGAGGGAGGACCCTCCCCCCCCCTTTCTTCCTCCGGCCGTTGGCCCTTGCGTAATCTCCCGCGCTTCCCTCCCTTAAAGCCAGCCCTGAGGCCGCCTCATCCTTCCTTGTCGCGCATCATATAACCATAACTAGAATCATATATAACCCTGCATAGAAGAATATATACCCATTTATGGATGGTTGGTTGTTGGAGTTTTACGTTCTGGCAACATCTCAGGTTATATCAGGACGGCCCATGTATGGAAGAATATATAACTATGTATAGAAGAATATACATGTAAGCGTATATGGAAGGAAGGATATATAACCGTAGGAAAGAATATGTGACTGACTATAAACGGAATACTCAATACTATACCATATATGTCCCAATAGAAGCATCCTACCCAATAGAAGAACACCCCCCATTTCAAGATTGAAAGCACGCACAAATGTACGATAATATTCAGACTGAATGCACATAAAATAAGACAATCCCACTTTATTTCAAAGGCACAACAAAAACAAATCCATGAAATTCTTGAACTTTGAATAGATGCACATCCATGTGTTTGTACTCACGGAGTGCACGTCTATTGGGATATTTACGGTAATTCAAGAATATATAACTGTTTCTATAGAAGAATATATAACCATATATAGAAGAATGCATAACTATATATGAAGGAATATATAACCATATATGGAAGAAGGCATAACTATATATAAAGGAATATATAACTATATATGGAAGAATGTATAACTATATATGAAGGAATATATGTGGCCCTTTTTTGCATGGTTTAACCCCATTAAAAAACCCACCTGACCCTAATATCTGTATGGTAAAGCTTACACAGTGTACAAGGCTTGTGGTAGGAATTCTGACACGTCAGATTTTGATATAGCACCATCTGGCCTGACCAGCCGGTGGTAGCGCTGACCAAGCATACTTAATGCAGCTTATTATGAAACCAAAATCCCCATAGCTCATAAATCATGTTGACGGGCCTCAAAGTGTACTCACTAAAGGCCCTATCACATTACGACGTATGCCGGCGGCGTATGCGTAACGTGGCGCAATAATTTGAAAATCGACATAGGTCCAGATAAGTCTACTGTTTTGCACTGCGGGAGGTCCCAGTGACGTATGAAGCGTACGCGTAGCCTATGCCGAACTTATGCCTAACCTATGACGGCGTATGCAAAGCGTATGATGACCTATAAGCGGCATACTGGGACGTTTGTTGACGGTTACAGGTGACAAGTCTAGCGTATGAGTGACGTAATGTGTGTATGTTGTGTGTACGCCAATTTTTATCCCTCTATTTTGATTTGAAATTTATTTCAACACGTTACGCACATGCCGGCGCCATACGGTCGGAAGACCAGCGCTATGGGATTGACAAAAATATATATATGAATAAAATGTGATTACCTGAAACAAACAAAAATGTATGGCCACAAATTTTGCTGGTGGTTAAAACTCCGATCAATCAGATAATTACAGAATAATATACATGTCCTGCATTTGATTTTTTTAATTTGTCCGGATATTACTGAAATATTCCATAAAAGGAAGACAACTGCGAGTTGGGGAGAGTTGACACTCTGGCCCATCGATACATATGTAGTGGTCTGCACTGACCTCTCAGGCAAGTAACCACATAGACAGGTAGGAGTGGGTAGTGTGTTGATATCAGGGAGCCTAGGTGGTGTAATGGTTAGCACACTGGCCCGGTGTGCAAAGAGATGTGGGTTCGAGTCCCGCTCTAGGCGCAGTATTTCCTATTTTCATCACCCCCCTCCACAACACTGGTGCCGTGACCAGGATCCTGTACAAGCTATGCGCTGTATAGTTGTTGAACCTACCCTGTGTATGTGTTAGAGCATTGCCTGTGTGTATAAGCATTAAAAGACTTACAATTCCAGGGGGACGAGTGTAGTGGTCTGCACTGACCTCTCAGGCAAGTAACGACATAGACAGCTAGGCGTGGGTAGTGTGTTGATATCAGGAAGCCTAGGTGGTGTAATGGTTAGCACACTGGCCAGGAGTGCAAGGAGATGTGGGTTCGAGTCCCGCTCTAGGCGCAGTATTTCCCATTTTCATCACCCCCACAACACCTACAAGACCTACCTTTTCAGTTTATTAAAGCAAAAATTATAGCGAAATGGGACGATGGAGGGGGAAGCCGAGCAGAACTCGAGATGCAGTCTACAACTTGGCCTGCTTGAAAACAGACTTAACTACCGCTCGCTAAGTCACTCCACTGCCCCCAATGCACTCTATCGTATATAACCAAACCAATGAGAAGGGTAAAGCCCCAGTCACACCTACCCGGATCAGGGGCCGGACGAGCCCCGGACCGTGATCCGGCGTGGTCCGTGGCGATCCGGGGTGGTCCGTGGCTCATCCGTGTCTGATCCGTGTGTGGTCCTTGGTGATCCGGCATGATCCGTGGCTGGTCCGGCCTCGTCCGGTGTCCGCCCCGGATATCTTAAAATGTTTAAAACATCCGGTGTGGTCCGGGGTATTTTGAGAACCATGCTAGATCCAGCATCATCCATGATGATCCGTTGGTAATCCGGGGGTGGTCCGGGGGTAGTCCGTGTACCGTCCGGGGCCATGGTTTAACCCGGACCAGCCCCGGACTAGCCCCGACATATCCACAGACAACTCCCGGACTGCCCGGATAAGACCCAGACAAGCATGGATTAGCCACGGATTGCCACAGAGCAAGTCCACTTCAAGTCCGGGACTACTCCGTGGATACACCAGATAGTCCGGGGGGTGGTCCGGCTCAGTCCGGGGGTGATCCAGCCTCTGGTCCGGGGCTAGTCCATGGCTCATCCGGGTAGGTGTGACCGCGAGGCAAAAAACAACCAAAAAGTGATTTTATCCGGGGCTGTCCAGGACAGTCCAGGCGACTGGTCCGGGGGTGGTCCGGCTCAAAATCCGGGGCTCGTCCGGGTAGGTGTGACTGGGGCTTAACACAACACTGAACCACCTGGACTTTTCACTTACACTATACTGACAATGTTATTATCATCATCAAGTGTACAGTGAACATCCATTGTAACGCGATTGTTGTTGTCCATAAAATCTCATCGTGAAAAAAGAAGGATCACTGCTAAAGCGGGGTTCAGTTTACCGAATTACATGTCAATTAAATAATTCTGAGTCCAACAAATCTCTTTGCGTTATATCTGAATTTCCGTAAAATCAGGAAGCGTAAACTTGGGATTTCACTGTAGTTATATAGTTAGTATAGTGTGAAACAACGTACCCTCTGGGGGTTATTTAGTGCTCAATCATTGTCTTAGGATCGTTGGAGACAAACTGTCGCTATTACTGTAATTCGGCCCTAATAACCGTCCTCCGTTGTTAGCGTGATATAGGCCAGGGAACATTTATAGGCTTAAAAATAGTGCAAGCCTGAATGGTACTTCTTAAATCTGCATAGTCAAATCTTCAAAACCAAAGCAATTATCTAGAATTGATTCTACATATGTAACTTGGATGCTGGTGCATTTATCAAACATTTGTCGTCACATAGAAGGAAATACTGAGGCAATTTAATAGAACCTGTTTCGGCAGTAGGACTATAATGTCAGAGTTTTGCCATGCTTACCAACATTATTTTGGCATGTTTGCACTTCAAATATCTCCAAAGTTAGCCATTTAAAATAAACAGTGCTAAAAACTAAAGTAAGGTAGATTAAAACAATCAGTTTAATTTATTTATCTTGGAAAAATGACAGAAACTCAAAACCATCGCACTACACAACTTTGAGCATGTGTTGCTGTATAGAAGGGCAAGCTATTTTAATGGAACCTGTTTCTGTTGAAGCCTATGGAGTTTTGACAAGCATGCCAACATTATTGTTGCATGTTTACACTTCAAATATCTCCGAGGTTACTCACCTTATATCAAAGTTACTTCAAACTAGAGTAAGCTAGATTATAACGATCATCATCCTATATTTATCTCAGAAAATGAGAGAAACTCGAAACCACCGGATTATGGCAATATTAACAAGAGAATGAAATATGTTATAATGGTTGTAGATAACTACCGTATATGTCCCAATAGACGCATACTGCGCTAGTGTAGACACATGGATGCACGTCTATTCAAAGTTAAAGAATTTTATGGATTTGTCTTTGTCGTGCCTCTGAAATAAAGTGGGATTGTCTTATTTTATGTGCATTCAGTCTGAATATGATCATCAATTTTTATTTGTTTTTGTCGGGCCTCGGAAATAAAGTGGGGTTTCTTATTTGATGTGCATTCAGTCTGAATATGATCGTACATTTGTGCGTGCTTTCAATCTTGAAATGGGGGGTGTGCTTCTATTGGATAGCGTGCTTCTCTTGGGACATATACGGTACTAGTTTCACTTTAGATGTTATCAGGGGACAAAGATCCAACAAACAAATATACAACCTAGTTTCTAGAGTCAGAACAACAGTGCCTCAGCATAATGTTCTGTTCTGAAAAAAATAAGACTAGAGTTAAACCCCAATTTAATGCACCCCAATTTAACGCAAACTTGGATATAACACGATGAGTCATTGCACCCAAGATTGCTTAATTCAAAGGGAATCGAGTAAACTGAACCCCAATTTATAGCGGGCCATTTTTGTTTTGACAATAACTTTTTATTGACCGCAACAATTGTGTTTTATTGGGGTATCACTGTATTTACCCCCAACAAATTATATAAAGCTGACATCCACTACCATGAAGGCAGAGGCAGGTTGCCTCTCCTCTAATCACCCTATTTAATTGCACATATTAAAATTGCAGTGTTGTCCTTCTTTTTGTTGTGCTTCTCTCTTCCCTTCAAACATAGCCGTAATATTATATCTTTTTGCTTGCAGGTAAGTCCGATGGTACCTGGAAAGGCGAGTCGTGACAATAGGTGAGCCATTTGCGATGCAGCTTTCTTATGTCACGTATTAGCCTTACGTTGTATTGCGAAGCGACAGTTCTAAGAATGGTGATTTACCCTCACCGAGAGTGTGTGTGTGTGTGTGTGTGTGTGTGTGTGTGTGTGTGTGTGTGTGTGTGTGTGTGTGTGTGTGGAGAGTATTTTAAAGCTGCATAATCTGATGAAAGTACCCCATCTCCAACCCCGACCCCGACTACAAAAACACCAAATCAATCTTGTACATCCAAATTTAACATATTGATTAAGGATGTCGCAACTGCAAGCCCCATAGGAGCTTCTGTATAGCGGGTCTTATGTTTTAGTCAATACAGGTCTGTAGAATAGGTTTCTAGCCAGAGTAGACCAGGTTATGTCCACAGCAGTTCTAGCGAAAAGATTAAAGCCACAGGACACCAGGTTATAGCCACCCGGAGACTATATTACAGCCTTGGCAGAACAGATTTTATCTGCAGCGCTTCTAGAGAAAAGATTAAAGTCACAGCGGACTAGGTTATAGCCACCCCAGACTAGATTACAACCACAGCAGAAAAGGTTTTATGGTGCAGTCACACTACGATGTTTCCCCCGGCGCGCCGCCAACGCGCAAAATATTTGCTAGCACGCGGGACACTTCCAAGTTTTCAGCATTTTGGGAGAAAGTTCGACGGGTTGTAGCGTGTTAGTGGCGTGTTTTTGGCGCCTGGCCAACGCATTGCGACATGCGGCGGAACAACATGTCAACGTCCCGCCAGCGGGTTCCCAGCGTGCCATCGGCGTGTTGTCGGCGTGCTGTCGGCGCGTTGACGCCGAGGGGGTGGCTCGTTGGTGTCGTGTTAGTACCGTGTCAACACGTACATACCCGCCAGCAACACGTTAGGACGCGCACGCAGCCCATCTACACCCGCCGCCAACGCGTCCAGGCGCGCCGGCAACATGTCCAACGTGCCGAGAAACGCGGGAGCAACGCCAATAGCGCGCTGGCTACCCGTCGATGGGACGTTACCGACGCGTTGACGGAATGGTCGCAGTTTGAAAAAAAAGCCAACGTAAACCGACGTTGATCAACGGTCTGCCAGCGTTCCCCCGGCGCGCCACCAACGGGTATCGACATGTTTATAACACGTCCGTAACGCCCCCTCCAACCCGTCGGCGTGCGTCGGGGCCCGCCGAAAGTTTTGTGCAAACGCACAATAGCGCGCCGGCTACCCGGCACGCTATTGTACTTTGTTTGTTTAACCTGACAATTGTGTATTGTATTGATGTTGGTTGTTTGTGTCCTTTCTGTAGGACATTTATAGATGAATTTTCTGTTACGGCGCAAAATGTTGTAGTCCTTGTTAATGATTTCATAATCTCTTGGTCCAGGGGTATTTGTGTTAATGATTTTACCGGATTTCCACTCATCTTTGTGGTTCTTGTATCAACTGGAGACA
>CM059189.1:107430621-107568080 GCA_030323885.1 Branchipolynoe longqiensis | reverse complement strand
GATATGGTGGTGTGGTGGGGGTGAGAAGCTGGTGGTGGGTGGGAGATGGTGGTGGTGGGGGGGTGAGATGGTGGGGGGGGGGTGAGATGGTGGTGGTGGTGGGGTTGAGATGCTGGTGGTGGGTGGGAGATGGTGGTGGTGGGTGGGATGAGATGGTGGGGGGGTGAGATGAGGGAAGGGACATCACTAACTAATCAGCAACAAATTTTGCTAACTTACCAAGTTGTGCCACCAAGGTATCCCTCTCACAACACCCCACACACCCCACCTGGCAGCGACTATCTAACCCATGCCATCATTTATTAGCAGGAACTCGTAGACCGACCAGTAAGGTTGGTTGGCTATCAGAGTCGTACATCCTGGCAACATCTAAGGTCATACATATCAGGACAGGTACCGCCTTGTGATAGTGCACTCATGGCAACTTTATAGTGCTCCCCCCAACCCCCGACTGGGAAATCACACCAGCACCATGACCCAATATCCCACTCAGTCGAATTATCCTGACACTGAGCTAACCAGTCCTTGCCCTATCCTATTAATACCGAGCACCAGGCTAGATAGCGACAAGTATCAATTCATGGGATGGACTCGACAGGGAATCAAACTCACAACCTACCAGGGAAGGTAATTGCCCTCCGTGACCAGCGTACACTTCGTGTGTACAGTTGATAGGACATCGATTTGGGAGAAACAGAGAGAGGAAGAGAGAGAGAGAGAGAGGCTGGAGGGAGGGTGAGGGGGGGAAGGGAGGGGCACATGGCGTCCTTCACAGACGTTGATCAATCGCAGCGTCTTTCCCGGAGTGAGGCGTGCAGAACACTGTCAGAGAACCTGACCACACCCGCTGGTTTTCCAGGCCTGTTGCCATGGAGATGAAGGCTTTGCACCTGTCACGTTGGCGCATAATTCTAAATTGTGGTTGATTCGCTAGATGGAGCCACCATCTACCCCTTCGTCCCTGGAGGGAACCCTGATTCTACAACTCATCGCCACCACCGCCGACAACCCAGGATGAGTAGGTTGCTCTCCTCCAGTTAATCAACACCTCATGTTGTTTACCATGCCCGCACACCCTCTGTCTGAAGTTTGACTTATTATCTTGTTGTTGAAGAAGACAATTTATACTGCCTATCATGGATAAGCCTGAATAGGCTTGTTTTCACCATTAGACAGTTTGTTGATAGAAAGCCCGAGCCTACACTTTTACCGACCCTAGGCATTTTTTAACCTCCCACACCACATAGACATGGTATGAGAGCAACTGGCCTTTGATGACTCTGTAAGTTATACACAGAGGTGGAAATCCAAATTGGCAGAGGTGGGGGCACAGGGAATCGAACCACTGACCTTCAGATTAGGAGTCCGACCTAGAAAAAAGTCCGACACTCTAACCACTCCGCCACAGAGAACACCATGCTATCTATCGCTTGGCTCTGGGTTTTGGATTCTTCCTCGATGGACTCCTCGGTTCCCAGGGTGTCAGCCCCTGATGACATTGACCAGCTTGATTGGGTATGACTGAACAAAATAAAATACCTTTTCTAAAACTGTCATTGTTCATCTGGCTTCCCCCTAATCTGCCACATAAATCCCAATGACACTGAGGCTTGAACCCATTAAATAACCGCAAGTATGTTTTTAAAAACTCAGCACTCTTAGTCATGTTACTTGGACATTTCTCTACAGTTGACAAGTTATGCCTACAACTTAAAACATTAAGCACAAACTACCAGTTATGTTAAAACACTATTCATACTCATATATTTATCCATCTATACTTGGTGATCTATGCCTACAACATAACAAATTAACCACAAACTAACAGTTATATAAAAACACTATTCTTACTTATCTAACTTAGTGATCTATGCCTACATCTTAAAACGTTAAGCACAAACTATCAGGCATTTTAAAACGCTATGTATACTTGTATATTTGTCCAAATTTGATAATATATGCCTGAACTTAAAACAGAGATTGGATGTAGCTCCGGCGGTAAAGTATCCACCTGTGAAGGTTTAGATCGTCCGATCGATCCTGCACAGGCGACCCATTTGCAGTTTGGGCTATTTTCCGTTCCAACCAATGGTCTACAACTGGTTCATCAAAGACTATGGTATGTGCTGTCCTGTCTATGGGAAAGTGCATATAAAAGACCCCTTGCTGCTTATCAGAAAGAGTAGCCTATGTTGCGGCAGTGGGTTTCCTCTAAAGAAATATGTCAGAATATTGGAAAACTTATCCGATATTTGAGATATGGGCTACGGAGAGCTACTCTATAATAAATTGCAAATAGTCTATATAATGGTAGATGGTATGTAAAACCAAAGGAGTTGGTGATCCATTACTAATTAAAGATAGAAATTGTATATCAATATAGATAGTGAGAGAGGGTCACTTCTTGACCTGAGAGAGGGTCAATTCTTGACATGTGAGAGAGTCTTTGGAACTCTCCTCACATACCCCCTCCCCCCAAGTGTTATTTATGGATCACCGCACACCAGGCACAACAGGGCACTGTAGCCAGATCTAACCATGCCTTGGTTACAAGGATATTGAACCCTCATTGGTGGATAGAAGAGTGCCTGTTAGTGATTGGAAGACTTGATCATGTGATCACCACCATCTTGTTTCCTGAAACTATATATACAATAAATGAAGAAGTCTCACTCTCCTACCTTTCACTCTATATCTACTTTCCTTCATTGCCTGTAGTGATTTCCTATTAGCCTATCTACACCACTCAAACTGCCAGCCGTCGACTTTACAATATGTTTGATGTCCAATAGCCATTGATAAAAATCAATAGAGCCATCGTTAAATAAATAAATAAAATAAATGAAATAAAAACTTTAAGCATTGCTACCCGGGGAACAGAGAAGTAGGAAGCAGGAGGTGGGAATAGGACAACTTTATTTTCATGACAGGCAGGGTAACCGGCTGACTAGTGCAGCTCTACTCAATGCAGCTGTGAGTGACCGGTAACAAGGCCCGACATGCAAGTGAAGGTATGGTAATTAATAATAGTCACATGAGAAATACATACATTTTAATCACAATCGCATGACATTTCAATCATCATACACGAAGCATTCTTATCATAGGTCTTCAATCAATCATTAATCAATCATCAAACAATCATCAAACAATCATCAAATCTACATCAATGCAGACATTTCAAACAATCATCAAATCTACATCAATGCAGACATTTCAATAATATGAGTTTCAATTTTGTATTATGTCAATTCTTTCGTTTTTTCGTTTTTTCGTTTATTTAGTATTTTGCTCGGGTTTATTTTTAAAGATCGAGTTAAGTGCATTGGTTCTGGGTGGGTGGGTTAAGAAGACGTGTTTCTGCTATGGTGGGCCGTGTGTGAGTGGCTATTCCGAGGCTCGCAGGGGTGAGTCTGGGGTTGGGGTTTTGAGGTTGAAGTTGATTGGTCGAGGGGGTTTTTGGGGTGGCTTGTTGGTGTGCAGGTATTGCAATATCTCAGGGAGTTTGACGCCCCTGCCCTGCAGAGTTGTAAACCACTCACTGCCTTGTGGTCTAAAGGAGCAAACCCTGAACAGAAACCCATGTCACTGTTGCAGCATCAAGGGCAGTTGATGTCTGGAACTCCCAACATCTCCCGACCAGCCACTGCAGGGACAAATAGTTTTGCGCCTGTCTGGACATGTTCTTGCTGGTGTGAAACCTCTATTTGCTCCCCGAGAGAGTGCCGCTGGTAACTTACAAAAGCCAGCAGCACTTCAACACTTTTGCAGGC
The DNA here is from genome assembly GCA_030323885.1 of Branchipolynoe longqiensis. Lineage (NCBI taxonomy): Eukaryota > Metazoa > Annelida > Polychaeta > Phyllodocida > Polynoidae > Branchipolynoe > Branchipolynoe longqiensis. The sequence continues at coordinate 107,564,307 of CM059189.1, read as the reverse complement.
AGCTTTCATGAAATGTAGGAGAGTGGCAGTCAAGTAATGAAAGCAGTCTTTGTCGCATCGCGACCGACAGCATGATGATGATGATGATGTTGGTGTGAGTGGCATGTGGGAGGCACTGCTTACCTGTTCTCTGCACCATCATCTCCCCTACCACCACCACCAAGTTTTTGTTAACTTCCCTTACCCCTCCATTCTTCATTTCTTATTGCCAATGCATTGGTACTGAATAAAGTCTATCCATCATCTTCATCGCTATATTTCTACTTATCATCCTTTATTCACAGGCATTCATTTGGGAAGGTGAACATGCAGCCCAAACATATAGTTCCTGGCTTAGGACTGCATTCATGCTGCCGGATAGAATTCTGCCGCAAGGATGCCTAGATGCAGATGGTGTCCTGTGTCAGGGCCACAATAATGCAGGCTGTGCCTCAGTAGTTTAGATTGTTTTATTAGAATGCAGGCTGCGTCCTGCTGTGAGGATACTTTAATGCGGTTGGTGGCCGCAATCTTTAGAAACATTGTTCTTTTATTAATCAGAATGCAATAATTATACACGATGCAATAATAATAATATAGGTGGCATCCGCAATGTTTAATTTCTGTTTGTATGAGAATGTCGGTGGTGTCCTGCTGAGGGTCCTGCAATGATGCAGATGGCTCTGAGTGTATCATAATGCAGGTGGCGTCCTGCTGTGAGGATGCCTTAATGCAGGTGCTAGTTTATTTGTAGGTATCACAATGCAGGTGGTGTCCTGCTGTGAGGATGAGCCATAATGCAGGTGCTAGTTTATGCAGGTGGCTACCAAAGTGATGTCAGGATGCAGGTATGGGGGGGGGGGCTGTGTCAGCGACATGAGAGGCTAGCCATATTAAGGCGGTAAGGCACTCCCCCCCCCCCCTTCCCTTTCCCCTGGGGGGCTGGCTGTGATTTCTGTCAGTGCCCTGCCGCCCTAGGGCCAGGCCAATCCGGTTAAGCGAATCATGGCACTAGGGCCCCATCCTTCATTTCATTTCTGGTATCCAATTTGACAGATGAAATTTCCCCAACTTCCGTATGATTTCAGAAAACAGCTAGATCCCAGCGAATGAAGTAAAGTCATATGTCGCGACACTGATGGGTTGCTGGTCATTTGGGTGGGTGTGCAATGCTGATGGAGGGTTGCGGCAAACGGTATTTTTGTTTGTTCACTTGTTGGGGTTTTATCTCCTTGGCAACATCTAACATATCAGGATTGGTACCGACTCGTGATGACAGTACGCATTCATGACAGCTTTATAGTGCGTCCTCACTATCTGTGGGTCGGAGAATTATGGGTCAGTTTTCCTGGAGTCACTTAATTCAAAATCGTGAGCCATGAGTTTAATTTGACTTATTCACCAGCATCATCTGTTTTCCCTTCCTATTATGTACATTCTGTACATCGTAATGTAAAATTGAATACATTTATGCATCACTCCGACTTGGCTTGCTTATTTTACTGTGCGTCAAGTTAACCCAAGAGACCAGACAGGATGGTCAAATGAGTTGAGCGTCTGTCTCCCGTTTTGGTAGATCATGGAATTCAAACTCACTGGTTCGAACCATGGTCGAGTCAAACCGATGATTTATAAAAATTGATACTTGTCGCTAGTGAGCCTGGTGCTTGGCATTAATAGGATAGGGCAAGGACTGCTTAGCTCAGTGTCAGGATAATGTGACTGAATGGGATATCGGGTCATGGTGGCACCATCCTGATTTCCCAGTGGGACAGCACTATAAAATCACCATGAGTGCCCATCCTGGTATGACCTTAGATATTGCCAGGATGTAAAACTCCAACAACCAATCCATCAACATACGGTAAAAGTTGTATGCGTTTTTTACTGCGAGTCAAATATATGGTTCCACGCGTAAGTGACCCAAGCTGCCGAGTCATGGAGAGGCCTGTCGTGTTCACTGATAAGCGGGTGTGCGCTAGTTATTTAGCATGTGCACACTGGTTCTGTTGATCAATGCTTGTCCCTTGAGGTCTGTATTGCATTGTGACAAGAAGGAACAGCCTAGCCGGTTGACTGATTGCGCTCTGCATGGGAGGGTACATGTTCTATCCCAGAATGAGGCGATACAGACAGTTAACCTTATAGGGGCAGCAAGGTCCTTCTCTGTAACTGGGCACCACATATTTGGTTTCCACATTATGATGGTTATAATTTATTCTTCTCTTTTGTTGTTGTAGCAAGTCAAATAGTTATTGTTGCCTCTGTCCATTAAGCAAGTTAGCAATGTGACATGTATTTAATCTATCCCACAAAATGTATCAAAATTATGGTTGTATGATTATGTGCTAAAGTGAAAATGTTAAAAATTACGCATCAGCACCTTTCATTTACACTATCTTTTTTTCTTTCCCCCCCCCCAGTTTTTTTTCTTGAACTGTAATCAATGCACTCTTGTTTGAATTTGTTGTGCATGTTAAAAATGATGTTATGGATCTGCGTTTGATTTCCATGTTGCATAAGGAATGTCAACACATTGCTCAATTTGTATAAGATCAAACTGAAAAAGTCAAATAGCTTTATTTTTCAACTCTGACATATGCACAACGTGTAAGCCTTCAGATGAACAGAATGTTTTTTGCCATTATTTGGAATGTTTTTCTCGATAACATGACCAGAGGTCAGAGGTCATTAAATATGCAGGAGGATTAGAGGCAAGCACTCTACTGTAATACAAAACAACTATATATCAGGAAGTTTCTGAGCAAAATATTTCACAAGCCTTTGACATAGAAACAATGATGCACAAACCGAACTGCGCTACTCCATACCAGCTTCAGCAGAATGGACTTTGACGTCAGGCGACCAGTGTTGTTCCTGCCGAATCACCCGCAATGCAAACATTGCAAACAATGAATGAATAATCAAAGCTGACAAAGGCATAGCGCAATTCTGGTTGAGCTACCTAAAGACTTGTTGTGCTGCGCCACCTAGCGTGCACCACAAAAACCACACTGCCACCTGAGCGGTGGGATCATTACAAGAGCATTGTCATTTCCTTATCTTTCGATACAAGACTTGGGGCGCCAGCCTCAACCTGCTACCACTGCGCTACTCCATACCAGCTTGAACAGTGTGGACTTTGACATCAGCGGACCAGTGTTGTTCCTGCCGAATCACCCGCAGTGCAAACATTGGGAACAATGAATAAATGATCAAATCCGGTAAAGGCATAACACAATTCTGGATGAGCTTCCAAAGACTTGTTGCGCCATCTAGCATGCGCCACACAAACCACACTGCCACCTGAGCGGTGGGATCATTACAAGAGCATTGTCATTTCCTCATCTTTCAATACTATACTTGTGGCGCCCACCTCAACATGCCACCACAGCGCTACTCCATACCAGCTTGAGAAGTATGGAGATTGACGTTAGGGGACCAGTGTAGAGGAAGTGGGTGTCGGAGGTACAAGACCTGGATGGGGCTGGTCCTAATGTGGGAATGGTGTCCATTGATTGGCATAATCCCCTTCTGTCTGTCTGGGAATTGGGTCAGCGACTACAAGAGACCTGCTGTAAAATCTCGCAGATGGGAGCGAGAAACTGGTTTAATTAGAGAAGCCATTTTTGAAGGAGAATTAGAAGCGAATTTATGCCAGTATTACAGCTGTCTAGCCTGATGAAGCATTAGATTTTAAAAACAAAAACAATTATCTAGATTTGATTTTATAGATCAAACTTAGATTCTGATACATTTATTAAGCATTTGTTGCCACATAGAAGGCAATACTGGGTCAATTTAATATAATATGTTACTGCAGAAGCCTATGGAGTCAGAGTTTTGTCATGCTGGCCAACTTTAATTTTCTATGTTTGCACTTTAAATATCTTTAAAAACTAATTGCCGTTTAAAATAAAAGTCACTTTAAACTCAAGTCAGGTCGATTATAACAATCAAATTAATATATTAATCTCAGAAAAATGACAGGAACTCAAAACTATTGGGCTATGCAAATTTCAGTACATGTTCATGTGGGAGTTTAACATTTTTTATTTTGACTGGTTAATTCTTTCGGACAAACGGGATGGCTAAATGAGTTGAGTGTCTCTAACTAATGACTTAAAAATGTATACTTGTCGCTTCCTAGCCAGGCACTCGGCATTATTAGGACAGGGCAAGGACTGCTTGGCTCAGTGCCAGGATAATGTGACTTAGTGGGATATCAGGTCATGGTGCTGGCAGCCTGGTCTCCCAGTGGGGCAGCACTATAAAGTCGCCATGAGCGCACACTGTCACAAGTTGGTTCCTGTCCTGATATAACCTAAGATGTTGCTAGGCCTAAAACAACAACAAACAAACACAAAATCTTTCGGACTGATATGCAAAGTCTCACACCTCAGAGGTTACATCTTAGCTACCTTAACTCACAACTGGACACAGTGGCTGAGTCGGTAGAGCACAGGCTTCCCATGCGGAAGGTTTGGAGTTCGAAACCTAGCGAAATCAAACTATTCACTTACCAAATTTATCCTTGTTGCTATCTAGCCTGGCGCTCGGCATTATGCGGATAAGGCAAATGACTGGTTAGCTCAGTATCAGGATAATGTCACTTTGTGGGAAATTGAGTCAAGGTGCCAGCGGCCTGGTCTCCCAGTGGGGCTGCACTATCATATCACAAGTCGGTATCCATCTTGATATGACCTTGGATGTTGCCAGGATGTAAAACCGAAACAGACAAAAATCAATCGCCTCAAAATGGATAATTTGATTAAATCCAATATATAACTATTTGTGTAGTATAACAGTTATGTAACTCACTCATGTTTAACCCCGCCCTGCATGAACCACTTCAAGCAAGGCCTTAGACCAGTACACTACCAGAACCATCAACAATGCCTTCATCAGGGATGAAAGATTGTTTATATTCACCGATTAATGTTAAAGAAAATTCCCCAAAATGGGATGTATATGACACCAGTTGGGTGGTTCGAATCCATTTCTTCTACATCGAATCTAAGCAAGAAAGTGTTTGGTATGGGCGCTAATGCAATCAAAACAAGCGTCGTTGAAACCTGATCTCCGGTATTTTTCCGCGATTCCCTGACAATGCTAAACCTATGGGAGAATATCCGCATTTCCGCTTTTTTTCACGGAGACCACTTTCATCCCTGTTTCATATAATAATTGGCATCAATCTTACAGTCCTACTTGCATAATCATCCTGTATGTATTGTTAATCGGATTGCATCAATAAGTTTACAGGACAAAGATGGCCCATGTCATGAAAGAGAATGGCCCCCTCAAAATTGTCTTCCCCATGGTGAATTTATTACGAAATAACCCCCCCCCCCTTGAAATAGAATCGCCCTGACCCACGGAATTCAGTTTCAAATGTATATGTATATGAGTCAGGATCACGAAAAGAGGCCAATTGGGGAAAGTTGTCGGGGTCGAGCATTGGATGTCGGCGTCGAACAGTATAATTATAGTTTAGCATTGACAGAGGTGTTGGAAAGTCCTTAAATTTATCCTGAATGTAAAGGTAGAGAAAATACAACAAGCTTATTTGTTTCTAGGATAATTTAATATAAAACAAAGAAATGCAATACACTTTAAGAATTGCGATGCCGACATCTTAAATAAACCCCCAATTGGCCCATTTTTGTGAGGCTGACTCATATATATTTGTATGTATATATATATATATATATACACAAATATATACAAATATACATGTGGTGGAGACAATTTTGAGGGGGCGATTCTGTTTTGTGACACCAGCCGTGGTGTGGACCCTCTAGGTCCTGTGTGATCCCTTAGATGTTATTGTGCTGTACCATTTATCATCTCATCTAATTTAATGTTGTGCGATTTAAATTGATATCTACCCAGATTGGAAGATAGGTGCTTTTCTCTGAGAAGAGAACTAATCAGATGAATAAACTATTTACAACAACATTAGAAAAAACCACCACTGCAATGATGGATAACTGCACCTCACCTGTCTGTACGCGCAGAGTTCACTTCCGGATGGTACCGCCCGAGGTCACGTGATGTGCTGGTCCCTTGAGATCTGGAAGACAGTAATTGAGCAATCTGTGAACGTTAGATGACAGAGTTTGTGCTGGTTTATAAAAAAAAAACACCCTAAAAAGTACTAACTTTGGACAATTCTAAAATTAACTACTGAGAAGTCCTACTATTTGACGGGATGGCCGAATGAGTTAGAGAGTTGAGTGTCAGGATATTGTGACTGAATGGGATATCAGGTCATAGTGCTGGTGGCCTGGTATCCCACTGGGGCAGCACTATAAAGTCACAAGTCGGTACCCGTCCTGATATGACCTTAGATGTTGCTAGGACGTAAAACAACAATAAACAAACAAACTACTATTTTACAAACAGAAAATTATTATAAGTCATTAAAAATTAGACAAAAACATGACAAATGTGATTCATAAATAGCACCAAATATGATGATGTCAGCAATCTAAATTTGTTTAGCCTGACTTTTTCATCACATAACTTGTACTTTAAGGTATTTTTGTTGTTAGGCCAAGTTAATTGTTTGTAAGCGCGACGTAAATCAGGCAGTAGAGTCCACCTGTGAAGGTGAAGGTCATCCGATCGATCCTGCTTATTAGACACATTTGCAGTTTGGGTTATTTTCCGTTCCAACTAGTGGTCCACAACTGGTTCATCAAAGGATGCTGTATGTGCTGTGGGAAAATGCATATAAAAGACCCCTTGCTGCTTATCGGAAAGAGTAGCCAGTGTGGCGACAGCGGGTTTCCTCTAAAGAAATGTTAGAATGACCATATGTTATGGTGCTGTCACATTACGACGCATCGCGATGTATGTGATTTTTTGCCGCTAATGGTTGATAATTATGAATAAGTAAAGTTGTGTTGGTCATGCTACTGCCCCTTTAATGGTTGATAATTATGAATAAGTAAAGTTGTGTTGGTCATGTTACTGCCCCTTTAATGGTTGATAATTATGAATAAGTAAAGTTGTGTTGGTCATGTTACTGCCCCTTTAATGGTTGATAATTATGAATAAGTAAAGCTGTGTTGGTCATGCTACTGCCCCTTTAATGGTTGATAATTATGAATAAGTAAAGTTGTGTTGGTCATGTTACTGCCCCTTTAATGGTTGATAATTATGAATAAGTAAAGTTGTGTTGGTCATGCTACTGCCCCTTTAATGGTTGATAATTGTGAATAAGTAAGGTTGTGTTGGTCATGTTACTGCCCCTTTAATGGTTGATAATTATGAATAAGTAAAGTTGTGTTGGTCATGCTACTGCCCCTTTAATGGTTGATAATTATGAATAAGTAAAGTTGTGTTGGTCATGCTACTGCCCCTTTAATGGTTGATAATTATGAATAAGTAAATTGTGTTGGTCATGCTACTGCCCCTTTAATGGTTGATAATTATGAATAAGTAAAGTTGTGTTGGTCATGCTACTGCCCCTTTAATGGTTGATAATTGTGAATAAGTAAGTTGTGTTGGTCATGCTACTGCCCCTTTAATGGTTGATAATTGTGAATAAGTAAGTTGTGTTGGTCATGCTACTGCCCCTTTAATGGTTGATAATTATGAATAAGTAAAGTTGTGTTGGTCATGCTACTGCCCCTTTAATGGTTGATAATTGTGAATAAGTAAGTTGTGTTGGTCATGCTACTGCCCCTTTAATGGTTGATAATATGAATAAGTAAAGTTTGTTGGTCATGTTACTGCCCTTTAATGTTGATAATTATGAATAAGTAAAGTTGTGTTGGTCATGCTACGCCCCTTTAAGGTTGATAATTATGAATAAGTAAAGCTGTGCTTGTCATGTTACTGCCCCTTTATGGTTGATAATATGAAAATAAAGTTGTGTTGGTCATGCTACTGCCCCTTTAATGGTTGATAATTATGAATAAGTAAAGCTCTGTTGGTCATGTTACTGCCCCTTTAATGGTTGATAATTATGAATAAGTAAAGTTGTGTTGGTCATGCTACTGCCCCTTTAATGGTTGATAATTATGAATAAGTAAAGTTGTGTTGGTCATGCTACTGCCCCTTTAATGGTTGATAATTGTGAATAAGTAAAGTTGTGTTGGTCATGTTACTGCCCCTTTAATGGTTGATAATTGTGAATAAGTAAAGTTGTGTTGGTCATGCTACTGCCCCTTTAATGGTTGATAATTGTGAATAAGTAAAGTTGTGTTGGTCATGTTACTGCCCCTTTAATGGTTATAATTATGAATAAGTAAAGTTGTGTTGGTCATGCTACTGCCCCTTTAATGGTTGATAATTATGAATAAGTAAAGTTGTGTTGGTCATGTTACTGCCCCTTTAATGGTTGATAATATGAATAAGTAAAGCTGTGTTGGTCATGCTACTGCCCCTTTAATGGTTGATAATTATGAATAAGTAAAGCTGTGTTGGTCATGCTACTGCCCCTTTAATGGTTATAATTATGAATAAGTAAAGCTGGTGGTCATGCTACTGCCCCTTTAATGGTTGATAATTATGAATAAGTAAAGTTGTGTTGGTCATGCTACGCCCCTTTAATGGTTGATAATTTGAATAAGTAAAGTTGTTTGGTCATGTCACTGCCCCTTTAATGGTTGATAATTATGAATAAGAAGTTGTGTTGGTCATGTTCTGCCCCTTTAATGGTTGATAATTATGAATAAGTAAAGCTGTGTTGGTCATGCTACTGCCCCTTTAATGGTTGATAATTATGAATAAGTAAAGTTGTGTTGGTCATGCTACTGCCCCTTTAATGGTTGATAATTATGAATAAGTAAAGCTGTGTTGGTCATGCTACTGCCCCTTTAATGGTTGATAATTATGAATAAGTAAAGCTGTGTTGGTCATGCTACTGCCCCTTTAATGGTTGATAATTCTGAATAAGTAAAGTTGTGTTGGTCATGTTACTGCCCCTTTAATGGTTGATAATTATGAATAAGTAAAGCTGTGTTGGTCATGTTACTGCCCCTTTAATGGTTGATAATTATGAATAAGTAAAGCTGTGTTGGTCATGCTACTGCCCCTTTAATGGTTGATAATTATGAATAAGTAAAGCTGTGTTGGTCATGCTACTGCCCCTTTAATGGTTGATAATTATGAATAAGTAAAGCTCTGTTGGTCATGTTACTGCCCCTTTAATGGTTGATAATTATGAATAAGTAAAGCTGTGTTGGTCATGCTACTGCCCCTTTAATGGTTGATAATTATGAATAAGTGAAGCTCTGTTGGTCATGCTACTGCCCCTTTAATGGTTGATAATTATGAATAAGTAAAGCTCTGTTGGTCATGCTGCTGCCCCTTTAATGGTTAATTATGAATAAGTAATTATGTGTTGGTCATGCTAGTGCTCCTTTAATGATGAATAAGTAAAGTTGTGTTGGTCAGGGTACTGCCCCTTTAAGCCTCATTTCATACGCAATATGCAGTATCATTTTAAGTTGCTTAAAGCTGCATAGTCCGATGAAAACATCAAATTTTCAAAACCAAAGCAATTATCTAGATTTGATTCTACATATGGAACTTAGATACTGGTGCACTTATTAAACATTTGTCACCACACAGAAGGGAATATTGAAGCAATTTAATAGAACCTGTTACTGCAGAAGCCTACGGAGTCAGAGTTTTGGCGTGCTTGCGATAATTAATTTAGGATGTTTTCACTTCAAATCCCTCCCAAGCTAGCCATTTATAATAAAGGTTACTTCAAACTAAAATAAGGTAGATTATAACGATCAATCTAATATATTTATCTCAGAAAATAACAGAAACTCAAAACCAGCGGACTATGCAACTTTAATCCCATGGGTTAGACTTTATCACATTAAATTTTATTTTTAGATGAATATATTAAATTGATAACTAATTTTCTTTCAATTAAATTGTTGGGAGGTCTTTTATGACCAGCCAGAGTATATGACTCTCTCCAAGACTACCAATGTGTGTCATTTCCAGGGTAACGGTGATACCTTAATAATAGCTTAATGTTTCTAAACGCTAATCTCCTAGGCCCATCATATATTGTTCTAAGCGCAGTCATATATCATTAGCTGGCTCCAGTTGTGTTGGGTTCACTCCCTCCTCCCTCCTCCCCACTCCCCACTAACCGCCTAGAATGAGGTAAGCACTCTGTCATCGTCGAATTCTGACAATTACTTACCGATATTTTAAAGCTAATGCTTGGTAACTTCCTAGCCTACTACCTTCTCCACCCCCCCCCCCCCCCCCCCCACCTTACCTTTCTACGCCCCCCCCTCCATATTTCCTACACATCAACAGTCCCAATCAATTCTCTTAAAGTTGCATGGTAGTTTTCCGTTTCTGTCTTTTTTTTTAACTTTCTTTACATAAATATATTGTGCTATAGAAATATACATTATATGCTATATAATTCATTATGTTCATGTAAATAGGCGATACTGTATATTATTTATTATTATTCCTATATTTATGCGGGGCGGTAGAGTGTCCACCTGTGAAGGTGTGGGTCATCGTATCGCTCATGCCCAGTGGAAACATTTGCAGTTTGGGCTATTTTCCATTCCAACCAGTGGTCCACAACTGGTTCATCAAAGGCTGTGGTATGTCCTGTCCTGTCTGTGGGAAAGTACATATAAAAGATCCCTTGCTGCTTATCAGAAAGAGTAGCCAATATAGCGGCGTTACAGCGGCCTGGGTGACTTGGGTTTGTGCGCCGGTAGGCAAACCCGCAATGAGTCACTGCCGAGCTGGCGTGAGCACGGCTATTGACCTCACTCCCATTGAACTGCCAGTATTCATGTTCTGTGTTGTCGGGACTACTTAGTATGGGATTTTATTAATCTACGGTAGGAGGAAACACGGGTCAAGGTAATGCGGCACAATGGTGAGGGTCAAATGAGGTAGCAAGTTCGAATCTCTGCGGGATACGGGCACTCAACACCATCAAGTCAATGTCTTAAAGTAGGGTCGGGTGGGGTGGTGAGAAAAGGTTGGTGGCGTTGTCGGTGAAGTGCTGTCGGTGGAGGCGGCAGGCCGGAAGTGACGTCACAGGGGGTGGCTACCAGCACACGGGCACAGGGGTGCCACCTGGAGTCACTTTCCAGCTGCCTATATTTAAAAGGAGGAACTAAAAGTATAGGTCGGAGCGGATAGTAGTGGGAACCCTGGCGTCCCGTCTCGGTCCCGAATTACCCATCTTGCCTATGCTACATGCGTAATCTACCTTATTTTAATTTGAAGTAACTTATATTTTGAATTGCTGACTTTGGAGATATTTAAAGTGAAAGCATGCCAACTTAACTTAGGCATGCGCATCAAATCTCTTACACCATTAACACCAGCAGTAACAGGTTTGATTACACTGACTTAATATACCCTCCTCTGTGGCAACAAGTCCACTGGTATCTAAGTTGAATATGTAGAATTAAATCCAGCCAAGTGTTGTAGTTGAGATAAGTTGATGCTTTCATCGGACTATGCCGCTTTAACTAGATCACATCATGGAGTGACGTACTAATGGCGCTGTTACTGCCAGGCACTGTGTCTATAAATGGGCAACGTGAAAATAAAGCCTGCAATACAGTGACTGAGCCTTTGATACTGGCCTCATAAGTCCCTGGTTGCATACCCAGTTTCAAGTGATATATATATATATATATATATATATATATATATATATATATATATATATATACATATATATATGGATAGTGATAAACCCCTTATCACCTGTAATAAGCTCTGTAGTGCCTCCTCTCCTATATCCCCTGATTGGGAGTGGAGGGGGGTGGTACCGGCATGCACCGCTCCACCTCATACATATATACAACTTTAAAATTTATACCTGTCGCCACCTAGATTGGCACTCAGAATTACTAGGATAGGGAAAGGATCAGTGGAATGGGGAAGACCAATTGTCTAATTTCTGCTGCATAATCAACTAATGTACCAACACACACACACAACAACAAAAAGAGTATGTAGCACACATATTGCATACAGTTATCGCAAACCCTGGCCGTGTATGCAGGGCTTGTGCACATTTTTCCCATTTCTCATGTACATAGTGGGTTTCGCCTTTGGGCATGGGCTTTGTTGCCAAGCATCAATCGCGTCTAGGAAACTGCTCCATGGCTCTATACAGGGAAGTCAATCACGGTCAGACACTTTGAATCCCACAATTATGTGGCGCAGAGTAATCGCCAGTGTTAATACCCCTCCATTGTGCACCAATTTAAAGCGCTATTCTCCAAGCACGCATCAATCATGTGTGTAACTAGGCATGTGCAGAAGAGAATGGGGAGGAGTCTGGTTTTTAATTAATTCTTTGTAATTTCTATTTACATTTATCGATTAATCAGGGGAAAATCTCAATTGCAGATAATGTGGGTACTCCGAGTTTCACTGGCCCATCAGGAAGGACTGAGGCTGTGAACCTGCGTACCGGGTCACAGCTTCAGGTTACACGGCAGAAGGTGGCGGGAGGTGGGGAATACGCACGCATACACAAAGTGGTATTTTAGGTAATGTTAAATATTTTCACTACAATTTACATTCGAAACAAATGTATGGCAAGAGCCGTTACCAAGTTTGCTTATCAGGGTGCGTGTGGTTATAGCTGCATGGTGAGTTTATTTAAAGTATAGGGGCTATAGTGAAGAATATCGGTGAGAGTAGCACCAACCCCAACTTCCACTGTGTAAGCTGAAGCTGTGATCAGACGCGCTGCGTTTCAACTTGAGTCCTTCCTGAGGGACCAGCGGAACTTGGAATACCCGTATTGGTCTTCCCCATTCCACTGCTCCTTAACATTATCCTAGTAATGTTAATTGCTAGGCTAGGTAGTGACTGACATGTATCAATTTGTAATTCATTTTTTTGACTCAGACAGGGTTCAAACTACATAGTGTAAAGTTGTGATTAAGAACCGACTACACACTTTGACATCTAGTTGCATAATGACTTTGTTACGGTGCCTCCCAGTCTGCGCTGGTTGCCTGTTTGCTGGTCCCGGCCCACTGGCTCCCGGCGTGTCGTGACTTAGTACATAGTACATACATAACATCTTCCCTTCAAACAATATAGACAGAGAAAATAATGCAATAACACAGTGTCAAATAATACATACAAGTTGAAGTTTTCAATGACAGGTTTCGGTCTACTGTAAGTCTCTGGCTTTTCTGGCACACACGCCTAGCCTTATCTCCAATGTCACATAATGGATAACTTGATACAACTAGTTTTGTTGTATTTTAACACGCATATGTAATGTATCAAATGCGTCGGTCAAATTCCCCTGTTTGACTGATAACACATTTGCTTGTCTCAGTTAACCATTTAACAATATCATGTGGTGTGACTTTGTATTGTCCGTTTCACACATTACACATTAAAAGGAAATATTCAACTACATTTTATACAATGCGCTTTACATATTACAATTTTCACCATTTTCCTGTGGGAAATGTGTATTGTTATCTTGTTTTCAGCTTTTCAAGCTGATTAACTAGCCTTAAACATGACGCTTTGATTAAACTAATTGCCATAAACTTTCCTTTACGAGGCTCATTAGCACAATTTGTTGGTTTACTGATAAGCCTGTCTGGTTTCCTTTCCCTACTGATAACTGAGTCTACTTACGGGTTTCACTTCTCGGCTGTGTCGGGTTATATAGTTACTTTATTTCTTATCTCGCTTATCTGGTTGATTTTCTTGGTGGCGTGCTGGTTCGGGGTTATTCTGTTGTATTTCAATTGTTTCTTGCTTGGTCGGAAATATATCTTTTCGGTTTCTTTTCAATGTTAAATTGTTTTGATTTAGTATCTCGTAATTTTGTGTGTCTTTGTCACCTGCTTTTGTTACGACCCCTGGGGCCCATTTTCCTTTGTGTGTGATGTACCTAACCTGTTCGTCAACTTTTATCTGTTTGTGCTGTTTCCCTGCGTGCCGGTCATAGCATTTCTTTTGGTTTTGTTGAACTTTCTCAATTTGACTATCCTTTACCTTTTTACCTCTGGTTTCAAGTGCTTTGTTACGGTTGGTAATTTTGACCGCAATCTTTGACTCATTAGCAGCTGTGCGGGTGATGCATTTAGTTCTGACAAAGGTGTCTTTCTGAAATTTAGCAAACATAAATTCTAGTCCTTCGACTCATGCATTGCCTTCTTTATCATAGTTTAGTACATACATAACGCATAGGATGGTAAATTTATTAGACAAGTATAACATTAATTGATTGATTGATTGATTGATTGGTGGTTGCTTTACGCCGTATCGGCAGCATAGGCCATATTCACGGCGAGAAATGTTTGTTTTTTGTTCAAACCATCACTTTTACATGTAAAAGCAGACAATCAATTATGTGCCAATAGACACTCATTAAATTAGAAAGCTCACTATCATATATTTGTGGTTCAAGTATAACAAGAATGATCGTAAGTTCAAGGGTCAAAATCTGATCTTATGCGATGATCCCCACGACCTGGCACTCAACCCTACTAATTGACTGTCTGATGTAGGGCTGGGTGGGTTGGTGAAGAAAGGTGGAGGGTGTTGGGGGTCCACTGTCTGGTGGTGAAGTTCCAGTCTTGTGGCGGTGGTGGGCGGAAGTGACGTCAGATCGGGGTTGCCGGGTACGAGCATAGGGTGTGGGGTGTGCCCGTGTCGCCGCCTGGAGGAAAAGGGCGGGTTGGCCACATGCCGGGTTTTGTGGTGCGCTGTGTCAATTCCAGTAGGTCCATCTATAAGGATCAGTAATTCCTGTCTGTCTCCCGTGTCGGCCACGAATTACCAATGTTGCCCAAGCAACATGTCCAATTATTTTTAGTGTGGACTTTAAAATGCTGCACATGAGTCTTGTTTACCTCTTTTTGGGGACCAGACGGGATGGCCGAATGAGTTAGAGCGTCCGTCTCCTTTTAACAAAATTTTTTTTTACTAAATGTATTTTATTCAGCGAATAATGTCTTTTGTCAGCGCCAGAGCACTGGTCTTCCGGCCGTTAATTACAATTTGTTGGTACATAAATGACAATATCAGTTGCAATAATAACCACATGAAAAACCTGTTCGATAATAGAAGCATAATATAAATTGACTATTTGTCGTAATAGTAACTGCATGCAATTCCAGTTCAACATATGTATTATGCACTTGGTGAGCATGCATCAATAAATGTACAAGATGACTCTAGAATTGTGTTTAAACACTTCTTTCTTCCTTTGTTTTCTCTCTTCTCTTTTCAAAAAGATATAACATATCTACAATAAACATATATATATATACTATATTGCAAATATGCAAATCAGTGGATCCAATCACCAATACCAAATGCGGAAACCTGGCCATTTAAATTTTTTTTTTTTTTGTTATCCCATCACGAGTGTTCCGTTCTGTGTGGCCTAATGATGGGATCGCGGTCTGAGATTGCAGTGGGGACTTACATCAGACAGGTTTTATGTCAATTTAAAGGAAAATTTTAGGTAATAGGTTTTGAAAGAAGGTGTAGTAGGGGTGGGGTAAGGGCGGGAAGGGGATCAGCGTGCAGGGCTGTGTAGTGCATTTGAGAACATTTATATATATATGTATGTACAAGGGTCAGGGCAAGGAAGGCCTTTAGAATACCTATAACCGTGTCAGGGTCTGACAGGCCGGTTGTATTTTCATAAAGTTTTTAAATTCAAGGAGACTTGTGGACCTGTGTTGGTAGATCGTGGTGTCGTGGGTTCGAACCATGGTCGAGTCAAACCAATGACTTAAAAATTGATGCTGGTCGCTTCCGAGTCTGGCGCTCGGCATTATTAGGATAGGGCAAGGACTGGTTGGCCCAGTGCCAGGATAATGTGACTGAGGGGGATATCAGGTCATGGTGCTGGTGGCCTGGTCTTCCATTGGGCAGCCCTATAAAATCACCATGAGTGCGCACTGTCACAAGTCGATACCCGTCCTGATATGACTGTAGATATTTCTCGGCCTTAAAACAACAACAAACAAACAAACATCTTTTTGAGCATAGGAGCCTAGCTTAGGAGCACAGGAGCACAGGAGTACAGGACCGCCAACCTGCAATACATGTTAGTTTTATTCAGTAAAATCTCGCTAAATCGACCCACCATGGGAACAACGATCCATTTAGAGAGGTGGTCAGTTTAGCAATATTTTCATTCCGTTACAATGGTATTGCATGGGCGAGCTTTTGGGACCCAAATAAAGCGAACGATATAGGGGAGTGGTCGATCTGTTGAGGTGGTCGGTTAGAGAGGTTTTACTATATATTACCTACATAGTAGCAAATCTGGCTAAGTGGATTGGCTTAGAAATAGTAATGCTGTCATTGGATTATGCAGCTTTAAATTGAATTGTTGTTGTGAAGTTCTTTGATAAGTTGCCTTCAACTGTATATGCTAATTTGTAATTTTCTGGTGTTGAGAATACAGACGCGCTCAACACCATAATGGAATCACTACCTGATGTCGAAGCGAGATAAGCGTATCTGATCAGGGAAAAAGATCTCCACAATTTCGCAGGTTTCCGCAATGTTTTATATATTCACCGATTAACGTTCACAAAATGCGAAGGATATATACAACAGCAATTGGTCAGTCCAAATCCCGTTCGTATATAACCTTAGATATTGCTAGGACATAAAACCCAAATAAACAGTCAAGCAAGTGACGGCTGTGTCAAAAGGAAAAGGGGATTGGCAGCATGTGTGATAATACAGTCTCAACAGGGACAGTGGAGCGAGCGCTCTCCAAACATAGTTTGTACTGACATATAAGTGGAATGGGGCCGGGATAATGCTTCGAGAGTAGGGGATGAAACCTGACTTCCGGGAATTTTCCGTGATTCCCTGACAGTGCTGTAAGCCTATAGGAGGATAGCCGCAGCTGCAGGGAAATCCTCCTTTGGTTTCATTAGTGACAGCGAAACTCTAACAATGCAATGTGACGCGTCAACATTTTGGCACTAAAGATTGAACCCGATACATAATATAATGATGATAATGAAGATGATAATGATGACAATGATGATAATAATATCCTGTTAATAGTAACAATGATGATAATAACAACGATGGTGGTAATAATTATAACTGGGATAATCTGCTATTATTGGAGCAACATTATTTACAGGTAAATCTTTGTGATTTTCGTCCGTAATCTATGCATATATAGTTTTTTCCACATTGAATTAATTGATCAAGTTGGGGAAATTGAGTAGATTAAGTGGGGGAAATTTCAATCGCGGATAATTGGTCTTCCTCATTTCACTACTCCTTGCCCTTTCCTAGTAATTTTGAGTACCAGGCAAGGTAGCGACAAGTATAAATATTGAAGTCATTGGTTTGACTCGGCCACAGTTCAAATCCCATGACCTACCAAAACGGGAGGCGGATGCTCAAATCGTTAATTTATTATGTCTGATTGCTGGTGCGTTTTGTAAAATTTTCCCATATTAGGAGAGATGGAATATATGAACTCTACTATAATAAATTGCAACTTGTCTATAAAATGGTAAATAGTATAAAACCAAAGGCATATGAGGGATATGTGGAGTTGGTAAACTATTACTCATAAAGATAGAAATTGTATAGTAAAATAGTATAGAGAGAGAGTGTCACTTCTTAGGTAGACAGTCTTTGAGAAGTTGCCTCACATACCCCCTCCCCTCTAGAGTTATTTATGGATCTCAGCCCCAGAGACAGACCTAACCATGCCTTGACAACAGGGATATTGAACCCTCATTGGTGGTTAGAGGAATGCTTGTTAGGGATTGGAAGATTTGATCATGTGATCACCACCATCTTGTTCTGGAACCTATAAAAGTAATAAATGAGAGAGTCTCACTCTCCTACCTTTCACTCTTTATCTACTTTCCTTCCTTACCTGTATTGATTTCTTATTAGCCTGTCCACACCGCTCACATCGCCAGCCGTCGTCGTTTGTTATATATATATATATAGTCCTGTAGCGTTTCCTGTTTACTACTCTTAGCAGGAGTAATATCCTGTGAGGGCTATGTTGAATCACCTTTAAAGATTACCATCCCCGGCTTGCAATATGTATAAAAGCCCCATAATGTGCGGTGTTGTAGCCGAAGGCAAGAGCTAAGGCTGAAAACACACTACCCATGTTTTTCATCCACACCTGGTCTGTATCTGCAGGTACACACAGAGCAGAACAAACCACTCTGTATGTATTTATCATGATCAATATATATATTTATTTTTTTTGGCAAAGTATTTATTCATCTGAATATGCCATTTGTCAGCGCCGGAGCACTGGTCTTCCGGCCATCTTTCTTTTTGAATTGACAGTCTATGTAATCTAAATTTGATCAGCGCTGTATTAGTTACAGCACCGATCCTATAGAATTAAGGGAGTGGCTCCTGCTGTATAATGTACAGCACCAGTCACTGTGGTTCATGCAAAAATGGGGAGCAGCACCGAGTAGAAAGTGTATACTTGGGGCAACTCAAGCAATCGTTGAGGGTTAAATTCTTTCTCTTATAAAACATGGTAAATCATCAATCATACTCATACTGTCACAACTCGGCATAAATAAAAGGACACAACTCGATTTTTGT
Organism: Branchipolynoe longqiensis; assembly: GCA_030323885.1. Classification (NCBI taxonomy): domain Eukaryota; kingdom Metazoa; phylum Annelida; class Polychaeta; order Phyllodocida; family Polynoidae; genus Branchipolynoe; species Branchipolynoe longqiensis. Next base: position 107,545,737 of record CM059189.1, on the reverse strand, counting down.
TTGTTTGTTTGGGGTTTTATATCATGGAAACATCTACGGTCATTTGAGGATGAGTACCAGCTTGTGACAGTGTGCGCTCATGGTGACTTTATAATGTTGCCTCACTAAGAGACACAGCTGCCAGCACCATGACTCAATTTCCCACTCAGTCAAATTATCCTGACACTGAGCAAACCAGTCCTTGCCATATCCTAGTAATGTTGAGCGCCAGGCTAGGTAGGAACAAGTATCAATTTGGTAAGACATCGGTTTGACTCGAGCGAGTTTCAAACTCCTGACCTCCCCCAAGGGAAGCCTGCGAGCGCTCTTACCGATTCAACCACTGCGTCGGGTAATAACACACAAATGGAATAGCAAAAGGTAATTTTAGATGTTGCTAGCACATGAAACCCCAATGAATTGGACAGGGTGCGGTGGCCGAATCAGGAGAGCCCGGGTCTCGTGTGCGAGAGATCGGGAGTTTGGTTCCTGGTCGGATCAAACCAATGACTTACAAAATTGATACTTGTCACTTCCTAGCTTGGTGCTCATGGGAATAGGATAGGGCAATGACTGGTTGGCTTCGTGTGAGGATAATGTAACTGTGTGGCAGTACTGTAATGTCGCCATGATTGCGCACTGTCACCAGTCGATACCTGTCCTGATGTGACCTTAGATGTTGCCAGGATGTAAAGCTCCAACAACCAACCAATGAAGTGAATCCATTTGCCTGCTCTTGGAGTTGATTTCTAAGCTGGACACTGACAGGAGGCGTATGCTCGAAGTCAGGAAATATGCACCACCACGCCCATATCAACCACACCACCCGTCAGGTGTGAAATGCCAGGTCAATAACCCTCCCCCCCTCCCCTCCCCTTCCACCCCACCCCCACCCGCTAAACAGGGGGAGGGGTGGTAAATGCAGCCTGTTGAGAGATATTTCACGTAGATATTTGGAGATGATGGAGTCTAAAAGGCCAACGCCTCTAGAGCACATTGATTTTTGTATTGTATTTTCAGCTAACGGACGCCAAACATATGGTCATTCTGACATGTTCCTTATGAGGAAACCTGCTGCCACCACATAGGCTACTCTTACTAATAAGCAGCAAGGGGGTCTTTTATATGTACTTTCCCACAGACAGGACAGCACACACCACAGCCTTTGATGAATCAGTTGTGGACCACTGGTTGGTGATGGAGTCTCATTAAAGGGATATCGGACTATAGAGTTCACTTAATTAACCTGTCAGTAGATGCGATAGGCTGCTCTCTCTAACAGCGCAGAGACGTGTGCTATATGTTATTAAATGTCGCGACTCAAGTCATATCGCGATTGCCCCTTCTGTGTGACAGGCCCCGCTTTGTGGAATAGGTTTGACAATGGCAGCGCTGAGGCAAGCATCATGTCTGGAAAATTGCAAACATTACTATATTATTGACCACAAATATATGATTGTGAGCTTTCTAATTTAATGAGTGTCTATTGGCACATAATTGATTGTCTGCTTTTACATGTAAAAGCGATGGTTTGAACAAAAAACAAACATTTCTCGATGTGAATATGGCCTATGCTGCCGACACAGCGTAAAACAACCACCAATCAATCAATCAATCAATCATTATTGTATATCCTCATTCCAGTCCCCCATCCTGATATGACCTTAAATATTGCCAGGACGTAAAACTCCAACAACCAATCATTCCAGTCCTCATGCACCCTTTCGAAGTTAGGTGTTGCCAGGACATAAGCCCCCAAAAAACAACAACAACCAAATATATCCTCATTTAGATGCTATGCTTGCATAACTTCGTACCTTTGTCAGACCTCCTCAGCAAAGCAGCTCCTTATCAAATATTGACCAGCCTGTGCTCTGATCTTGACTTATACAAATAATCAGTTCTTCCCAACCACCGCTTTCTCGTTATCTGTGCCCGTGCCAGAAATTAGCCATGTTGGCGGTAATATGCATAATTCAAAATCTTGACTACGGGCCTGATATTATGAATACCATAGAGACAGTTCGTAGCGCGCGTCGCTAGGTACAAAAAACTGACTTCCGGTTAGGTTCAAAGGCTGAAATCATTCTGTACTGTCTGAGAATAATTAGAGTAGTTAAAAGCTAATAGGTTCAATTGTATTATTGAGAGAAGCTTACAGAAGTCATGTCTCGGAAAGTATCAGGATAAAAGGCTGTGTAAAAATTTATTAAGCCTGATTAATAAATTTATTAGCCCGATAAAAATGATTATCTGTGTCTGGTTTTGAATTATATATTACTGATTTGATTAACGCGGAGAGGGCGGACGTCAGGCAATGCATTAGTGGTGTTACACACAGGTAGTAAGCACTGAATTTAATGCAGTAGATACATAACTGAAAGTAACAAAACAACGGGAACTACAGGACTATTACTGTCTTGCGGCGAAAGCAAGTCATACTTAGCTGTTATGGGTAGCATGAATACACCATCACCAAAAAAGAAAGAAAAAAAAAAAAGTTCTGGTTGCTTAAACTTAGTTGCATAGTCCAATAAAAACATCAAAATTTCAAAACCGCAACAGTGATCTGGATTTTATTCTCCATATCTAACTTGGATACTGTTGCACTTTTCAAGCATTTGTCACCACATAGAATGGAACACCGAGCCAATTTAACAGAACCTGTTACTGCCGAAGCCTACAGCGTCAGACTTTTGGCATTCTTGCCAAAATAGATTTTTTGTGTTTGCACTTCAAATATCTTAAAAGGTTGCCATTTAAAACAAAAGTCGCGTCAAACTGAAGTAAGGTGGATTATAACAACCAACCGAATATATTTATCTCAGAAAAAGACAGAAACTCAAAATCACCGGACTATGCAACTTTAAGCGAAAGATAATTTTTTCCAACTCGATCGCAGTAAAAGTCAGTGCTTTCTCAGACCATGTGACGTCACAAAATGGGGAATATACGGATATGTGTAAAACTATATAAGCACCAGGTTTATGTTGAGTAAAATGGCGCTGAAATCAGTACAGACTCAAATATTTGTGCGTGGGGCATGGTCTGTGGGAGGGTGGTGTGTGAGGGATGGTTTGTTTGTTTGTTTTTGTTTAATGTCCTAGCAACATCTAAGGTCATATCAGGATTGGTACCGACTTGTGACAGCGCACACTCATGGCAACTTCATAGTGCCGCCCCACTTGGAGACCAGGCCACCAGCACCATGACCTGATATCCCACTCAATCACATTATCCTGACACTGAGCCAACCAGTCCTTGCCCTATCCTAATGCTGAGCATGTGTCTGGGAAGCGACAAGTATACATTTTTAAGTCATTGATATGACTCGACCAGGGTCAGATCCCGCCGATCTCCCAAAACAGGAGATGGACGCTCAACTCATTGGGCCATCCCGTCTGGTCCCCTGAGGGGTGGTATGGGAGGATGTGTGTGGGAGGGTGGTGTGTGTAGGATGATGGTGTGGGAGGGTGTGTGTGTGAGGGGGTGGTGTGTGGTAGGGTGTGTGTGAGGGAGGAGCTACTCTGTAACCTGGACTAATTCAATCCTCCAAAGATGATGATCGAGTCTGTGCCCTCCACATTGTCGACCGTTCATTATGGTTGGAGCTGCTCTGTAACCTGGACTAATTCAATCCCCCAAAGATGATGATTGAGTCTCTGCCCTCCACGTTGTCGACCTTTCCTTATTGTTGGAGCTGCTTGTCCATCTGCTCGTGACCCTCCCCTTCCCCCACTCCCCCCTCTCCCCCACTCCGTCAGCCAAGACCCACCCCTCCCACTCCCCTTCTCTTCCACACTGCATCCTCATCTCTGCCTCTTCTCCACTCCCCACCCCACCACTCCACACCCATCCCCAACTCCACCCTTACCCATACCTCTCTCCAGTCCACTCTACTCCTCCACACCTCGTCACCCTCCCCCACCCAACCCCCACTCACTATAGCCTACCTCTGCCCTTCTCCCTCCACCCAACCACTCCACACCTCTCTCCACCACTCCACACCCATCCCCAACTCCACCCATTCCCATACCTCTCTCCACTCCACTCCTCCACTCCTCCAAACCTCCACTCCTCCTCTCCTCCACTCCTCCACTCCTCCACTCCTCCACTCCTCCACTCCTCCACTCCTCCACGCCTCCACTCCTCCACTCCTCTAATCCTCCAGGCCTTAATACCATCGACCCCCCACTCCACCCCTCTGCTTCTCTTCCATGTACCCCTTCCACTCCCCCAAATCTCGCCACCCCTCCCACCCAACACCCACCTTCCCTTTGTCCACTTCACTCCACTACACTCCACTACACTCCACTACACTCCACACCACTACACTCCACTACACTCCACTCCACTACATTCCACTCCACTCCACTACATTCCACTACACTCCACTACACTCCACTACACTCCACATCACTCCACTCTACTCCAATACACTCCATTCAACTCCACCTCACTCCACTACACTACACTACTCCAATACACTCCATTCCACTCCACTCCATTTCACTCCAGTCCACTACACCCCACTCCAATCCACTCCACTCCACTACATTCCACTCCACTACACTCCACTACACTCCACTCCACTCCACTCCACCTCACTCCACTCCACCTCACTCCACTCCACTACACTCCACTACAGTCCATTCCACTCCACCTCACTCCACTCTACTCCAATACACTCCATTCCACTCCACTGCCCTCCACCTCACTCCACTCCACTACACTCCACCACACTCCATTCCACTCCACCTCACTCCACTACACTCGACTACACTCCGCTCCACTCCACTCCACGTCACTCCACTACACTCCACTCCACTACACTCCACTACACTCCACTCCACTACACCACTACACTCCACTACACTACACCACTACACTCCACTACACCACTACACTCCACTACACTCCACTCCATTCCACTTCACTCCACTACACTCCACTACACTCCACTACACTCCACTACACTTCACTCCACAACACTCCACTACACCACTCCACTCCACTCCACTTCACTCCACTATACTCCACTACACTCCACTACACTCCACTACACTACACTCCACTCCACTTCACTCCACTACACTACACTACACTACACTACACTCCACTACACTCCACTACACCACTACACTCCACTACACTCCACTCCACTACACTCCATTCCACTACACTCCACTCCACTACACTCCACTACACCACTACACTCCACTTCCTGCCCTTTCCCCCATATCCCCATCCCCAACCACCACCTCGTAGTGCCGGACATGGATTCCACACCTCACACACCCACTCTCCTCCATCCCCTTCCTCCTCTCTCCCCCCTTCTCCATTACTCTCCAGGGCTCCTCCAGCACCTGGTACCGGGCGCCCCCCTGCTCAGGCCGGCCGCTGATTACTCGTCACCTGCCACCCTCACTCCGTGGGGTGGGGCAGGGGGGAGCTGGTAGTTACAGGCATCGCGCCTCGAACAGCCGCTCCCCACCAGCGTAACGAGCAGCTCACGCACGCACTGCCGCGCTTAGGCATTTAAGTGTGGGCTCTATAGAGGGGGTGTAATGACGTCACAAGACAACTTTCGGTGGCCATATTGGATTACATACAGAAGGCTTGCGACTGCCTACACTGTGCGTATTTACTGAGTTGTTGGTTTATTTGTCACTGTTCTGAGCAGTTTGGCCTCAGAAGTTGTTGCTAAAGTGCTGAAAGTAAACACACTGGATGTAAACTGCCCAGAACCTCCCAGAACAAAAGTAAACTCTGTTTTACTGCATCTGCATGCATTCACAACATGGCTATGGAGGGTGCTCATAATCCAAGATGGCTGGCCGGTGACCGCTGACTGCTGAGTGATGACGTCACATGCACTCCCTCTATGGCTGGGTGGCTGTGAGAAGCTGCTCAAGCGGTGCAGTGTGTGACAAGCGGATGACTGCGCTGAGATTCTATTATTGTTGTCGTTGTTTACTGTTTATTTCAAGATGTTTGTTTCATGGGGTACTTTCTCTGGACTGAGGGAATGATTTGAAAGCGATCAGTGGTTTGACTGCAATCAGTAGTTTGAGAGCGATCAGTGGTATCACAGCGATTAGAGGTTTCGACAGCGATAAGTGGTTTGACAGCGATGGTTTGACAGTGATTTCACAATGGTTTGACAGGGAGCAATGGTTTAGCAGCAATTGGTGGTTTGACAGTGATCAGTGGTTTGACAGTGATGGTTTGACAGTGATTTCACAATGGTTTGATAGCGATCAATGGTTTAACAGCACTTGGTGGTTTGACAGCGATCAGTTCTTTGACAGGGATGGTTTGACAGTGATTTCACAATGGTTTGACAGCGATCATTGATTTAACAGCAATCGGTGGTTTGAAAGCGATCAGTGGTTTGACAGCGATGGTGTAAGTGATTTCAAAATGGTTTGGCATCGAGCAATGGTTCTACAGCAATTGGTGGTTTGACAGTGATCAGTGGTTTGACAGCGATGGTTTGACAGTGATTTCACAATGGTTTGACAGCGATCAGTGGTTCAACAGCAATTGGTAGTTTGACAGTGATCAGTGGTTTGACAGTGATCAGTGGTTTGACAGTGATCAGTGGTTTGACAGTGATCAGTGGTTTAACAGCGATCGATGTGTTCATTATCTACAGCAGTCAGTTAGGCGTAATTTGTTTTTAATCGACCCCACTGCAGTCACGATGGGCTGGCGGATATTTATATAGGGGTTTAATTGGACCGTCGATTATACTCCCCAAGTATTTGTGAACACATATATATGCACAAGTTTGTAGGTTCGATCCACCAGCTCATTCAAACCAATTACTCAGGAAATTCATGCTTGTCTACCTTCCTTAATGGCCCTGTCACATTACGACACATCGCACAAGCACATGGCCACTTTCAAATGTTGAGATGCGTCAAACCTTTTGGCGCGGGGGGGCAAAGTTGAACGTATATATATACTGTATACACAACGTAATGAACATATGGAGAACGTATGTCCGACCTATTGCTAGTATATGGCCATAGTATGTAGAGCGTATACATACCATATAAACAACGTGCTGAACGTATGATGAATGTATGCAGAACGTATATTCGACCTGTTGCTATCATGTGTCAGTGTATGAGAGCCTATCATATAACGTAGCAGAGCATATGGCCAACGTATGGCTAATGTGCCTCCCGGCGAAAAACACTCGCAGTATGCTCATGGTACACTCACAGAACGCCAGTGAACGTTAATTACATAATTTGATCGCCAGCAGTATGCCTTATATGTTAGATAGGTCAAGACACCGTGGAGAAATGCAAAACGTATGTTATACATACGTTAGACGTACGTTATCCATACGTTGTCAATAAATTGTCAATATGCGGACTGTACATTTCTGCTGTCTCTCCGTCCGACTGACTTAGGTTAACGTAGTGCTATGTATGAACACTATTTGTCTAACATACATCAATGTATGTCTAATGTATGTATACATAACGTATGCCCGACATAAAAGCCACACGTTGTCGAACATAACAAATTTTGTGCATGCACAAAACTTGCGCGACACCTTGACGAGCAACACCGTATAACGACCTACACCAACGTATTGGCGCAAAATCACCTATGTCGGCGCATGCTTGTGCGATGCGTCATAGTGTGACAGGCCTATAACATTTGCCTCACCGTCACAAGATGAAAATGAGCTCCTGATATGACCTTAGATGTTGCCAGGACGTAAAACTCCAATAACCAACAACAACAGATCTTATCGTGACTCAGGGGACACCATTCTTAGCATTAACGGAGAAGATGTTGAGCCTAGTCGGGTGTTTGCACTCATTAGTCAGGCTAGACTAGGTGCGTTCACCCAGGGGTATAGATCAGTGTCCACGTTTGGGAAACTATCTATCACCTGCTAAGCACCAGATGCAATCACCCAAGTGAGGCGTTTCGGGGAGATCAATTAAAGCTGCATAGTCCGATGGTTTTCAGTTTCTGTCATTTTATGAGATAAGTATATTAGGTTGATCGTTTTAATCTATCTTGTTTTTGTTGTTGTTGTTGAAGATTTATTCTGCCTATCATGGATAAGTCTGAATAGACTTGTTTTCACCATTAGACAGTTTGTCGATAGAAAACCCGAGCCTACACATTTACCGACCCAAGGGATTTTTAACCTCCCACACCACATAGACATGGTATGAGAGCAACTGGCCTTTGATGACGCTGTAAGTTATACACAGCGGTGGAAATCCAAATTGGCAGAGGTGGGGGGCACAGGGAATCGAACCACCGACCTTCAGATTAGGAGTCAGACCTAGAAAAAAGTCAGACACTCTAACCACTCTGCCACAGAGAACAGTTTGAATTAACTTTGCCTTAGAATGACTAACTTAGGAGATATTTGAAGTGTAAACATATTACATTAATTTTGGCATGCTTGCCAAAACTCTGACCTCATAGGCTTCAGCAGTAACATGTTCTGTGAAATAGATTTAGTGTGCCGTTCTATGTAGGACCAAATACTGCATAAGTGCACCAGTATCTAAGGTAGATATGTATGTTCAAATCTAGATAAATGTTTCGCATTTGAAAATTTGATCCTTTTATTGGACTATGCAAGTTTAATAATAGGTTGTATAGTCCCTAATTACGCCTAAGTTACTAATATTTGTTTGTTGGGGATTTTCATCAGGTCAACATCTAGTGTCATATCAGGATGTGCACCGACTTGTGATAGTGCTCGCTTATGCCGACTTAAGTGCTTCTCCATTAGGAGACTAGGTTCACCGCCGCCCTAACCCAATATCCCACTCAGTCAGATTATCCTGATAGTGATCAAACCAGTCCTTCTGATAACAAAACGGCCTTGAAAAGCCTTGAAATAACTTTGAATTCCATATCTTCACATGTGTACGGGCCCTGTGTATATATATGTGTGTATAGGCATGCTGACTTAGTTTCTGTGGTTTTCTACGGAGTTGCCTGCGCTCTGTACCACTTCCCATAGACTACTCACACTCCCGCCGGAAGTACTGCGGGGCACTCATTGGTCGCGATGGGAATTGACCCAATTATCGCGAAGCCTCGTTATGGGGCTCGCCCTGCTATACATGCGCGCACGTCCGGCGCAGGGACGCTGGGGGCCCTCCAGATAGTGGTCTTGGTTGTAGAAGGCACATGTTCTTAAATGTTTCCACACTACAGAACAGTTGCAATTGATGTTTTGAAACCCAAATGGACAAAAGCATCAATTTTGGTGTCCATTCAATTGAAGCACAAAAAAAAAGCATGAGCCAAAGGTGCCAACCACAACAGCGTCATAGAAAAACACTAATTGGTGCCTCAGACACATTGCATGAAGATGATATAATCCTTTGCTAATGTCTCTTTGACCCATGGCTTTGTTGATGTGTTTCTTGAATGTTTTTCTTTAATTAAGAAGTTTTCTCCTGGCTGGCTGAGCATCATCAATCAAATGTGGAACATTTGTAGACGCCTTTAGAGATACACAGTCTGATGAAGACATCAAATATTTGAAACCGAAATACTTAACAAGATTCGATACCATATCCGCTACTGAGATAGACACTGGTAGGTGGAGCTGGTGTCACAGCTGGTGTCGAAAACGGTGTCAGAGTTGGTGGTGGAGTTGTTGTTGGAACCGGTGTCAAAGCCCAGTGTCAAAGCCCGGTGTCAAAGCCAGTGTCAAAGTCGGTGTCAAAGCCTGGTGTCAAAGCCCGGTGTCAAAGCCAGTGTCAAAGCTGGTCTCGAAGCCAGTGTCAAATCCAGTGTCAAAGCCGGTGCCAAGGCGATGTCAAAGTCGGTCTCGAAGCCGGTGTCAAAGCCAGTGTCAAAGCCGGTGTCAAAGCCCGGTGTCAAAACCCGGTGTCAAAGCCAGTGTCAAAGCCGGTGTCAAAGCCGGTGTCAAAGCCGGTGTCAAAGCCCGTGTCAAAGCCCGTGTCAAAGCCCGGTGTCAAAGCCCGTGTCAAAGCCCGTGTCAAAGCCAGTGTCGAAGCAAAATCAATTAAAAGATCAAGCTGCCATGTTGAAACCCACTCCACTACACTACCTCTATGGTAGCCGTTCACTGAGTCAGGCATCTCTTCCGCGTGGAAAAAGCCTCACATTTACCAGCAAGTTCTTGATTGTGCAGGAATGTAGTCCTGAGAGTGGATAACTCCCCACACTCCCCACACCCCCCACACTCCTCACACTTCCCCCACACATTCTGTTAAAAAAATCAAAAAAATCTGAAGGGCTGAAATGGGATTGAAAAGTTTGGGAGGGTTGATAGATCAATAGTTCAGTCAGTTTGTTCTGTTTGAATAATGTCATTTGTCCCCGCTAGCGAACAATAAATCATGACTCACTCAGACAGCGAAATATGGTGAAATCAGGCAACTACTTTACATAGCTTTAAGTTTGTTTGATTGTTGAAGTTTTACATCCTGGCAACATCTAAGGTCATATCAGGATGAGTATAGACTTGTGACAGTACATACTCATGGTGACTTTGTAGTGCTGGCCCATTGGGAGACCAGGCTGCCAGCACCATGACCTGACTTCCCACTCAGTCACATTTTCCTGACACTGAGCTAACCAGTAGTCGCCTTATCCTAGTAATGCAGAATACCAGGATAGGTAGCGACAAATATAAATTGTGTAAGTCATCGGTTTGACTTGACTGGGAATCGAACTCCCAACCTTCCACTTGAAAAGCCTGTGCTTTACTGATTAGGCCACTGCGTTTGATCACATAGCTTAACGTCGCCTGTGTTGAACTGTGGTATTTATATACAGGGTGTTATAGTTATTCAGTTGAGTGGTACCACTCTACGCTGAACAAGTCTGGTCACGTGATTCTACTATGTAGTCCTTACGACTGTTCAATGGATCCTAATGAAGGATCACACTTAAAATGGGCTATTTGAGCTCAAACTCAGTAGGTCAGGATTGGTCTGCCAAGCATTATTATTAGTAGTTCTGTGACGTCACACAGGGAAGAGAAATGCGGCCTTACATAGGTTATACAGCCTAGGTCACACCTACCCGGATCAGGGGACGGATGTATGGTTTTCCAAGCAAATATAGTTATTATTAGTGCTTAAGTTGGGATAGCCGAATGAGTTTTTTTGGTAAATATGTTTATTCTGCTGAATAAGTCTTTTGTCAGTGCTGAAGCACTGGTCTTCCAACCATTTTTTAATTCAGGGTTATTTACACAAACCGTATATAGAATAAGGTGTACAATAACTGTTGAATACACAATTTGCAGCATGTAACACCATGAAATTCTGTAACCCAAAAGTTCCATAGCAATATGGTAACAGTAGTGTCATATAATTAGATCAATATTAGTCAGATCAATGTGAGTATTTACATCGTATTTAGAATGTAAGCAGAAGTTATCTTCTGTATTCAGTTGGTACAGTTGAAGTAGGTTTTAATGTTCAGTTGCAGTTAGGCAATCGGTATATAAATGTGAGTTTGTTAGAAATATTCTAGTGTAACTCTAGTGTAGTTAGTTATGTGAGTTTATGAATTATGTTGTTGGGGTGGGGTTGTTAATAATACACTGGACCAGCTGTGACCAGTGAAGCAAATTCACTTTACTTGACTCTTCCAGACGGGATGGCCGAATGACTTGAGCTCCCACCTTACGTATTGGTAGATTGTGGGATTCGAACCCCCAGTTTGAAACCCCTGACTGAGTCAATACAATGAGTTAGAAAATTATACCTATCGCTACCTATCCTGGTGTTTGGCATTACTAGGATAGGGCAAGGAGAAGTGGAATGAGGAAGGGTAATTGTCCACCATTGAAATTTTCCCGCTTAGTCAACTAATGTACCGACAATAATAATGTTTTTAAAGTAAAAAATAGCATATGCACTGCTTTCCAAGTCTATATATGCCCTAACTATATCACTGAGGACACTCATTAGTGCTAAATGACACAAATAGCCACCGATTGACGACATATAGATGGCTTGGCTTCGATCCTAAGTAACTCCTAAAGGCCCTGTCACACTACGACGCTTCCGCCGGCGCGCCGGCAACGCGCAAAATATTTGCAACCCGTCGAGAAACGTCGAACTTTTCGGCGCTTTGGGAGAAAGTTTGACGCGGCGCAGCTTGTTAGTAGCGTGCTATGAGCGCGCGGCCAACGGGCTTCGACGCGCGGCGGAACAGCATATCAACGTCCCGCCAGCGGGTTCCCAGCGCGACGTCGGCGCGCTGTCGGCGCGCTGTCGGCGCGCTGTCGGCGCGTTCACGGCGTGTTGGTGTCGGGTTAGTACCATGTAAACGCGTACATACCCGCCAGCAACACGTTAGGACGCGCCCACAGCGCGTCCACACCGCGCGGCCAACGCATCCAGGCGCGCCGGCAACACGTCCAACGCGCCGAGAAACGCTGGAGCAACGCCAATGGCGCGCCCACAACACGTCGATGGGACGTTCCCGACGCGCCGACAGAACGCTCGCATTTTGGGGGGAAAAAAGCCAACGTTAACCGACGTTGATCAACGTCCTGCCAGCGTTCCGCCTGCGCGCCGCCAACGCGTGTCGACGTGTTGCTAACGCGTCCGTAACGTGCCCGCCAACACGCTGCCGCGCGTTGCGGCCCGTCAAAAGTTTTGTGCAAGCACAAAACCTCGACGCGTCCCGACGCGCGCCGACGCGCGCCGACGTGTCCATTGACAAGTTGCTATGTACCGACGCGCCGGAAACGCGCCCGTAACGCGCCGTTAACGCGCCGGTAACGTACCGGACGTGTACCGACGTTTCGACCAAAAAGGCAACACGTCGACGCGCGTTGGTAGGAAACGTCGTAGTGTGACAGGGCCTTTAAGAAGCGGTTGGTTGGTTGTTGGAGTTTTATGTCCTGGCAACATCTAAGATCATATCTGGATGGGTACCGACTTGTAACAGTGGGCACTCATGGCGGCTTTATAGTGATGTCCCACTGGGAGACCAGGCTGCCAGCACCATGACCTGGTATCGCACCCAGTCACATTATCCTGACACTGAGCCAACCACTCCTTGCCCTATCCTAATAATGCTGAGTTCCTGACTAGGAAGCGACAAGCATAAATTTTAAAGTCATCTGTTTGACTCGATGATCAGGGTTCGAATCACGATCTACCAAAGAGGGAGACGGACGTTCAACTCATTCGGCCATCCCGTCTGGTCACTAAAGAAGCGGTTGTTTCAGGCTATGCACATTATGACTAGCCATATTTGATCATAATTAAGTAAAGTTATGTGGGTCATGTGACTGCCCCTTTAAGAAATCACCTAGTTTAGTGCAATCAAGTTGGCAACATAATTTTTATTGGGGGAGTCTGGTTATGAATATAATCTTTGTTGCCGCCATGATATAAAATCGCCATCAATCACTGCCTCTGTTATTGAAGACAAATGCATTTTACTGAGCTGCTTCTGGTGGTTATTACACTATTGTCTACCTAGGTATTTATCGAGTCAGTTATGCATTCAACACAGTTTAATTGCGCTGTGAGCAAGTATCTGAAATCTATGCAAGCCTCGTTTTCGATCTTGCCCGAATAATCGGTAGAGCACGGGCCTCGCGTGCGGAAGGTTGAGAGTTTGCTTCTCAGTTGAGTCAAACCAATGGCTTTAAAATTTATGCTTGTCGCTTCCTGGCCTGGCGCTCGGCATTAATAGGATAGGGCAAGGACTGGTTGGCTCAGTGTCAGGATAATGTGACTTGAGTGGGATATTGGGTCATGCTGCCAGCAGCCTGATTTCCCAGTGGGGCAGCACTATAAAGTGTGCACTCTATCACATCGGTACCCATCCTTATATGACCTTAGATGTTGCAAGGATGTAAAACTCCAACAACAAAACAAATAACAACAACAAAATATCATTTTACTTGAGAGCAAATGTTATTCTAAATTTGTCTTCTTTTTTATTGTTCAAGTGTTTTTATTCCTCTGAATAACATGTTGTCAGTGCTAATACATTATGACCGCTATTTACAAGGCTAGTGATATATGTACATAAATGGATGGTTTTACAGTTTGAATTCGCTGTCCTCGTTTCACCCAGCAGTTGCCCATAAACAGACGCGAAGGCCAAATGAGTTGACCACCCGCTTCCCATATGGTGGGTCATACGATCCGTACCTCCGTTTCAAATCTCGGCTGGGTAAAACCAATGACTTACAAAATTTATACTTGTCGCTACATCGCCTGGTCCTTGACATAATACTAGGATAAAACAAGGCGCAGTGAGATGAGGAAAACCAATTGTCTGCGATTGAAATTTCTCTGGTTTAATCAACAAATGTGACCAACGAAAACTGCCATATATAGTTGCTTCACACACATTCTGGTAGATGTCTCTGCCATCACCAAACGGTCCACAGGTCCAAAGCCCCACAAGGCCCTTCTCTACCTTCGTCTATTTGCATCTGCCCCACTTTTAGAATATTACTCCTGAATTTTCACTTCCAAACTCTGCAAGGAACAATTTCATCCTCCACCCCCCACCCCCATCCCCACCCCTCCCCGATCCATGTTTGAAATTCTGACCGCGTCAAGTCAATGACTTACAAAATTGATACTTATTGCTACCCAGCCTGGCGCCCGGCATTAATATAATAGGGCAAGGACTGGTTAGCTCAGTGTCAGGATAATGTGACTGAGTGGGAACCTGGGTCATGGTGTTAGCAGCCTGGCATGACAGTGGGATCGCACTATAAAGTCGCCATGAGTACGTACTGTCATGAGTTGGTACCTGTCCTCATGTGACCTCATATGTTGCCGGGGCATACTACCCCAACAAACATAATATACACACCTCTAAATATATGCATAATTTCCTAATCACTTTGAGTTTGTATATATTATACATATAGAGATACATACATGTATCCGCTGCATCTGAATATATGCATACTTTAAAATGTCATGGAAATTTCTTGCTATGTGGATAGTGATAGGTCAACCTAATAGATCGTGCCAGTTAAGCTAGTGACATCTATCGGCAGAATTTGGAACCACTCTAGTCGGGTCGTTTCCCTGACTGCCTATGATTTCACATGCTATATCCCCGTACAGAATGCTTGGAAAAATAATAAAATACTTGATTATATTCAGATATTTATATCGCAACAGGCATCAAGCATCAAGCTCTTACCCTTGTAATATATATATATATATAAAAAAGACAACTATATTGTAGTTTTCTTCTGCGTTTCATCGCCGCTCGCATGTGTATTACACCCCACCAGTTAAGCTAGTGACATATATCGGCGGAATCTGGAACCAGTTTAGTAGGCTGGTTTCCATCTTAACTGGCGGGGTCTATTAGGTATTAGCTAATGGCTCTTCTGCAACCCCAGCATGTGGGCTGAGCGCTCTTCCATTTAGGGATCGCACCCCCTCACCCAGCTTTCGCTTCCACGCTTCCTTCACTTGAAAATGTTTCCAATATAAATGTGCATATTTTACAAACTCCATACAGTGTGGTATATATATATATATTTCACCTCGTCCCCATGCCTCCTGGCACAGGGAGATATAGCACTTCCAGTCGAACAATTTGCGTTTCCTACTCGCTGTGAACAGACGCGTGTAAGGTGAGCAGCAAACTTTCAGTTACCATTTACTTTGGGACGTGCCATAAGCACGGGGATGTTGGCTATTAATTACAGCTAATTGGGGTGGTAATTGGAGCTAGAGATATTTGATCTAATTCTCTTATTAATAGCCAAAATCGTCTTTGAAAACACCGGGATGGTTCTACCGGTGTGCTGTCGGTCCAATGGCATAGCCACGCCTGCCTTCATGGCGGATACTCGACACCGACCATGCGCTTGCCGGCGGCAGTCCCCCAAAGGGTGCTAGTTTTTATTGAGCGATGGGTTTTTTTTCTTCCCCGTTGGGATTGGCTAGGACATTAGTCTAATAATTCAGGATAGCTTTGCTACACAGGCACATCAGAAAATGAGGGATAGACTCCTCAGCATGGTTATGCGGAAATGCTGCATATACTGGTGCGGCCATTGAGATATATTTTACATATATCCTAGTACCTTCGGTACCAATGTTTGTATAACGTCCTGTAGCTAACTTAATAGTTCACTCTAGTAAAAGTTTCGCTATGGCCATTTTTTGTGTTTTTTTACTGGGCTTGTTAGCTAAATTATAGATTGAGAGGTAATGTTGGCTGTAATCTATGTGTGTATTGCATTGGTGTCGGTGATATTCTAATTTGGGACATCTATTTACAGATGGCTGCCAGGCAGACGCAACACTGCAGAATGGTGGCACAACCACCAGCAGATCACCAGTCAGGTGACGAGCCAGATGACTATGGTAGTCAGACGGACACACAGCCTGAAATAACCAGGTCAACTAGGGGTGACATCATGGCCCTACTGACCCATAACCGGGTGACACTGCTGCGAACATGGACGCGGGGCTTGACCAGTCGCTCAATGCACGCCTCAATGAGTTGTTGGCATGAAAACTACAACAACAAATGGATATGACACATAAGGCGTCATGCAAGTCCAAGTGGTCTCATGAAGTGTCAGAGTCTGACACCACTGAATGCACTAGAACCGAACAATCCACCACTCAACAACACACCACTGAATGCACTAGAACCGAACAATCCACCACTCAACAACACACCAGCAAACACACTACCTCCAAACAATCCACCACTCAACAACACACAACCGAACACACTACAACCGAACAATCCACCACTCAATAACACACCACCGAGCACACTACAACCAAACAATCAACCACCGAACAACACACCACCGAATACACTACAACCGAAAATCCACAACTGAACAACATACCACCGAACACACTACAACCACACAATCCACCACCGAACAACACCACTGAAAACTCCAACACAGAATAAACCACCAGCGAACATTCCACCACCGAACATTCCACCACCGAACACTCCACCACCAACCACTCCACCACCAAACACTCCACCACCACCAAACACTCCACCACCACCAAACACTCCACCACCAAACACTCCACCACCAAACACTCCACCACCAAACACCCCACCACCAAGCACTTCTGAGTGAGCCGACACAGCGACCGCCCCTCCTGTTACTTCCACCCACCCACTCACCCTTCTACTTGTACTTTAAGACTCTACCGGTGTTACTTCTTAAGCTGCTTTCAAACATGTGTCCACTCGTCCTATAAATAACCAGCTTTTCTTGCTACCTGCAGTCCTTGGTTTAGTTGTTCCTTTTGAAATCAATGTTTCCATTCGATGGAAATACTGCCTTTTAACCCATGTCCAGTTGTGGGAACCGTATTAAGTATAATGCAGATAGTCTCCTCCAATTGGAGTTTAATTATAGTCAGTATCCGGTGGGGATGTGGGGATGTAGGGAGTGGGACGTAGCTCAGGCGGTAGCGTGTCCACCTGTGAAGGTTTGGATCATATGATAGATCCTGCTCAGTGGACACATTTGCAGTTTGGGCTATTTTCCGTTCCAACCATTGTATAAATACAAGGTTCATCAAACTAAGTTAAGGTTTGTCTTTGTTTGTTTGTTAGGTGTTGAATATCCTAGTCTACATTGGCGGGCACACCACTGGTATCCATAGAGACCAGGAATGCTCGATTCCTATTGGTTGGACCAGGAATGCTCGATTCCCATTGGTGGAAGGAGGTGGTATGATATTCTACAATGAATCAATGTAACTATATAAGCAGTAAACCAGAGGGCTGTACTCTCTCGTCTTCTATTATACTTTACTTTCTTCCTTTCTCTTTGTTTGTATTGTTTTCCTCATAGCCTACCTACACAGCCACAGGTCCGAGCACTAGATTCTACAATTGGTTTGACTCGGCCGGGTTTCAAACTCATGATATTCTGCAAGAGAATCCTGCACTCTACCAATTCGGCCACCATGTCCCGTCTCTAAATTAAGGTAGATTATTATGATGAACCAAATATATTTATCTTAAAAAATATGGTAGAAATACAGAACCACCATTGGACTATGGAAGTTTAAGATTAATTTTTCTCCAATGCGGTACCAATGGAATTATACTGATTGATACTCTAGGGGTTAAACCCTTGCATGCCTACTGCGGTTTTATTTGACATCGAAGGGATTTATGATTCTCCAAAGGGATGCCACATGCCTGAATCCCTACCTCTACCACTGCACAGTTAATGACCTTAGGTTGCACCACATGGACGCTGGTGGAATGCGAATTGGGTCGTGGCGCAGTATCTTCAGGAAAAGCCAAGTCAGTTCTCCCCCAGTGGCTGTATGACTTCCGCACTCACTTCTGGCATAGGAGACAGGGTTCTAACTTCGACTGAGTCAAACCAGTGACTTACACAATTGATACTTGCCGCTACCTAGCCTGGCGCTCGGCAGTAATAGGACTGGTTTGCTCAGTATCAGGATATTGTGACCAAGTGGGATATTGGGTCACGGTGCTGGTGACTCGACGGTCCTCGATCACAAGGGTCGCTCAAGTTGTTTGTTGTTGTTTTACGTCCTAACAACATCTAAGGTCATATCAGGACGGGTACTGACCTGTGGCAGTGGGCACTCATGGTGACTTTATAGTGCTGCCCCACTGGGAGACCATGCCGCCAGCACCATAACCTGATACCCCACTCAGTCACATTATCCTGACACTGAGCCAACCAGTCCTTGCCCTATCCTAATAATGCCAAGCGCCTGGCTAGTAAGCGACAAGTACCAATTTTTAAGTCATTGGTTTGACTCGACCAGGGTTCGAACCCACGATCCCATGGTCTACCAACACGGGAGACGGACGCTCTAACTCATTCGGCTATCCCGTCTGGTATGGGGTCGCTCAAGACAAGTACTACTGTAGAATATAAACCAATAACTTTCTGTCATATGTGTCCAATCACTGCTATGTAATGCATATAATATGCTCAGTCTAGTTTATTATTCTACCACTGTGGCGCCACTTTGTAAAATTCTCTGATTAAGTATGTAGTGGGTATCGACATAGCTGGGTGAGAAACAGTACTCCTTTAAAATGTTTCTCACCGGGGGAGGGAAGAGGTGTGCCTTTAATCATGACCCCCCCCCCCCTTATCTCACCCAGCCTCACATCACCGCTGTGATCCGTGATAATCCCACAATAGCTGGTCAGTGGCCAGGTCTGGGTGGAAGGGTTGTGGGTCATGAAGGCAGCCAATGAGGAGCTATGTCAGGGAGGGATCATGCGGGCTAGGAATGACTGCTGTGCTTGGGTGTAATAGCCAATAAGAATGTTGGTACCATCTACCTTTATAGGCGTCTAGAAAACATTATATAGGTGAATAGAACCAGGTAATCAGTCTTATTCTTCTGTGTCTGTTGTGGGGCAAGCTCTTAATTTAGGCTCCATATAAGGTAGGGGGAAGAGAAGGGGAGGTATGAACCTTATGCCTTAAGGGGATATAGGGGCAGTATAGCCCTTTTGGCAGTACAGCCGACAACATGGGTGACAAGTGGGAAAGAGTGGGTGCCACCTAGCGGGAACGGCCACTTCTATCTTTCTGGACCAAGCATGTTGGGGTTATCCTGGCAAACACAGGATTTCATAACTTGTCCACCATCTCGCCTTTAATAATCAAACACAAATGAATGACAGCTTGAAGCAGTAAGTATATGTACATGTGGGTTTGTGATAGTGTATAAAGGCAGTAGTAGAACATGTGGGTTTGTGACAGTGTGTAAAGGCAGTAGTATATGAACATGTGGGTTTGTGACAGTTTGTAAAGGCAGTTGTATATATGTTTGTTTGTTTGTTGTTGTTTTATGTCCTAGCAACATCTAAGGTCATATCAGGACGGGTACCGACTTGTGACAGTGCGCACTCATGGTGACTTTATAGTGCTGTCCCACTGGGAAACCAGGCCGCTGGCACCATGACCTGGTATCCCACTCAGTCACATTATCCTGACACTGAGCACACCAGTCCTTGCCCTATCCTAATAATGCCAAGCGCCTGGCTAGGAAGCGACAAGTATCAATTTTAAAGTCCTTGGTTTGACTCGACCAGGACTCGAACCCACGACCCCACGATCTACCAGCAAGGGAGACGGATGCTCTAACTCATTCGGACATCCCGTCTGGACATGTGGGTTTGTGACAGTGTGTAAAGGCAGTCGTATATGTACATGTGGAATTCTGACAGTGTGTAAAGGCAGTAGTATATGCACATGTTGTTTTGTGACAGTGTGTAGAGGCAGTTGTATATGAGCATGTGGGTTTGTGACAGTGTGTAAAGGCAGTTGTATATGTACATGTGGGTTTGTGACAGTGTGTAAAGGCAGTAGTATATATGAACATGTGGGTTTGTGACTGTGTAAAGGCAGTAGTATATGTACATGTGGGTGGGTGACAGTGTGTAAAGGCAGTAGTATATGAACATGTGGGTTTGTGACAGTGTAAAGGCAGTAGTATATATGAACATGTGCATTTGTGTCAGTGTGTAAAGGCAGTAGTGTATGAGCATGTGGGTTTGTGACAGTGTGTAAAGGCATTAGTATATGAACATGTGGGTTTCTGTCAGTGGATAAAGGCAGTAATATATGAACATGTGGGTTTGTGACAGTGTGTAAAGGCAGTAGTATATATGAATATGTGCGTTTGTGTCAGTGTGTAAAGGCAGTAGTATGTATGAACATGTGAGTTTGTGTCAGTGTGTAAGGGCAGTAGTATATGAGTATGTGGGTTTGTGACAGTGTGTAAAGGTAGTAGTGTATGTACATGTGGGTTTGTGTCAGTGTGTAAAGGTAGTAGTGTATGTACATGTGGGTTTGTGACAGCGTGTACATGCAGTAGGATATGAACATGTGGGTTTGTGTCAGTGTGTAAAGGCAGTAGTATATGCACATGTGGGTTTGTGTCAGTGTATAAAGGCAGTAGTATATGAACATGTGGGTTTGTGACAGTGTGTAAACGCAGTAGTATATGAACATGTGGGTTTGTGACAGTGTGTAAAGGCAGCAGTAGTAAGTATATGGGCATGCGGGTTTAGCAGGATGCTCTGTGACCGGCTTGTAATCTCGAGTGCGCTGAATGGTGTAAAGGCATAGCCAGGTCTGTCGGTACTCACTATCTCTGGGACGGCTTTAAGCCAGCAACCCTGGGTCTTAGAGCATCCGCAGTTGAGCCTCCATGGGGTGGGTTCGGATGGCAGGGGGCGTATAGTAAGGGCTCTCAGCACTGGGCATCTGTGGTTTATTGGGGAGACTAGACAGGCATTAAATATAGATTTACCCAATGTACAAGGTCTGAATTCCTATTTCGAGTCAATGTTCGTACACGCAAGGCTCAGATGTTGAGGGAACCCGCTCACACACTTTCATGTGACTAGCGCTGTGCTTTCCCTGCAGAACAGCACTAGGCCGATATCCACTGCAGTGTTGGAATTCAGCCTTTCGGGAGATTAACAGCACTGACCTTCAGGTATAGCTAGATTGGAGACGAACCTCGTTACTAGAAATATGGTGATTACTTCAACTGATAATTGCATTATCACTGCATGTATATACATAAATATGTCTGCAGATGGATATATATATATATATATATATATATATATATATATATATATATATACACATTAAAACCTCTCTAAATTGACCGACCATGGGATCAACTTTAAATGGTCCATTTAGGGAGGTGGTCCATTTATGGTTGTTTTTTTATCATTACAATGGTATTGTATAGGCAATTGTTTGGGACCCAAATAAAGCGATCGATATAGGGGTTGGTTGGTCTGTGGAGGTGGTTCGTTGAAGAGGTTTTACTGCAGATCAATTTGTGTGTGTAAATATGTAGATAGATGTATATATATATATATAGATATAGATAGATATATATATATATATTTTACCTCGGTATGCCGCCTCTGGCTAGCCGTAGGCTAGGGAGAAGGAAGCACATCCGGGTCCAGCAATTAGCATAAGTAACTCACAACGGGAGGACGTTTGTGAGTTGCTCCACAGGATTTATCTACTACTACTGCTTTTATCCAAAAGTAAGTACTGTTTTCTTCGATAACTTTGTTTATCATGCTCTATAGCATCTTTTTATGAAAGTTCAGAACTTTCTTCAGTCCTGTTTGGACTTTGTACGTTTTTTAACTTACGGATAGAACATTGCGTGCCGCTGGCACAAACGAAACCGATACTGAGTTCTATCGACACCTGTTTTTCAGACAGGGAGAAATGGCAACCCGAGTTGCTCATTTCCTAAGAAAAGTCTCCCGGATCCTAATAGAGGATGATGTTGGGATGCTTCTGGGTGTTTTTTATAAACACCCCTGACCGGTTTAAGGCGAACCTCCGAGTTTTGTAATATTTTCTCCAACTTGTTGACGTAGTAGTCACAGGTGGAGAAGTGTGCGAAACATAGGGATGGGCGGGCCGTACACAGTCCCGCCCCGCGAAGGTTTGGGCTGACCCACACCCACCACAAATTTAGCTTATTACGCCTGTGTTATAACGGTATAAAACTTGGCGCTGTAGCCACAGGTGGGAGAAGTGTACGGAACAGAGAGAGGGGCCGATCTCACGATCGATGCCCTCCGTTTGGTTGGTTTCGTTACCACACACCTACGGCAAATTTAGCTTCACGCCTGTACTGACACGTTGCAAAACACGTTCTCTGTACCATGTTCCTCAACCCAGTTTACTGGCTTACACTTGTGTAGTTGAGATGATTCCGGGTTAGTAACGCTTTGGTTTCGTTACAGTTCCCGATGGCCACTCGCCGGAATAAGCCGCCCGCTGCAGCGGTGGGTGTCCCCCCTACGGATTACGATTCGTCTCCACCGGCTACGGCTCCGCCGTCCCCACATCCTGGGGCTCATGCCTCGGATCAAGACAGTGATCACGCCCCTCAACCAGTGGGGTGGGAGGCGAAAATGGCGGAGATGATGGAGGAGAAGATGCGCCTTTTCCAGGCGCAGACCTTTCCAGATCCTTCCCAAATCCCTGATGAGGATTGGGAAGACTTTTCTGAGGACGAAGAGGACACGCTTTCGGCACCTGAGGTTCCGAAACCGAAAGCGCGGGGCAAGAAACGCCGCCCAGTGAGCAGTTCTGGTGACGAGTTCACAAAGAAAGCGAACTCTAAGCGCTCCAAAAAGTCCAAAAAGAAGAAGAAGAAGAAGAAGAAGGACTCCTCTTCAGACTCGTCGTCCGACTCTTCTTCCACCGAGTCGGATTCCGACACGGAACGAGCGGGAGTCTACGCCAAAATAGGCGTTAAAGCTGGCAAGAAGATTGTCAAAAAGAAAGCTCAGAAAGTGCGCACCACTACCATGATGCGCAAAACGGTGAATAGCCATTTCACTACGTTTAAACCGATCGAAGTCATCAACAAGTTGACTGAGCAGATTTCAGGAGTTAAGGGCATTCCTGCTTCGGTTTTCAAAGAGATGGATTCCGGCATTCATCTTTCCGACGAACGCCGTCGTTATGAAACTTCCCTCTGCCTGATCCATAAGGCAGTTTTGGGTGCCTTGACGTCTGTTATCCCTGTGGCTAACAGGATGCAGACAGAGAACAAGTTCTCGTCTTTGGCGCGGGTTATGGACCGGGGCATAGCTTTGTTAGCAGCCGCTAGTAACTACATGACCCATCGGAGATTTGAAAACGTTTTCAAATCGGTCACCACAGATGCCGGAAAAGAGGTTGCCCGCTCGAACAAGGTAACGGACCATGATGGTAAGGAATACACCGTGTATTCCGGACCTACCCCTATCAAGAGCAAACCGCTTGATAAATCCAAGATGTTTGGGGGTCAGCTAGCTTACCTGTACAAACAGGTAGAGGTCGACTACAAGAGTGCTAAAAACACTGAAGCAAAGAGTCGTCGCTTCCAAAACCCAGCAGGGTTCAGAAAGTCTAGGACGGATTTTCGATTCCGCAGAGGAGGAAGGCCGTTCAGGGGCGGACCGTCCTTCCAGTTCAACCAGCGAGGAAGGGGCCGAGGCGACAGGCCGGCCTCAAACTGGAACGACAACCGCGGCTACAAGAGGGATTTCGTTCCCAAGCCCCAGTTCCCGAAACAAGGGAACAAGTAGAGATTTCCACACAAACAGTGCAGCCTCCTGACCCTACAATGGTCACGGAGGAAACTCAAACTGAAGTAAGCCTTTTTCAAGCAGGGAATGTTTCTAATTGTTTACATCAATGGCAACAGTTAACCACTAATCCAGAGGTCCTGAATATTGTTAAAGGCATTCACATCCCTTTCACACAATTGCCTATACAAAAGAGAGCGCCTTTTCCGTATCAGTTTAATTCACTAGAAAAATCTCAGCTAGATCACCAGGTTCTACTGTTTGAGTCTAAGGGCATTGTCAACAGAGTTGAACATACTGAAGGGGAATATATTTCCAATATCTTCTCTACTCCTAAACCTGATGGTTCAATCCGAATGATTTTAGATTTAACTCAGTTGAATGAAATCATTGAATACAAACATTTCAAAATGTTTTCTTTAGAAACAGCTCGTGATTTAATTACCCCAGGGTGTTGGCTAGCGAGTGTTGATTTAAGGGATGCGTACTACACCGTTCCTATTCACCAGACAGATCGGAAATACCTACGTTTTCTCTGGAATGGCCAACTTTTTGAATTTACATGTTTACCTAATGGTTTGGCCTGCGCACCGCGTCTGTTTACTAAGTTGTTGAAACCAATTTTTGCACACATGGCAAAATTGGGGCATTGTATGTTTCCATACATAGATGATTCTTTTATTATGGGCCAATCTTTCACGCAATGTGAACTCGCTGTTAAAGATTTATGCAAAATTTTCACCAAATTGGGTTTCTTCATACATAACAAGAAATCAGTTTTTTCTCCTACTCAGGAGCTTAAGTGTCTCGGGTTCATTCTGAACACCACGGCTATGACCGTTTCGCTTACACGCCAAAAGAAAGATAAGCTTTACCGCACAGCGATACAGCTGTTAGACACTTCTAGGCCAAAGATTAGACAGGTCGCGGTCCTTATCGGGGTCATGGTTTCGTATAGTCCAGCTATTCTATACGGAGCGGCACACATAAAATCCCTCGAAATTGATAAAAATTTGGCGCTGGCCCGCGCAAAGGGAAACTTTGAAAAGACCATGTTTATTTCGGAGAACGGCCTAGCCGACATTGATTGGTGGCTAAACCACTTTGACCATTCCCCCAATCCCATTAGAATGGGAGAGCCTGACACTACCGTTACCACTGACGCGTCTCTCCAAGGGTGGGGAGCACATCAAAATGATGTAGCAACGGGAGGAAGATGGCTAGAATCGGAACTCCCCGATCATATTAACGTTCTAGAACTAAGGGCCATTTACTTGGGATTAACCAGTCTAGTAAAAATACCCAAAAATAATGTACGTATCCTCACGGATAACACCACAGCTATGGCTTATGTCAGAAATATGGGAGGTACAAAATCGATTAAATGTAATGCAATGGCACTTCTCATTTGGAACTGGGCTCAAACCTTTGATGTCTGGTTAACTGTTAATCACATTCCAGGCACACAAAATTGTCTAGCTGACAAGATGAGTCGCCAGTTCCATGATCACTTAGAGTGGTCACTTAATCCATCCATTTTCAAACACATTTGTCACACATGGGGTTCACCTCAGATCGATTTGTTCGCTTCGCGTAATAACTTTAAAATTCCAAAATATGTTTCGTGGCACCCGGAACCCAATGCTTGGCACATTGATGCCTTCTCCCTAAAGTGGCGACATCATTTCTTTTACATTTTCCCCCCCTTTACTATCATTAGCAAAGTCGCCAGAAAGATTCAAATGGAGGGGACACACGCCATACTCATCGTCCCCGAGTGGCACACGCAACCGTGGCTACCGACGTTACTAGCCACAGCCAAAAGCAGCCTTCGCTTCCCAAGATTCCGAGGAAACCTCAAACATCAGGGACCACTAGAACGCCACGGAAACGTGTCGACAACTCCGTTAGTGGCATTCCTTTTTTAAATAAATATTTAGAACAGTTTGGCTTAGACAAAATTACACAACAGCGTTTGGTTGATGATGCGTGGAGAAAAGGAACGGTGAAAATGTATACTACGTATTTAAAGAAATGGGGTATTTATTGCCTGCTTAAGAAAGTCAAGCCAATGACTCCCACAGTATCCCAGGTAGGACTCTTCCTACGTTACCTAGAGGACGAAGGCCTAGGATATGGCGCTATTAACGCTGCCAGATGTGCTCTGTCGATAATCCTACCGCGGGTTAATGGACAAACAATGGGTAAACACCATGTTATTTGTTGGATCATACGATCAATTTATCAGAGGAATCCGCCTAAACCCAAATATAATAGGTTTTGGGATGTTTCTCTAGTGTTCAACCTCTTCAAGAAATGGCCAGAAAATAAGTTTCTGGACGTTAAACTTTTAGGTTTCAAAGTCGCAGTTTTGCTTCTCCTGGTCACTGGACACAGAGGCCAAACTATAGTTGCCCTGTCGCTGAATGGTCTAGAAATTGACAGTAAAGAGGCCACGTTTGATTTATCAACTTTATTAAAATCAAACCGATTAGGTGACCCCCTTTCTACGATAGGGGTGTCCAGTTTCACTCAGGATCGCAAGTTATGTGTCGTATCTGCGATACGAAATTATATATCCAAGACAAGATTAATAAGAAACTCAAGACAGCTATTGGTCAGCTTTATTAAGCCACACAAGGCCATTTCCAGGGATACCCTCGCCCGATGGACAATGAATGTGTTAAAACTGGCGGGAGTAAATACAGACAGGTACTCATCGCACTCTACACGTGGTGCAATGGTGTCCAAGGCAAGATTGCTAGGCATCTCCGTTAAACGGATCCTAGCTCACGCGGGATGGAAAACCGCTACTTCGTTTGCTAGACATTACCACAAACGACTAGAGAAGCCTCAGCCGATAGCGCACAGGCTACTCACCAACTGAAAGAGAGAGGTAAGAAAAACATTGGTTTTTCCTCTTTTTTGCCATACAAATCGCTTTTCCATTGTTGCATACATAAGACATAATCACTAAAGAATAATAACAAAACAAGAATATCAGGATAAAAATTATTTTACGTAAAGGTCTCCCTAGCCTACGGCTAGCCAGAGGCGGCATACCGAGGTAAAATAGATTAGTTAGACGAATCTTACCTGGGTATAGATGATGGATAACTATTGTTTTACCGAGGTAGAAGCCTCGGTTAGACGTGGGCGAGGGCCCACCCACCACGCCCTGCCACGTCTAGTCAATCACTCAATTTAGCATGAGGTCACTTGACCTTAGGTTGTTTTTTAGAATCATTTTTATCCTGAATTAGTAGGTAAAGATTGCTGGACCCGGATGTGCTTCCTTCTCCCTCGCCCACGTCTAACCGAGGCTTCTACCTCGGTAAAACAATAGTTATCCATCATCTATACCCAGGTAAGATTCGTCTAACTAATCTATATATGTATATATCTAAATATACATATATATATATATATATATGTATATGTATATATATGTGTAAATATATATATATATATATATATATATATATGTATATATACATATAAGGAAGCATGATATGGCATTATTATATTAGTTCTCGCTGGTTCCTCCTAATTCCCGCTGGTTCCCGCGCGTTCGCGCTCTTTCCCATTGGTTCCTAAGGGTTCCCCCTGGTTCCCTGCTGGGCTCTGTCCACCCGTAGCACCACACGCAGTGCCATGCGGGCGTTATGGCGGGGAGCGGGACCTTGTCCTTTGTCACTGTGAGGCTGGGGCTGGCCCCTGATGCCTTCTGGAGTCGTTTTAGCAGATGTGCAACTGTACGCATGACTGACCGTCACGCCACGTCCTTCTTCCACCTCCCCACCCCCCACATCCCGCCCTCTCCCTCCCTATCTCCCTCCCTCCTTCATCCTCACTCACGGTCTCCCTCTCACTCCACATCCCGCCCTCTCCCTTCCTATCTCCCTCCCTCCTTCCTCCTCACTCACCGTCTCCCTGTCACTCCACACCCCGCCCTCTCCCTTCCTATCTCCCTCCCTCCTTCCTCCTCACTCACCGTCTCCCTGTCACTCCACGTCCCGCCCTGTCCCTTCCTATCTCCCTCCCTCCTTCCTCCTCACTCACCGTCTCCCTCTCACTCAACATCCGCCCTCACCCGTCCTATCTCCCCCCTCCTTCCTCCTCACTCACCGTCTCCCTCTCACTCCACATCCCGCCCTCTCCCTTCCTATCTCCCTCTCTCCTTCCTCTTCACCTTCTCCCTCCCCCCTCCACATCCCACGCTCTCGCTCCCCTCTCCCGCCCACCCTCTCCCCACCCTCTCACACCTCTCCCGCCCACCCTCTCCCTCACCCTCTCCCTCCTCCTCTCCATCCCTCCCCACCCATCCCCCCCCTCTACCATCCTACCCCTCCTTCCTCCCTCTAATAACCCGCCCCCTTCCCTCTCCATCTCCCCCTCTCCCTCCCTCCCCCTCCTCCCTCCCTCTCCCTCCCCCTCCCTCCCCCCTCCACAACACCCCCCTCCTTACCATACTCTCACACCCCTCCAGCCCCTCTCCCTCCATCCTCCCACTCTTCCCCCCCCCCCCCCCCCCCCCCTCCCCCCCTCCGTCCCTCAACCCCTCTCCCTCTCCCCCTCCTCTCCCCCTCCTCTCCCCACTCCACCTCCCTGTTTCAACCCTGAGGGGCAGAGGCTTTGAGGTCCGTCTGTCTGATGTAAGCAAACCACAGCCGATGTTGTGAAGGGGTCCGATAAAAGTTGTGCCCAGTTGCAACGACAATGTAATGGGGCAGGGTGGCCTAGTGGCTAGAGTTCCTGCTTTCCCCGCGGGAGTTCCATACTGATGACAGATTTGTATCGGGTTGACTTAAGCGAAAGGCTTAAGGGGCCATTTAATTGTTTCAACATTTTCACAGTTACACATAGCATACAACGAGGGCAGGTAGAGTGGGGGGGGGAGGGGGGTCAGTCAAGTACGATTATTATGTATTTTAATATGTTTAATTATATGCTGTATAGGTCATTATACCAGTATAATAAGCCAGAAGATCCCATCTACTCCTCAGCCACTAAGTGATCGGCTGGTTACCTCTATTCATTAGGTTATCTACTGGTACAACATCACCTCCCCACGTGGCGCCACCTACTCACGAACACCTCAGCGGCCGTTATTAATATATATAGGGACAGCAGTATAAAGTCGCCTTCATAAGTGCGCATTGACACAAATCGATACCCATCCTGATGTGACATTAGATGTTGCTAGGATGTAAAACTCCTACAAACAAACAAAATCCTAATCAAGTCCCTTCCTAAGGACACCATCAACGCATCAACGCCATCTTGTGGTTGCCTTACCTCTGAATCAGCAATTTGGGCGGTTCCAGCGGTAAATACACACCATTCAAGGAAAGAGCGTCTGAGTAGTGGCAATTCTGCGGGAAAGTAGCCAGTTGTGAAAGCGCTATTTCTGCAACCTTATGATGATTATTCTCGTAACCTTGCGGTGAGCTGATTTGTGGTGCCATAAGTGACAATGCGCTGATTGGTCGCTTTGCTTTTGTGGCATTAGTTAACCTCATCACGTAGCCCCTAGTCTCACTAATTCCTAGATTAGAGAAGTCCTGATTTAGTCCCGGCCCTGCCCTACAGACCTGCATACAACTGCTGAAGAGGAGAATTTGAATGTTGGTTTGAGTAATAAGAGAGATATAGCTTCAAAACTTCACTAGGTGGAATTCTTTTTTTTGGGGGGGGGGGACATGCAAAACCTGGAGACAAAATGTTTAAAATGGCTGGCCATAGCAACCGGGTGACATTTGTAATGATTGTAATTCCAAAGTTATTTTGCCTAGAGGAATGGATTTGGGGTATTTCCTTACCAAATCAAGGTAACCTGAATCACTAAATGGGTTTTTAAGGTTGCCTGACGTCTAGGTTATTCCTCCTATTTGCTTCCTTGAGATGTGACCCTCATCACAAGAAAGAGGCGAAGGAAGTTAGTTTTTTTACTGAGAACGCCATCACTCATATAGGCAACAAACATTACACTTACTTTGGATATGACCGGATACGGTGGCCTAATCAGTAGAGAGCAGGCTTCTCGTGCGGAAGGTTGGGAGTTCGATTCCCAGTCCAGTTAAAGCAATGACTTATAAAATTGATACTTGTCACTTCCAAGCCTGGCGCTCGGTCGGCATTATTAGGATAGGGCAAGGACTGGTTCGCTCAGTGTCAGGAGTCATGGCGCTGGTGGCTTGGTTTCCCACTGGGGCAACACTATCAAGTCGCCATGAGTGCGCAGTGTCACAAGTCGGTACCCTTCCTGATATGACATTGGTTGTTGTTAGGATGTAAAACCCCAACAAACAATCAAATACTTTGGATTTGATCTTACATAGATGGTGCGCCTAAAGTCATGCTGCTATACTCGTAAATGGGTCAACAAGAAACCCATGTAGACCCTATGAAGACTATTTATTTTCAGTGTGCACACCAAATTATAGTCGCATTTTCTTTCCACTTTCAAATATTCCCAACAGTTGACCCTTTAAAAAAACAGTTACTTCAAAGGAAGGTAAATTTTAACATTCAACCAAATAGATTCATGTGAAAAAGTAAAAAAACATCGAATTATTGTAAATTTAATCTACCGATTCAGCCACAGCGTCCAGTCAATATGGGCGGTTGTACAGGTGAAGGCCAGTGACAGCGCGAAGCGAATTGTTAATGGCGCGTCTCTGAGGCCTCGTTTTGAGTGTGACAGAAGGAGGGTGGCTTGTAAATGTCAGCAGGTGACGTGACACTCTGGCCCCACACTGCTCTCACCCGCAGGCAGGCAGACATCAAAGGAGGCCGCGCAGCGCATTGAGTGAAATGTCACTAACGATGGGCTAATAATGTGTGCGACGAGTTGTCAGGCAGCCGTCGTCAAAATGTGCCACTGTCAGCTGTTAACTAAATGTGTTTAAAATTGTACATGTTACTAGTGTAAGGAATGGATAGGGTGATTGCGTCAGGTAGCCTAAGTAGTGTAGTAGTCTGCACTGACCTCTCAGACAAGGAGCCACATAGATAATAGTGGGTAGGGTGGTGATATCAGGCAGCCTA
This sequence comes from Branchipolynoe longqiensis, assembly GCA_030323885.1. Taxonomy (NCBI): domain Eukaryota; kingdom Metazoa; phylum Annelida; class Polychaeta; order Phyllodocida; family Polynoidae; genus Branchipolynoe; species Branchipolynoe longqiensis. Next base: position 107,514,591 of record CM059189.1, on the reverse strand, counting down.
GGTGGTGTAATGGTTATCACACTGGCCCGAGATGGAAGAGATGTGGGTTCGATTCCTGCTCTAGGTACAATATTTCCCATTTTCATCACCCCACATGACTTTGGTCCCATGACAAGGATCCTGTACACGCCATGCGCTGTGTCATTGTTGAACCTACCCCTGTATATGTATATGTGAGGTCATTAAGCATTAAGAGATATATAATTCCAGGGGGACGAGTTTAGTATTTCTGCACTGACCTGGGTGAGGTAGCAGAGCGGTGGTTGAAGTAGAAGATTGCTGGGTGAGGTAGGTGGCGTAGGTGATGGCTGGGTGAGGTAGGTGAGGGCTGGGTGAGGTAGGTGAGGGTTGGGTGAGGTAGGTGATGGCTGGGTGAGGTAGGTGAGGGCTGGGTGAGGTAGCAGACGGTTGAGTGAGGTAGGTGAGGACTGGTTAGGTAGGTGAGGGTTGGGTGAGGTAGGAGTGGGCTGGGTTAGGTAAGTGAGGGCTGGGTGAGGTAGATGAGGGCTGGGTGACTGTAGGAGAGGGCTGGTTAGGGCTGAGTGAGGTAGGTGAGGTAGGAGAGGGCTGGGTGAGGTAGGAGAGGGCTGGGTGAGGTAGGAGAGGGCTGGGTGAGGTAGAAGATGGCTGAGTGAGGTTGGTGAGGACTGGTTAGGTGGGTGAGGGCTGGGTGAGGTAGGAGAGGGCTGGTGAGATAGGAGAGGGTTGGTGAGGTAGGTAAGGGCTGTGAGGTAGGTGAGAGCTGTTTTTAGTTAGATGAGGGAGGAGATGGCTGGGTGAGGCAGGAGAGGGCTGGGTGAGGTAGGTGAGGGCTGTGTGAGGTAGATGAGGTAGGAGAGGGATGTGTGAGGTAGGAGAGGGCTGGTGAGGTAGGTGAGGGCTGTGTGAGGTAGATCAGGTAGGAGAGGGCTGGGTGAGGTAGCTGAGAGCTGTGTCAAGTAAAGGAGGCCTTGGATCATGTAATAGGTACAGTTCAGTCTGTGGGGGGGTGAGGGTTGGGGTGAGGGTTGGGATGAGGATGGGATGAGGGATCGGGGCATCTTGTAAAGTTAGAGAAATGCTGGCTTTTAAATGGTAACTCATCTCTGCAACATTTCCTATTTATCACTGCTTCAAGGAAACAACAAAAAACAGCAACAAAAACAGCAACAAAAACCATGCCACAACTTAGAAATACACACGCCATGTCCACTTGTCACAAACCACACTTGACACTCTCCTTTAAACAAACAACAACAAAACCCTCCCACAAATTAGAAATACATAGGCTATACACGCTATGTGCCCACTTGTCACAAACCACACTTGAAACGCCTCTTTAAACAAACAATAACAACAAGGTAAAACAAACAACTCCCACAAATTAGAAATACACACGGCTACATCCACTTGTCACAAACTGCACTTGACACTGTCATTTAGATAAACAAGAACAACAAGCCTCCCACAAATTAGAAATACACACGCTATATCCGCTATGTGCCCACTTGTCACAAACCACACAATAACAACAAGGTCAAACAAACAACTCCCACAAATTAGAAATACACACGGCTACATCCACTTGTCACAACCCGCACTTTACACAGTCAATTAGATAAACAAGAACAACAAGCCTCCCATCAATTATAAATACACACGCTATGTCCACTTGTCACAAACCACACTTGAAACCCACCTTTAAACAAACAATAACAACATCATAACAAAAACAAACTCCCACAAATTAGAAATACACACAGCTGCATCCACTTGTCACAAACAACACTTGACACTGTCAATTAAATAAACAACGACAACAACGACAATAAACAGGCCCACTCATCTTTAAACAAACAGCAACAAAAACCTCCCACAAATTAGAAATACACACGCTACGTCCCCTTGTCACAAACCACACTTGACACCGTCCTTGAAACAAACAAACAACGACAAAAACCTCCCACAAATTAGAAATACACACGCTATGTCCCCTTGTCACAAACCACACTTGACACCGTCCTTGAAACAAACAAACAGCGACAAAAACCTCCCACGAATTAGAAATACAGTCCCTGCGTCCCCTTGTCACAAACCACACTTGACACCCTAACCCCTCCCACCCCCCATCCCTTCTGAACGTGAACGAGTCGCTTGCTGACACACGGCGTTCCAGGCACACTGGTTCCCGGTGATCGCTGCCCTGACATTTACAAGCTGGGTGCGCCTCCTACAGTTACACACCGCCATCTCCCAGGCCGTCAGACGCCGGAGACACCGCTAGGTGTCGTGGGTCGACTACGGTAACAAAGGTTAATCATACGGTGAAAAGTCAACCTGGCAGTGCTGGGCAGCCCCCCCCCCTCCCCTCCCCTCCCATCCTCCCACCCCTCTCCTCTCCTCAGCTGACCCCCACCCTCCCTCCCTACCCCTCCTTTCCCTTTCTCTCCTTTTCTCCAGCTCCCCTCCTAAGCCTCCCTCCCCTCAGCTCGCCGTACCTCCCCACCCATCCCCTTAGCTACCTTCCCCTCTCCTCCCCTCTCCCCTCCCCCTCTCCTCCCCTCTCCTCCCCTCTCCCTCCCTTCTCCTCCCTCCTCCCCTCTCCTCCCCCTCTCCTCCCCTCCCCTCTCCTCCCCTCTCCTCCCCTCTCCTTCCCCTCTCCTCTCCTCTTATCCCCTCTCCTCTCCTCCCCCCTCCCCTCTCCTCCCCATCCTCTCCTCTCCTCCCCTCTCCTCTCCTCCCCTCTCCTCCCCTCTCCTCCCCCTATCCTCCGCTCTCCTCCCTATCCTCCCCTCTCCTCCCCTCTCCTCCCCTCTCCTCCCATCTCCTCCCCTCCGATCACATCCCTTCCCCCTCCCCTCAGCTCCCTCCCTCCCGTCCACTACCCTCCTCCTTACCACATCCAGGTCCCCTCCCCGTCCCCCTCCGCTTCATCCCTCTCCTTCCCTCCCCCAGGTCCCCTCCCCGTCCCCTCCGCCTCCATCCCTCCTCCCCCTCCCCTCCCCCTGCCCCTCCCGCTGCCCGTGCGTGTGAGGTGAAAATCCCACTCTGGCACCTAGGTGGTGAGCGTCTCACCCTTCCCTCACTCGGTGTCACGTGGCCTTTAAATAACATCAAGCAACTAGGTGGTGAGCGTCTCACTCTTCCCACACTCAGTGTCACGTGGCCTTTAAATATAGATGAACAACGTTCTTTTGTTGTTGAATGTAAAAAAAGGTTCCGGAGTGTATGTGGTTACATACATACATACATACATACATACATACATACATACATACATACATACATACATACATACACATACATACATACATCATACATACATACATACATACATAATACATCCATCCATCCATACATACATACATACATAATACATACATACATACATACATACGTACATACACACATACATACACACATACACACATACACACATACACACATACATACATACATACACAAACATACATACATACATCATACATACATACATACATAAATACATACATACATACATACATACATACATACATACATACATGCATGCATAAATGCATGCATGCACGCACGCACGCACACACACACACACATACATACATACCTTGTATATGTGACGTCCTATACACAAATAGTCTGAACTGAGAGTAGTAATCATGTGTGGTCTCTGTGGCCTAGTGGTTAGGGTGTTGAACTTGAAATCTGAAGTTGTTTGGTGGTGTGGGTTCAAACCCCCATACACTCTGGAACCTTTTTTACATTCAACAACGAAAAAATGTTTTTCATCTATCAATCAATCAATAGTTCCATCCTCTAGTCGAGGGTTGGATGCAATGGTTCTCCACTTGTCCCGATGTTGTGCTGTTCTGATAGACTGTGAATAATTCAAGCCTGTCCACTGTGAAATATTTGTAAACCATGATGTTCTTGGTCTCCCTCTCCCTCTGCTGCCATTCACCTTCCCTTCCAACAATGTACGGTATATTGAACTCTGACGAATGATGTGGCCAAAATAAATAAGTTTCTTTGTCTGTATAGTGGCAAACAAGCTTTTCTTATTTTTAATTTTTCTGAGAACTTCTTTGTTGGTGATCTTCTTTGTCCATGATATTTTCATCATCCATCATCATGATATTTTCATCTATATCTGTTTCTAATTTAATTATGCAATGTAATTGTACTAACATATATTTTACATTACGCAAATATATTTCTTGATTGAACTACTCTAAAGAAGATTGAAAATACACCAGTTTTACTCTCCCTTCTCTCCACTCACCCAGCCATTTTTAAAAGAACAGCTTGTAAAATTTTCCGATATTTTGAGATATGGGATATATGAACTCTACTATAATAAATTGCAACTTGTCTATAAAATGGTAAATAGTATAAAACCAAAGGCATATGAGGGATATGTGGAGTTTGTATGCTATTACTCTTAAAGAATAGAAATTGTATAGTAAACTAGTATAGAGAGTGTCACTTCTTAGGTGGACAGTCTTTGAGAAGTTGACTCACATACCCCCTCCCCTCAAGAGTTATTTATGGATCCCTGTCAATACAGACCAAACCATGCCTTGGCAACAGGGATATTGAACCCTCATTGGTGGTTAGAGGAATGCTTGTTAGGGATTGGAAGATTGATCATGTGATCACCACCATCTTGGATTTTAAAAGCTATATATATAATGAACTAAGCAAGCTCCTTCTGGTTCCTTCTGCACACTCTATATCTTGCCTTGCTTCTGTATACTTGCCTGTAGTGATTTCCTATTTAGCCTCCCTACACAACCACAGCTGCTGGCCGTCGCACTTTACAAGCTGCCAGCTATTCCCAGCCTCAAAAGTGACCCACTTCTGGTGGTGAAGTGGGTCCCCTACTCTCCCCACACATATTTGGTTCTTTAAACATAAAAACTAAACAAGGTTGTGCTTGGAGAGCATTTGTCGGAGTACGGTTCCTGTCGCCACAACCTATAGCTAGCCACTTTAAGCCTGATTAATAAATTTATTAGCCAAAAAAAGTGATTATCTGTGTCTGGTTTTGAATTACACACATCACATCACATGCCAAGAAACTGATGGCGCAGTGGCGCCATCAGGAGAAAAAAAAGGTACTCAGGCTATATTGTATTTAGGTCATTCCACATCACGTGGTCATTGCGAGATGTCAATACTGGTCATAGCCAGAGGACCTTTGGAAAGCTTGTCAAAAGTATGTTGGGTTCTTTCAGCTCGAATTGCTTCAAAACTAGTCATTTTTCCATTAAAATGACTCCGGACTAATGATTAGTAGCTCATAATGATCAATTTGATGTATTTATCTAAAAAATAAGAACAAAATTCAAGCGCCATCGGACCATGCAACTTTAAGGGATGGCGGGCCCGCCATCTGTTGGCAGCATAAGTTCACTTATTCAGTAACCACGTCATCCATTGGCAGCAACTTGCAGATACTGTGACCAGATGGGATGACCGAATGAGTTCAGTGTCCGGCTCCTGTTTTGGGAAATCGGAGGATCCGAACACATGGGTTTGTGGGTTCGAATCCTGGTCGAGTCAAACCAATGACTTAACAATTTATACTTGTCGCTTCCTAGTCTGGCGTTCGGCATTATTAGGATAGGGCAAGGACTGGTTGGCTCGGTGTCAGGATAATGTGACTGAGTGGGATATTAGGTTATGGTGCTGGTGGCCTGGTTTCCCAATGGGGCAGCACTATAAAGTCGTCATGAGTGCGTACTGTCACAATTCGGTGCCCGTCCTGATATGACAGTAGATGTTGCTAGGACGTAAAACAACAACAAAGAAACATACACATACCTCCTATGACTTTCCACCAGCTCTCGCAATTCCCACCATCCCTTTCCTACCAGCTCTACTGATTCCCACCATCCCTTTCCTACCAGCTCTACTGATTCCCACCATCCTTTTCCTACCAGCTCTACTGATTCCCGCCATCCCTTCCCTACCAACTCTACTGATTCCCGCCATCCCTTTCCTACCAGCTCTACTGATTCCCGCCATCCCTTTCCAACCAGCTCTACTGATTCCCGTCATCCCTTTCCTACCAGCTCTACTGATTCCCGCCATCCCTTTCCTACCAGCTCTACTGATTCCCGCCCTCCCTTTTCTACCAGCTCTACTGATTCCGGCCATACCTTTCCTGTGTACTGTGGAAACCACAAGGCCTATATGGATAGTGACATATGGGGATTTCTACTATCAATCTTCATTCCCATAAGCCACAAACAAAACTACAAACACTAAGCAATGTGCAATAAACTTGCCTTAAATGTGCAATGTGTAATAAACTTGCCTTGAAATGGTTGGTCGGTTTGTTATTAGAGTTTTACATTCTGGCAACATCTACAGTCGCCTTGAAATGTAATAATCCCCACGTATTGTTGATTTTCACTGATATTAATGGTTTTTCTGTTCTGTTTCTTTCAGGTAAGTTACTGAAGGTTCTACGTGACAACTAGTCAGGTAGGTCTGCACAGACTGTCATATTTAATGGACTTTCTGCACGAACACGCGCTTGGTGTATATACTATTACTAGGGACGGTTGGCTATCCTTCAGTTAATTTATTTATTTTCTTTTAACCGAAGCAGTTGGTAGCAAGGTATTGTACAGATTTTGTTTGTTTGGTGATGGTGTATTAATGCTGCCTGTAATGGTTAATGGAGCTGTCACATTACGACGCCTCTCGCCAACGCGTGTCAACGTTTGTGATTTTTTGGCACAACGTCGGGATACGTCAGGAAGCGTTGCAGGCGGGTGAGGCGCGCGTTGGTATTCGTTGATGGACGGCGACAGACAGCGTCGCTCGTCAGGGGATCGGCAAAGTTTTTGGCTTGCACAAAACTTTTTACGTGCAACAACGCGCGGGTGCCAACATTATGGCGACGTTAGGGGCACGTCGAGATACGTTAAACGCACTGGAATAAAGTTATGCGAACGCTAGGCACATGCCGTGCCCGTGTGAGGCTCGTTGCGCCAAACTGTTGCTTTCTTTGTTTGTTGTTTTTTTACGTCCTAGCAACATCTAAGGTCATATCAGGACGGTGCGCCAAACCTTTTTTGTTTTTTTCTCACGCGTCGATATACATTACCACAATGTCGGCCACACGCTACCAACATGTTGTGCTGACGTCAAACTTTTTCCCACCACGCCGAAAAGTTTGATGTGTCTCTACTTTTTTTGCGGGTTGGTGGCGCGCCGGCGAGAAGCATCGTAATGTGACAGGGCCATAAATCTAAAGACTTGTTTCTGCCACTAGACAGTAATAGTCTCATGGTTCCCCTTGTTTTATTGAGCCCCTGTCACACCTCGCCGGATTGATGAAATGGAAAGAAACCGAAGAAGGTCCCTTGATATCCGGCAAAGACCGGTTTGTGTCCATTGCATATCCGTTGGATATCCGTTGATATCCGTTGATATCCGCCCCAATCCATTACAAGCTTTGAGCATGCACAAAACTTGGAACGGATGCCGCCTGATTGACGTCTATGGTTCTTGTCCGGTTTGAATTCATTTAGTCCGCTTATCGTCCATTGGCTATCCGTTCATGCACGTTTCATGTCCGTTTCATATCTATTTCACTAAATATATACGAGGGTTTGGAACAAGCAATCAACTGCGATAAAATGGTATCATAACGCCTACAATGAAAGTATCACAACCCGTCTGTGAATAATACTGAATTGAAGCCATTTATCTATTTTGTATAAAGTATGCAATGCCACCTATCCCTTCCTTATGTGTATATACAGGACGCGGTGGCCGATCGGTAGATCGCAGATCGACAGTTCAATTCCTGGTCGAGTCAAACCAATGACTTACAAAATTGAAACTTGTCGATTCCTAGCTTGGCACTTGGCATTAATAGGATAGGGCAAGGACTGATTAGCTCAGTGTCAGGATAATCTGACTTGAGTGGGATATCAGGTCAAGGTGCTGGAGGCTTAATTTCCCAGTGGGGCAGCCTATAAAGTTGCAATGAGTGCGCACTGTTATAAGTCGGTAGATGTCCTGTTGCCAGGAGAGAAAACTCCAACAACCAACCATCCTTATGTATACTTCAGCTTCCACAGGTTAGAGACATTACCTCCCGTTAACATCGGGCAAAGTAGCCCATAGATATTGTTATAAGAACTATGCTCAATCACTGTCAATGTTGCTATTTCTTGAATGTGAATTTTTAACTAGTATATATAGTGAATATTTGTGTGTGAAATAAAATTTGAAATCAAGTGACCATATCTTTAATTACTGAATGTAACATATTCCTACGCAAATCCATTCAAGGCCCCAAATCTGAAACACAATATTTGACCGCACAAATAGTTATAAAACTTTATTCCCTTATTTCACATGTTCCTTTGCTCTCCTTCATCAGAATCATAATATTGGCTGTTTTGTTGGGGTTTTGCATCTTAGCAACATCCAACGACATATGAGGACCGACGGCTACCGACTTGTGACAGTGCACACTCATGTTGATTTTATAATGTTTCCTCAATGGGACACCGGGTCACTGGTGCCATGACCCGATATTCAACTCAGTCACATTGTTCATGTTACATTTGTTAGCATAACATGGGTAATTTGCGACGGGGCGGAAGAGGTAGGGCGCTCAACCAGCTTTCGGCACTGACACGCCACCTATCGATTTGATACCGAACTAAACCATCATCCTCCCCAACGTTAATATCAACGCCAGCACCCTTACCCTACGATGCTGCCACCTATATTTGACTTTTAGAACTAAAATGACACCACCTATGCTGCCACCTGCCGTCACGGGCAGCATTGAACTGCGCACTCGCCGCCGGGACACGAACTCGCGAAGACCAACCGACCACCAATTTGAAGACTCCGACGCACGAGGACGACAGGGTGCCGAAACGAACAAGCATGCGACTCAACCGGCAAGAAGCTTCCACCAGCTGTCAAGCCACACTGACACCGAAAAGAGGGCGCCCATATTCGGTTCTAACAAAAACCAAAAAAACTAACCGCACTGTCTCCAAATGCATGACCAACAGCGACACAGACACCAGCGTGGTATCCCCAGAGCCCCAAAAAGGTATGGAGAAAATTGAGAAGAAACTTATTGACTTGTCGGCTGGAGACTGTCCCAAAAAAATACTAGCACAAATAGACGCTCTGGAGACGAAGAAGCCAGCCGAAAACCGACCCGACAACCAGCCGTTGGAAAGCACGGGAAGCAACAGTGACAGATGCTCAAGTGGCGGCCATCCAAGGTCACGATCAACAACACGAGACCGACATCGCAGCAGAAGCTGCACACACACACACACGCACACATACATCCACATGATCACTGGACAAACGCCGCCGAACCGACTGACGAGACGAGGACGAGACGATGAACGGCGCCAACACAAGCACAGCAGCCGCAAGCACTCACCGTCTACCACCGGATCTGACAGTGACCACCAAGACTCAATAGACAAACATTTCAGCTCCAGCAAGTCCTGCTCATCTAAGAGAGGTAAAGTCTCAATTATGCCTCATACTTTTGTGATACGTGGTGACAGAAAGGGCAAGGTCATCCCGGGTGAGAGTAGTTGCATGGAGTATTTCTGTGCTCTATATCGGATGTGCAAAGACTCAACGGTGCCACGGAGCTGGGTGGAGCTCTTATGCACCTTGAGAGGGCCTGAGAGACCAGTCTAACATGGTCCGAAAGAGTGTTCATTCAGTATGATAGATGATGGCCACATGAAGAACACACAGAACACTCCCCAAACCCAACCGTTTCTGGCACTTGTGCGCATATTGCGTCAACAAATACAGGAAAGGTAACCCACAAGACTGCAACAATAAGAAGCAAACAATAGAGAAGAAAAAAGCATGCTTTTCAGTAACTCAGCCGGCAACTTCACCGTCAATACGAGTGACTCCCGCAAGCGCTGAGTTCCCGCCCCGACATCAATCACTCGTATTACACTCATGGTGAGCACAATCTACTCCATGTTTCTGTTGACACTTGTGCATCCACACATATTACCATCTCCACCACTGTTACTCATCACATGGTTGTATTACATGCGGTGGCCCCCTCCAACCACCCGCTGCCCAAATTAAACATTCCGACCCAATTACAACCACACGGTCACCCTCTCGCCAAACCCACACACCACCCGACACCAGCCCAACCTGCCAATCCAGGTCACCTAGCGTCCCACACCTTCTCAAATTCCACCCACGTGGCCCTGACATGGCCAGCCGCCTCCTTCCCCCTTACCACCCCCATACGTTAATATCGACGCCAGCAGTGTTACCCTACGATGCTGCCAGCTATATTTGACTTTAAAACTAAAATGACACCACCTATGCTGCCATCTAGCGGTTTCGTTCATCCTAATACCCAGCAAATCAGTCTGGGTCCTATCCTATTAATGCCAAATGTGAGGCTTAGTAGCGACAAGTATCAATTTTGCAAGTCATTGGTTTGACTCGACCAGCGTTCGATTGCACGACCTTCCCCACGGGAAGCTAGCCAGCGCTCTTACCAATTTGGCCATCCTAAGCAGTGTTGATCGCTGTTGGGAAACACTTAGCCGCTGAATTTGTTCGCTGAAAATGGCAGAGGAAACCAGCTGGACGTAACTTCAGAGCACTGTACAACTCGGAAACGACAGCTGGCTTGAAAGGGCAACCTGTCTACTTATTTCTTGTGGCAACGTAAGCTTCCACCAGGCTTCTCTTTTCCATTGCTCATGTCTCGTTAACCTCAGCGGCAAATGTCAGGTTTGTTATTGCAGTCAGGTGCACTGAAACCAATACATCACATTATCCTGTTTTTGTTTTGTTTTTCTCGCTATTAAATATCAGGGGCTGTATGCAGTGAGGTTGGGAAGAATGCAGTAGGGTGGGGCAGTATGTAGAAAGGTGGGGCAGTAGGGGTTGTTGTCGTTGGTTGTTGTTTTACATCCTAGCAGCATCTAAGGTCAGTCATATAAGGACGGGTACCGACTTGTGACAGTGCACACTCTTGGTGACTTTATACTGTTGTTCCACTTGTAAATCAGGCTGCTGGCATCCTTGACCCGATATCCCATGTTGCATTATCCTGAGACTGAGCTAACCAGTCCTTGCCCTATCCTAATAATGCCAAGCGTCAGTCTAGGAAGCGACAGGTATCAATTTTATGGTCATTGGTTTGACTCTAACAGTAATCGAACTCCCGACCTTCTGCACATGAGGCCCACGCTCTACCGATTAGGCTCTGCAACCGGTGGGGCAGTAGGTGGGGAAGAGTGCGAGGAATGTAGTAGGGTGGGGCAGTGCACAGAAGTGTGGGGCAGTATGTAGTAAGGTGGAGTCTATGCAGTAGGCTGGGGATGTATGCAGTAAAGTGGGGAAGTATGCAGTAGGGTGGGGAAGTATGCAGTAGGATGGGGCAATGTGGGGGAGTATGTTGTAAGGTCGGACAGTAGGCAGTAGGGAAGGGCTGTATGCAGTAAGGTGGGTAAGTATGCAGTAGGGTGGGGAAGTATGCAGTAGGATGGGGCAGTGTGCAGTAGTGTGGGGCAGTAGGTAGTAAGGTCGGGGAGTAGGCAGTAGGGTGGGGCTGTATGCAGTAAGGTGGGTAAGTATGCAGTAAGGTGGGTAAGTATGCAGTAGGGTGGGGAATTATGCAGTAGGATGGGGCAGTATGCAGTAGTGTGGGACAGTAGGTAGTAAGGTCGGGGAGTAGGCAGTAGGGTGGAGCTGTATGCAGTAAAGTAGAGAATAATGCAGTATGGTGTGGCAGTGTGCAGTAGGGTGGGGAAGTATGTAGTATACGGGGCAGTATGTAGTAGGCTGGGGTAGTATGCAGTAGGGTAGGGTGGGGCAGTATGTAGTAGGGTAGGGTGGGGCAGTATGCAGTAGGGTGGGGTGGATGAAAGAGAGAGGGGGAGAATGTAGTACAGTGGGGCAGTATGTAGTAAGGTGGGGAAGAATGCAGTAAGGTGGGGAAGTATGCAGTAGCGTGGGCAGTATGCAGTAGGGTGGAGGCAGCATGCAGTAAGATAGGGCAGTATGCAATAAGGTGTGTCAGTTTGCAGTAAGGTGTGTCAGTATGCAGTAAGCTGGGGCAAAATGCAGTAGGGTGGGGAAGTATGCAGTGAGGGGGTTCATGATGCAGTAAGGTGGGGCATAATGCAGTAGGTTACATATTGCGGCACTACAGCCCCCACTGCCATGTCATGATAGTGTTTTGAACTTGGTACTGTTTTGAACATACGTAAGGGTAGTGTTTTGGACTTAACCGTGGTGTTTTGAACTTAAGTTTGAAACACTACGGTAGTGTTTTGAACTTAGGTTCAAAACACTACCGTAGTGTTTTAAACGGGGTAGTGTTTTGAACGTCCTACACCGGGATCGGTCTGTCAAGCTGCACCAGTAGATGCCATGGCATCTTTCTCTGTGATATCACACAGGGAAGAGAAGGGACGGACTTACGTAGGTTATAAAGCATACTCAAAAACCTTCAAATTGAGTATTTGCGTCACTTTCCAAATCTTTAATATGCCCTAGCCTACATGACCAAGGACAGTCATTAGAGCTGACTGACACTAATAGCCACAGCTTAACTATGAAAGACCTTTGGACCATGGTTGTGCCTAAATGACCTTTGAACCATGGTTGCACCTTCTGTAACTTCCAGTCATAGACAATATGGTGTTTCATGCTATGCAAATTATGACTTGTCATATTTTATCATAATAATTGTGAATGAGTGAGATTGTTTGAGGGCTGTTACTGGCCCTTTAAGGAACAATCATTTATCGGTGGGCCTAGTTAGGTAGGATATATGATGGGGCTAGCAGGGTCATAGTTGATACATGCCTATTATTGTTATTTATTAGCAGTTCACATTAATCCAATTTATAAGTTCTATTATTAATATGACCAGACGGGGTGGCCGAATGAGTTGAGCATCCATCTCCCGTTTTGGTAGATTGTGGGATTCGACCCAACAGGTTCGGACCCTGGTCGAGTCAAACCAATGACTTAAGGGTTGATACTTGCCGCTTCCGAGCCAGGCGCTCGGCATTATTAGGATAGGGCAAGGACTGGTTTGCTCAGTGTCAGAATAATGTGATGCAGGCGGCCTGGTTGCCAGTGGGGCAGCACTATAAAGTTACCATGAGTGCGTCCTGTCAAAAGGCATCCTGCTATGACCTCAGATGTTGCCATGACGTAAAACTCCAACAACCAAACCTATTAATAATATATCTCCTCTCGGCTACCTATGTTCCATGCGGTCAGCAATTTCTCATTGTAAAGCCCCTGTCACACTATGCTGTATTGCATCAGCGTATGCCGACTTATGTGATTTTGCACCAACACGTTGGTGTACGCTGTACATTGGTGTATGCTGAGACAAGTTATGGGTACGTTTGGGGTAAGTAGTATTCGTTAACAGTGCACTGGTGTACGCTGAGATATGTTATGGGTAAGTTTGGCATAAGTAGTATTTTTTAGCATGTTCAAAATTCCGCCAGATGTCACATATGTCAGCATACGCTGACGCAATACGGCATAGTGTGACAAGGCCTTGCTAGACTGGACCAGACCAGAAGAGGGTAGACCTGAAGAGGAGAGAAAACTAGACCAGACCAGACTACATACACCAGAACAATTTAAACCATATATAAGGCAGACCCGAGTAGCTAGACTAAACCAGACTAGACTAGACCAGACTAGACTAGACCAAACTAGACTAGACCAGACTAGACTAGACCAAACGAACCAAAACAGGCAATGCTGGAATACAACAGACTAGACTTCAACACAGTAGTCTAGAACAGACCAAACCAGACTAGACCAGACTATACCCGACCAACCCAGACGAGTTCAGACTAGCACTGACCAGACTATTCCAGGTCATACTAGCCCAGAGCAGACCAGACTATGGCAGACCACACTAGACCAGACTAGACCAGACTAGACCAGACTAGACCAGACAGACCAGTCCAGACTAGCCCTGACCAGACTATTCCAGACCACACTAGTCCAGACCAGACTATGCCAGACCAGACCAGAATAGACCAGACCAGACCAGATCACACTATACCAGATCGTACTAGACCAGAACGTACTAGAAGGGGCTATACCAGCCCATACCAGACCAGACCGTACTAGAAGGGGCTATACCAGCCCAGACCAGACTAGACCGTACTAGAAGGGGCTATACCAGCCCAGACCAGACTAGACCATACTAGAAGGGGCTATACCAGCCCAGACCAGACCAGACCATACTAGAAGGGGCTAGACCAGACCAGACCAGACCACTAGACCAGACCAGACCACATTAGACCAGACTAGACCAGAGCAGATTAGACCACACTAGACCAGACCAGACCAGACCACATTAGACCAGACTGGACCAGAGCAAAGCACACCAGTGGCCATATGCATAACACGCTGTTAGCGACGTTTGGTGTTAAAGCCTGACACCGTTTAGCTATCACCAAGGTCAGGAATTATGTCAAGCGGTATGTAGATGCGCCTAACACTTTCATTATAGCTAAACGTGAATTTATTTATAGATTTGGGAAATCTCTTGTGTTCTCCACCCACCGTGAACCAGCAAGCCTTGTAACTGGTGAGCCTGTTCCCGGCGAGCACCGGTATTGCACAATATCGCCGCCGATTCGGCGGCCGGGAACCAGCAGCCTTGTTATTGCTGAGCCTGTTCCCACCGAGCACCGCTATTTGTTTTGTATACATTCATCGATTCGACAATATTAATATCGCCGCCGCCGTAGCGGCAGCGTTAATATCGCCGTTATCGTTTCGAATTTGCGGTTATTTAAAATATCACTGTTAGAGTATGTAATTCTGTTAAATATGAAAGCATTGAATAGATTTGGGCCTAATCGGTACCTAACACCGCCGGGCATCAGCCAGTTGCTATTGCTGAGCCTGTTGCCGGCAAGCACTGTGGCGGGCGGTGGCAATTGTTTAGTTTACATTCGTCGATTTGACAATATTAATATTGCCGCCGATGTAGCTGCGGCGTTAATATCACTTCGAATTTAGGGTTAATTTGATGAAATTTCACTTATTGCGTATGTAATTCTGTCAAATATGATAGCATTGAATAGATTTGGGACTAACACCGCCCTTAAACCACCTACGGAACAGGTTTACCTTAACCTAGTTTATGCTTGTGGTGTTAGCGTTATCACTGACTCTTGCATGCAACTTTTCACCATTAAATGGGGGATTCCCGCCAAACACCATTTTGGCTAAGTAACACCGACCCATGCATATGGCCCCAGACCACACTAGACCAGACCAGACCATATTAGACCAGACCACACTAGACTACTCTAGACCAGAGCAGACCAGACATGAGCCGCCTGCTGAATGATACGGGTGTGTTGAAGAGGTCAGGGGTTGGGCTGGGGGTGGGAGGGTGGATGGCATTTAGGAGCAACTAGAAGCGCCACCTAGTCGACTTCTGTGATCGGGAGGCGTAAATATGGCAGCGCCATTTCCGGCTAGTAGGGACTCGCGGAACTAACCAGGCACCGACCGCCCTATTGGTATTATAGCCATACTAAAACATGCATTATAATTATACTACGAGGAGTATTTGCAAAAAATTGATATATATATGTGATATATATATGATGTATATATATATATGTATATATATATATTACACAAATATTACATCTAATGTTTTATAAACGGACATAGCAAACCATAACAAAGATAGTAAATGTTGTAAATATTTGCATATATATATATTCCTTGTATTTATTTGATTGACTGGGAGCGGTTAGTTGTTAGTTAAACCACGTCCGTTGCATTATGGGATCGCCCTGGAGGTACGGCACGCACATATAATAGGCGGCTGGTAAGTAGCTATTGGCCGGGAATGGGATGGGGACAGGCATCGCTCCCTATTTTATTCATTCCCCCCCCCCCCCCCGTTCTTTTTAATACTCTTTTTTTCATAGTTATTTTTCAGCCAGGCCGACAAGCTATGGAAATGTCATGAGGGTGATGAAAATGGGAAATATTTGCACCTAGATCAGAAATCGAACCCACATCTCTTGCCTTCTGGGCCAGTGTTCTAACCATTACACCACCTAGGTTCCTGTGTCACCACCCTATCCATGCAGACCTGTCTATGCGGCTCCTTGCGTGAGAGGTCAATGCAGAGTACTAGACTCGACCCCTTTGGAATTCTAAGCCTTTTAAATGGTCATTTAATGCTTACAAGTACATACAATCAATGGATTTGCATATACATACACAGCTTAGGTTCAACAACCATACAGAACATAGCTTGTACAGGTTCCAGGTCATGGAACGAGTGTCATAGGGGTGATGAAAATGGGAAATATTGCACCTAGAGCAGGAATCGAAGAAGCCGCTCAAGTTATACAATCCGCTGAAGCTATGCAAGCTGTGCAAGCTATACGAGCTGAACAAGCAATACAAGCTATATAAGTTATATCAGCTGTCCAAGCTGTACACGCAATACAAGTTATGCAAACTGTACAAGCAATACAAGCTGTACAAGCAATACAATCTGTAAAGCAATACAAGCTGTACAAACAATACAAGCTGTAAAACTGTACCAGATGTACAAGTTGTTCAAACGATACAAGCTGTACAAGCTATACAAGCTGTAAAGCTCTACAAGCAATACAAGATGTACAATCAATAAAGCTATGCAAGCTATGCAAGATGTACAAGATGTACAAGCTGCACAAGCTATGCAAGCTATACATGCTGTACAAGCTGTACAAGCACCCACTCACACCCACACACACTCACAACCACACACACTCACAACCACACACACTCACAATCACACACACACAAAGCTTCTCTTTCAATTAGTTGTGCTAGCACAACCCTGAATCTCATCGAATACTTTCAAAGGCTCTATTTGTTTGTTTGTTGTTGTTTTACGTCCTAGCAACGTCTTCAAAGGCTGTATTGACCTGTGGACAAAGCGCCTGTGCCTGGCCGGGCCATGTTTGAGTTGTGACTGGTGTGCCCCTGATATCATGATCCCCCAGCATGCTCAGCGCAGACTAGCTTTGTTTGTTTTGTCTAAAGCCAAGGCTATACTGGGTGAGAATTGACGTCTGAGATTTTCATTGTATTGTTAATATTATTACACTTGATTTGATTTTTTAAAGTTTTATTTAATTTAATGTAACCACAAACATGTAGTAAGGCAACTTACTTTGTGTTCAAGGGGCGATCGTTAAGCCGAGTAACCAGTGTTTCAGAAATATTTCCTATTTCCATCACACCCACAACACTGGGTCCATGACCAGGATCCTATGCAATCTGTGCAGTGTACGGTTGTTGAACCTGCCCTGTGTATGTATATGTAAGTGTGTTGCCTGTATGTATATAATTGTAACCATTAAATGACTTATGAATGTGGACCATTTAAAATAGTTAGAATTCCAGAGGGACGGGTGTCGTGGTCTGCACTGGCCTTTCAAGCAAGTAGCCCCATAGACATGAGCGTGGATAGGGTGATGACATCAGGGAACCTAGGTAGTGTAATGGTTAGCACACTAGCCCGGAGATGTGGGTTCGATTCCTGCTCTATGCGAAATATTTCCCATTGTCATCACGCCCACGACAATACTCACATAAGGATTTCTAAGGCACATTAATCTATAGCGAAAGCAAATTCATATATTAAAGCAGTGTGGTAAAAATCTAAATAAGGAAGAGACTACAGAGATGAAGAAGGACTGATTGGGAGGGTGGACGGGCGATTTTAATCCAGTCACAATGATATACAGTCAGAGTGCATAGCAATCAGATGACACAAGAAGCGCCAGAGTCCAGACAGGCGTGACCTTACTATAAAAAGTTTCAACCTGACAAAACGGTGCTTTTGAGATAATGAGAACGGAAACTGTGTAACTGCATGATATGGGTATGCAGGTATTGCAATACCTCAGGGAGTTTGACACCCCTGCCATGCAGAGTTGTAAACCACTGCCTTGTGGTACAGGTTCTTGACAGAACCGAAGGCTAAGGGAGCAAACCCTAAGCAGAAAACCATGTCACTGTGGCAGCATCAAGGGCGGTTGATGTATGGAACTCCCAACATCTCCCGACCAGCCACTGCAGGGACAAATAGTTTTGCGCCTGTCTGGACATGTTCTTGCTGGTGTGAAACCTCTATTTGCTCCCCTAGAGAGTGCCGCTGGTAACTTGCAAAAGCCAGCAGCACTTCAACACTTTTGCAGGCAGCTTTCATGAAATAATGAAAGCAGTCTTTGTCGCATCACGACCGACAGCATGATGATGCATGATAGCAAAGCAGATAGAACAATATTATTGTAAATATATCTCAGTGAATAATACCAGTTGAGAAACAGTTGTGTAACTGCATGATAGCCTTTTGTAGATTGAACATTTTTATATCCATAACACCAATTCGGTCTATTTGTCAGATAGAACCTTTTTATAGTATGGGCATGAGCTGGCGTTGGTGCATTAGAAGTAACTCATAAGGTCAAGTGAATGGTTTGTTTTGTTTTGTTGTTGATTTACGTCCTAGCAGCACCTAAGGTCATATCAGGATGGGTACTGACTTGTGACAATGTGCACTTATGGCGACTGTATCGTGCTGTCCCACTGAGAAATCAGGCCACTGGAACCATGACTCGATATCCGACTCCATCACATTATCGTGACACTGAGCTAATCAGTCTTTGCCCTATCCTATTAATGCTGAGCGCCAGGCTAGGAAACACCAAGTATCAATTTTGAAATCATTGGTTTGACTCGACTGGAAACCGAACTCCCGACCTTCCGCACGCAATGCCCGCGCTCTGCCAATTAGGCCACCGAGCCCAGTGAATGGTACATGTGATAATGTACAAACAAACAAAAAGAGGGAAGGAAGTCTTGCGTGTGAAATGTCACTCACACCCTGGTGTAGGACACACGATGGCCAAATGAATTGAGGGTCCATCTCCCGTATTGGTAGATCCTTGGTCGAGTCAAACGATGACTTAAAAATTGTTACTTGTCATTTCCTAGCCAGGCGATGGGCATTATTAGGATAGGGTAAGGAATGGTTGATTCTCCGTGTCAGGATAATGTAACTGAGTGGGATATCAGGTCATGGTGCTGGTGGCCTGGTCTCCCAATGGGGCAGCACTATAAAGTAGCCCAGCCCCCACCCTTCCAATCTCACCAGTCTGTGTTTGGGTGGGGGTGGGGGAAGGGGGAGGGAGGTCAGCCGGGTCAGTCTGGACTGTCACACTGCCGCTCCTCTGGATCTGTCACGCTCTAGTGGGCTTGCCCGCTTGTTGCGGTTTGTGTCTGCCGCTTCCACACTGCAGCGACTCTAACAGATGAGCGCCTCATTGGCCTGGCACCGCCACTGCTGAGCAGCTCGGCCGGAATGACCGCAGCGCCACCTGGTGAGGAGATGAGCAAGCGCAGACATCAGCCACAGGAGGGCAGTGTGTGTGTGAGTGTGTGATCGTGATTTAAGGTCCATGTAAGGCTGCACTCATGGTCATTGGTTGGAGTGGAGGTAGGGGTGGGTGGTGGTGATGGGTGTGGGTGGAGGTAGGTGGTGGGGAGGGTTGGGTGGTGATGGGTGTGGTGGAGGTAGGGTGGTGGGGAGGGCTTGTATGGGTGTGGGTGGAGGTAGGTTGGTGGGGGGGGCTGGGTGTGATGTGTTGAGGTAGTGTGTGGGTGGTGGGGGTTGCGTGTGATGGTGTGGGTGGAGGTAGGGTGGGTGGTGGAGAGCTTGGTGATGGGTGTTGGAGTAGTGGGTGGAGGCGGTTTGTGATGGGTGTATGGAAGTAGGGTGGTGGTAGGGTGGGGAGAGGTGTGGGGGAGGGGGTTTTTGGGGTGAGAGGGTGTGGGGGCTGGTGTGATGTGTGGTGAGTAGGGTGGTGGAGTTGTGGTGATGGGTGTGGGTAGAGGTAGGGGTGGGTGTTGTGGAGGGGGGTTGGGTGGTGATGGGTGTGGGTGGAGGTAGGGGTGGGTGGTGGGGAGGGGGCTGGGTGGTGAATCGTGTGGGTGAAGGGGGTGTTACTAATTAATCCATCGCCAGCATACTAATAATATACTAGTCTGCGAAAGGAATAAAGGCGGCTAACAAACTTAACACGTAATCCAATAAAAACATCAAATTTTCAAAACCAAAACAATTATCTAGATTTGATTCTACATATTAAACTTAGATCTGGTGCATTTATTAAACCCTTGTCGCCACACCTAAAGGAATGCTGAGACAATTGAATGGAATCAACATTAATCTGCCATGTTTGCATTTCAAATATCTCAAAGGTTAGCCATTTAAAATAAAAGTTACTAAAGAAGGATAGATATATATGTAACTCTCGCCGTGAATATGGCCTATGCTGCCGATACGGCGTAAAGAAACCACCGCAAGGCAAACCCCGAGGTGCCTTGCGGTGACCGTACAATTTGTGAATAGATAAACCGCAGACCGTAATCCCGTAACATTTACATAAACTGCAAGCCATCCGCAGACCACAGCACCGTACGGCGACCGCATCATTTGTGACCTCGGCATTAGCGGCAAGTCACTCATCTAAGAAATTATATCCTTTGTTATGGTCTTCACCTCCTACCACCATCTCAGGTCAGATCGGTGGGGGTACTGACTTGTGACAGTGATCACTTGTGACGACGACTTTATAGTGCTTCCCCAATGGGAGACCAGGCTGCACTGTAACATTCACCATGAGGGCTCACTGTCATAAGTCTCGATTTCGATCCTGGTGTATGAACTTAGATATTGCTAGGATGTAAACTCAAAAAAAAAAAAAAAAAATGAACCTGCATGAGAAAGCAGCCAGCGCTCTTACTGATTCGGCCACTGAGTCTGGTGTTGTCCATTCGCGACAAGTACTGCGGTATATATTACGAAAATAGTCTAATTTACGCTGACACATTGTATGAAGTGTCATGGGAGTGAACTGAGGACCGAGCGCGGTGGCCAAATTGGTAGAGCATGGGCCTCGCATGTCGGAGGGAGATTGGGAGTTTGGTTCCCAGTCGAGTCAAACCAATGACTTATAAAATTGATACTTGTCACTACCTAACATGGCACTCAGCATTAATAGGATAAGGCAAGGACTGGTTAGCTCCGTGTCAGGATAATGTGACTGAGTGGGATATCGGGTCATGGTGCCAGCAGCTTGATTTCCCAGTGGGGACAGCACTATAAACTGGGAAATATTGCGCTGAGGGCATCTTTTGAACCCACACTTCTTGCCATTCTGAGCTAGCGTGCTAACCATTACCTAGGCTCTGATGCAATACCCTATCCACACCTGCCTGTCTATGTGGCTCCTTGCCTGGACATAGGATTTGACCATCCATTTTCAAACATAGCACAGCACAAGAGCGCCAAACCACAATAAATGTAGAACCTGTGTACTGGTGTCTATGTATGCTGTATATGTAGGATCAAGTCTCGCTAAGTGTTTTGATTCAGAAAATGAATTTCTTTTCATCGGCTTATGCAGTTTTAAGTTCATCTGTAATGTTCCACATTTGATTGACAATGTTAAGCCAGCCTAGATAAAAAAAACCTCATAATTAAAGAAAGGCATTCAAGAAACACAAACAAAGCCACTGGATAAAGGACCATCGGAAACGGATTAAGTCGTCTTTATGCAATGTGTTTGAGCAGCAATTAGTGTTTTTTCTATCGGATGATTGTGGTTTTTTTCAGGTTGAAGTGAATGGCCACCAAAATTGATGCTTTTATCCGCTTGAGTTTAACACCGTGTTATGCGTGTGGCTTGGACTTCTGACTGCGCATCCATAATTGCATTTTTGTCTGTAATTTTGGCTATATTTTGTGAGTTAGATTTCACTGTCAGTTGACACAAGCCTAATCACTTCAAAAATGCACCAAAGATGGGTTTTGCTATCATTTGACATAGCTTTGACCATTTCGGAGTTTTGTGTAAATTTCAATGTAGTCGTGTGAAAGTGATTGACAAGACTGACAGAATAGATACCGCTAGATTTTCGCCATGAATACAGGCCCTTGTTGCCAATACAGCATTAAACCATCAGCAATCAAGCAAGCATTCATTTCACTTGTTCGCTAGTCTGATCCACTTTTTCTGCTCCCTCCTTAAAGTTGCACAATCCAATGGTTTTGACTTTATGCCATATTTGTTTAGATATAATATCATGGACAAAGAAGATCACCAACAAAGAAGTTCTCAGAAAAATTATAAATAAGAAAAGCTTGTTTGCCACTATACAGACAAAGAAACGTATTTATTTTGGCCACATCATTCGTCAGAGTTCAATGTACCGTACATTGTTGGAGGGGAAGGTGAATGGCAGCAGAGGGAGAGGGAGACCAAGAACATCATGGTTTACAAATATTTCACAGTGGACAGGCTTGAATTATTCACAGTCTATCAGAACAGCACACCATCGGGACAAGTGGAGAACCATTGCATCCAACCCTCGACTAGAGGACGGAACTATTGATTGATTAAAATATGTGCAATATAATCTATTATATAAATATAAAATGGCGGTGAAGTTATTATAATATTATTTATTATCCTATGATCTTATAATATTATTTATTATCCTACGACTTCATGATTATTTCTTGTCCATGATATATATTTGCTGTGGGCCAGCACTCTTCTTGCTGCTTCCCCTCCCCCCACCTTCTACACTCCTCACTTCTGCTGTTTGCTTTGCACACTACACACCTATTTTTATATATTATGTATAAGTATTTCGCCAGTATAAAGACGCGGAATGGAACATTATTGTATTGTTGGGGGATATATTAAATTATTAGCCTTGCTATTTTGCATCGTAGGTTGGTGAGCTGAGTTATGATTGGTGGACAAATGTATATTGTAAAGTCGACGGCTGGCAGCTGTAGTTGTGTAGGTAGGCTAAATAGGAAATCACTACAGGCAAGAGAAAGGTTGAGTATAAAGTGCACAGAAAGACAGAGAGCTTGCACCCTCAGGTTTATTATTATATAGGTTCATGAATCCAAGATGGATGTCACACCTAATCAGCTCCTCCAATCAGCAGTAGCATTCTCCAATCAACCAATGAACATTCAACATGCTTGTATCGAAGCCTTGGTTGTTTATGGCTACAGTGCCTTGTTGTGTCTGTGTGTGCAGTGATCCGTAAATAATAGTTGGAGGGGAGGGGGTATGTGAGCAGAGCTGCTAAGGCTCTGTCACACTAAAAGTAGTGCCCCTCTCACACTATCTATAACCACATAATGTCTATATAAAGCTCAGTAAAGGATCACCAGCACCACATAATACCTTAATGCCTCTGGCCCTATATATCATTTACCTTTTCATATAACAATTGTAATTCACTGTAGACTAGTCCACGCATCTGCCAATGTCTAATTATCGGGAAATTTTACAATATGGTATGGTTTGGGGGAAATATTAAATTATTAAACTCACTATTTTGCATCATCGGCTGGTGAGCTGAGTTATGATTGGTGGACATTTATATATCGTATGGTTTGGGGGAAATATTAAATTATTAAACTCGCTATTTTTCATCATCGGCTGGTCAGCTGAATTATGATTGGTGGACATATATATATCGTATAGTTTGGGGGAAATATTAAATTGTTCATGTTGCGCAACATGGGTAATTTGGCACGTGGGCAGACGGCATTCTGTTACTAAGGATGCACAAGGCGCCCCCTGTGGTGTTAGAAAAGATCAATGGCCGCCGATCGACGCACCATCTAGCCTTAAAGATATGCAAACCGTATGACGAATAACAAAGACGTTATCACTTCGTCCTTAGCTTTCAAATCGATAGATAACACATACTTCTTCAGGCTGCTTAATTTGTTGGGCGCTACCAATCGTCCAAGATGCCGGCTACCAGGAATACGACTAAATAACAAGAGAGTCAACACTTGACACAGCCGTACCAAAGAAAAAGACTCAGGGACATCCTAATGTAGCAGCAGTCATATCTACATCAAAGGATGCTCCTAAAACTCGTTCTAGCTGAACTCGGGATTGGCGCGAGCAAAATGGAGACAAACGTGACACTGACAGCTCACACAATCCACATGAACACATAAAGGAGTACGATAATAGGATCATGGCAGTACTGGCCGGGATTCAATCACAGATAACAGATCTGTCAGATGGATATGCTGCATGCTTCGAAGTCATCGAAGGCAATACCACAAAACAATGAAAATCCAGGTCATCATCACCTCGCCGTCAATGATGAGAAGTGACACCACATGCGACTAGCTCTGATGACAGCAGTACTGAGAGGAGACATAAGAGACAAGCTCACAAACGTACACGCCGCTCGTCAACTTCACTCAACAGAACTGACAGCTACTATGAGGAACATCACCGTGACAAAGGTTCTCACAGAAGGAACCGAGAATTTGAATCATACTCTGAGGAAAGGAGTCGCCATTGAGACAGGCATGACAGATGTGACAGGAAGGACAAATACACACATGAGGCACTGTCACCGATCGTCATAAAAGACACCGAGAGGCGAGTTACAAGCTGCTCCACCCTATTGTTTGGGAGTTATGGCTATACCAACACAGTACTATCATGGGCAGTTCTGTGGTAATCAGTACTGTCGGGCAGTTCTGGCCTGTAGGCATTTGTTTTAACTAATGAATTATTTTTTAATATTCACTTATTTACCGAATCCGGTCCAAACTAAATGTCCTATGAATATTCAGGAATTTAGATATACTTTGTTGCTTTCTAGTGATATATTCCAATATGAAAACATCCCAAACTCTGTGTTTCACAGACACATTTTTGAACCTGCGCATTAACAGTGTTATATACAATTCGACCTTGGTAATTGAATCGGACATCCAATAACCCCCGTAGCCCAAAAAGGTAAGCTCTCCAGCCTCAATGTACCACCGGAAGTACCGTACATTATTCAGCGTTTCCGGTGCGTCTAGAGCTTGCGAAGGTACAGCGCGTACTGCTGCACTGGCCGACCTTGAACAGTGGGTAAGCAATTGGATCAATACACTTAAAGCATTAACTCTGAAAAACTATATATTTTTCCCCCAAAAAATCATTTATTCGAACCGTCTTGCATGGCACAAAAAGGAAAGGTTGTTTTATTTAACAACACCTCTAGAGCCCATTTACTTTTATCATCGGCTATTAGACGCCAAACATATGGTCATATTTCTTTGGAGGAAACCGCTGCACACACATAGGCAAAGGGTCTATTAAGTTTTATATGCCCTTTCCCACAGGCAGGACAGCACATGCCACAGCCTTTGATGAACCAGTTGTGAGTCACTGGGTGGAACAGCTCCACATCCCCGCACCCCACATCCCCGCACCCCCACACCCCCACACCCCCACATCCCCGCACCCCAGTAGTCACAAGACACAAAACACCCCTAATGTCGCACCACCCCAGCACCCAGCACCCCCACACCCCCGCCTGCCCCACACCCCTCACCCCCACATCCCCTCACCCCCACATCCGGACCAATTCCACTCCTTTCTTCAATCCCTCCCTTCCCCTCCTTCTCCCTATCTTCCACATTCATTCCGTCTTCCACTCCCTCCCATCCTCCCCCCACCCTCTCCCTACCTTCCTCCCTATCTCCCTTCCACCATCCCTCCCTCCCTTTCCTCCCCTCCCACTCCTCACTCCCCCACGTCCTTCCATCCCTCGACTCCCCTATCCCATTCCCTCCCTCTCCGCCCTCTCCCCTCCCTCCTCTCCCTCTCATTCCCTCACCTCTCCTCCCTTCCTCCCCCTTCCCCCTCCCTCCTCTCCCTGCCCTGCCCTCTCCTCCCCTCCTTTCCCTCCCTTCCTCCCTATCTCCCTTCCACCATCCCTCCCTCCCTTCCTCCCCTCCACTCCTCACTCCCCCACCCTTCCATCCCTACTACTCCCTATCCATTCCCTCCCTCTCCGCCCTCCCCTTCCTCCTCTCCCTGCCATCCCTCCCCTCACCTCCCTTCCTCCCCCCTTCCTCCCCCCCCTCCTCTCCTCTCCCTGCCCTCCTCTCCTCCCCTCCCTTCCCTCCCTTCCTCCCTATCTCCCTTCCACCATTCCTACCTCCTCTCCCTCCCTGCCCTCACTCCCCTCACTCCATCCTTCCCCCTCCCTCCCCCACACCCTCCTTCCTCTCCCTCCCCTCCCTCCCCACCCCCACCCATCCATACCATCCAATTATACGTGTCGACCAATGGTAGAGCCGCATATAAGGAAACATCGATGATCATATCGAGCAATCAGATTACAGATCACGTGTGGAACGCAATGGTGGCAGTGGGACCTCCCAGAATACCGTATCCAAGGTAGCGAATAGTTGGTCCTTATCTGTCAATGTCACATTTTCTTTCGTGGTCAACCAAGATACTTGCTCACACCCGCATCCCAATTCCCACACTTCTACAGATTTTTGTTTTCTCTCTTTTTTCTCTCCTTACTTATTTTCACCAGGAAAGCTTGTTTTATTTAACGACACCTCTAGAGCACATTGATTCTTATCATTGGCTATTGGACGTCAGACATATGGTCATTCCGACATATTTCTTTGGAAGAAACCCACTGCCGCCACATAGACTACTCTTTTCAATAAGCAGCAAGGGGTCTTTTATATGTACTTTCCCACAGACAGGACAGCACATACCACAGCCTTTGATGAACCAGTTCTGGACCACTGGTTGGAACGGAAAATAGCCCAAACTGCAAATGGGTCCACTGAGCAGGATCGATCGGATAATCCACATCTTCACAGGTGGACACTCTCCCGCCTGAGCTACATCCCACTCCTATTTTCATCAAATGAGCAACGTGCTCTGGAGGCATGGTTAAATAAAACAACCTTTACTTTTGCCTTAACTATTTTCATTTTCACCCATTTTTCTATTTCTTTTGTTGGTTTCTGTGATTCATGTAGTAAGTGGCACTGGTATCCCCAGGTGAAATGCCACATACCCAGGTAGGCATGGGTAGGATGATTGCATTAGGGACCCTAGATAGGCTGATTGTTAGGATGCTAGGTCACGAATGTGGTGTTCTCTGTGGCTGAGTGGTTAGAGTGTCTGACTTTTTTCTGGTCAGACTCCTAATCTGAAGGTCGGTGGTTCTATTCCCCGTGCCCCCACCTCTGCCAATTTGGATTTCCACTGCTGTGGATAACTTACAGCGTCATCAAAGGCCAGTTGCTCTCATACCAGGGCCGCGTTCAGGCTCCGTCTCGGAGGCGCCTCGGAGGCGCCCGTGACGTCAGGCTAGTCTGAACGGATTTAACTGTTGGCCGCCTCGAAAATGGCGGCTCCCACAGGCGGCGGCCATTTGCAATGGACAAGCTGGGCTGTGATTGGCTGAAAGCACTGAACGCGGCGGCCATTTTCGAGGCGCTATTTTGTCTCCTGCCTGAAAAGGGAGGCGTCGCCGAGACGTCTCCGAGACGCACCCTGAACGCAAATAGACCAAAAAGCATCGCCGAGACGTCGCCGAGACGCCTCCGAGACGGACCCTGAACGCGGCCCATGTCTATGTGGTGTGGGAGGTTAAAAATCCCTTGGGTCGGTAAAAGTGTAGGCTTGGGCTTTCTATCGCCAAACTGTCTAATGGTGAAAACAAGTCTATTCAGACTTATCCATGATAGGCAGTATACATCTTCAAGAGAATGGCAAAGGTGTGGGTTTGAGTCCCATTGTTGGCGTAGTGTTTCGCTTCGTTTGCTACCTCCCCTTACCACACCTACCTGTGTATGTGGCATTTCACCTGGGGAGGTCAGTGCACCTTACTACACCCCTCCCCTGGAATTGTCCATCTCATGTGTACAATTACAAATATCTAGGTATGCGCTTAAAATAGGTACATAGGGAAGGTTCATTACTATAACACATGCAACATGTACATAATCCTGGTCACAGCACCAAGGTGTATGCGGGTAATTGCGGGATGGGGTTGCAAATGGATGGACAGATAACGCCTAGAGCGAGACTCAAATTCACACCACTACCATTCCCAGGGGCTAATCTGTCATCGTAACCATTAGCCTATTTAGGTTAGGCCTCAATCACACTACAGCTTGTGACTACTTTGCAACCACTTTGCGACCAAAAGCCAGTGGCTCCTTGTGGCCAAAGCACAAAAAGGCGGGAAAAACAATGATCGGTGATAGATCACTGACTGGTCACCGACCAGTCACAAACGCTGAAAATGGTTGGCGACCCTTGGGTGACCGCTTTGGTCACAAGGAGGTTTTTGGTGCAGCATCTGCAACCTCCTTGCGACCAGGAGAGAAAAATAAAGTGTATGGGAGGGATTATGGGTGAGGGGAGGTGTAATTAGTGCAAGGCTTCTAGTAGGATCTTTAATTGCTTGCAGATGATAAATGGAAATTACGTATAGAACAGAGGTTTTAACCCAGCTGTCCTCTGATTGCAGTGGAGAGAAACTTATGTTGTAGGTTGCGGCTCACTGAGAAATAAGCATATGTGGGGAAAGGTGTTGTAGAGGATTTCCACCACCAACCCGCTCTGTGATGGCAGTAGAAGAATTAGCAATGTGGGTCATAGCTCACTGCATATGCTTTGTGGGAAAGGTGTTATAGAAGATTTCCACCACCAAAGCGCCCTCTGATGGCAGTAGGAGCAGAATGTAAGCAAAGATCCTATAATACTAAGACGGCTCACTCCCTATCTCTCCCATGGTAATGTAAATTTCGCAGTGCCACCTTGTGGTGGGTTTGATCAGCCCAGCTGCTGGTTGGTGTTTCACATGTAAACACATACAATTATATTATACATGAGATAGGTAAATATGAATACACATCAATATGAAATTGCAATGAACAAATACACATCATCATCAGCATCATCATCAGCATTGCCATCATCACACGTCTTTCACATTCATATAAACATTTATACATATAATATAGCACCTGTTTAAGCAAGAGAACAGCCAGCGCACCAAGTGGTGGGTTTGATCATTTTGATTACACAGTACAGGCTGAGTGAGCCGTCTTAGTATTATAGGGTCTTTGATGTAACTCAAGCGGTAGAGTGTGCACCTCTGAAGGTGTGGATCATCCGATCGATACTACTCAGTGGACACAGTTGTATTTTGGGCTATTTTCCGTTCCAACCAGTGGTCCACAACGGCATTTATAGAATTGATACTTGTCGCCTCCTAGCCTGGCTCTCAGCATTAATAGGATACAACAAGGACTGGTTAGCACAGTATCAGGATACTGTTACTGTATGGGATATTGGGTCATGGTGCCAACGGTGTGATCTCCCAGTGTGGCAGCACTATAACGTTGATATGAGTGCACACTCTCACATATCGGTGCCTATCCTGATAGGACCTTTGGTGTTGCTAGGGCGTGAAAACAACAACAACCAGACAAGCTAGAACGGTATTATTGTGTTAACCAATCCCTGTATACTATAAGTGTGCTACCTGAATTTTTGTAATTGTAAGTATGAGACTCCGGTGGACTGGACACATGATGAGGATGTCAACAGACAGGCTACCAAAGCAGATCCTCTACTCTCAATTGTTTTCTGGTCAGAGAAAGAGAGGACGCCCTCGTGTCCGGTTTAAGGATATTATCAAGAGAAACCTGATGCTGAGAGACATAAAGACCGACTCATGGACATCACTCTCACAGCAGACAGCTAAGTGGAGAGCGGTGGTTAAGTAATGAAAAAAGTCTTTGTCGCATTGCAAACAACAGCATGATGATGATGACGATGATGATGATGATGGAGTATTAGACTACAATTCCAGGGCACGAATGTAGTGAGAGAGGCGCACTGACCTCCCAAGTTGAAATACCACACACACATGTGGTTATGTGTAGGCTAATTGCATCAGGGAACCTAAATAGACGAATGGTTAGGACAGTTACCCTGGAATCACTGAAGCGTGGGTTCAAATCCAATTCTAGATGCAATGTTTCCTTTTTGTAAACCCCAACTCCCCTTATGGTTCCCCGCACATCACCATGACTACCTCAGGGTTCCCGCGGATCCTTTTAAAAGTCTTAAATTGATTAGTCAATTTATTTTCAAGGCCTTCAAAAGCCTTAAATATGGTATCTTTTCTGTGAAAGGTCATAAAAAGGTCTTAAATTGGATTTGCAAATATAATATTTTGTCAAGATATAGCAGACACGTTATATCACAGACTAGACTGGCCAGCGAAGTGATCGTCCACAAAGAGATCCATAGATTGCATCACCTCACTCATTTCTATTAATATTTAATTAAATAGGTCTGTTGGGTTTTCCGCGAAAATAGTTCTTAAATTGTATGAAAATTAGCATTAAATGTCTTTAAAATGTTGTAAATGTGGTAGTCATGGTGATGTGTGGGGATTTTTGTTCGATACAGGTACAGGGTTCCTGCACCTGTCGAACATCCACAGGCAGTGGCAACAGAACGCACATGCGCAGAGGCACTCTTCTGACATCACATGCGCAGCATCTTTTCTCGCTTTAATTGGTAGTTGCGAAATTGGCTCACAGGCCAGCACTCATTTCCAATTACCCAAAATGTTACGAATGCCAGCGTCGCTGGACGATCATAATTCCGATCTGCACTTTTAATGTAGTGTGAAATTCGAATGGACACGAACATTATTGTTGGACGCTGGTTAGAGCCTCACTCTTATCAGTCTCATCCCCCTGTTGATTGTCCGGCCCGATCCGCCTGTTATCGCCCACAGCTCTTACGTCATATGACTTGTTTAAAGCCAATCAGAGTTAATTTTGCAATTACAAAGCGCCGCTATGTTCATTAGCTGGTCTGAGATTGGACGCAATGACTGCTTTATTGTGTCTTGACGTGGTCATGGTGACGCATTGTTTTGTCACGTGGTGCTTTATTTATATAGATTGACTAGTTCATGACATGACACCACTATGTTAGATGGCGTGCTATTGTTTAGTGATGTAGTCATGGCACTACATTGTGTGCGGTCATGGTGATGCATTGTATTGTCACGTGGTGCTCTATTTATATAGATTGACCAGTTCATGACATGACACCGCTCTGTTAGATGGCGTGCTATTGTTTAGTGATGTACTCATGGCACTACATTGTGTGCTGACGCGGTCATGGTGACATATTGTATTGTCATGTGGTGCTCTATTTATAGAGATTGACCAGTTCATGACATGACACCACTATGTTAGATGGCATGCTATTGTTTAGTGATGTAGTCATGGCACTACATTGTGTGCTGATGCGGTCATGCTGATGCATTGTTTTGTCACGTGGTGCTCTATTTATATGGATTGACCAGTTCATGACATGACACTGCTACGTTAGATGGCATGCTATTGTTTAGTGATGTAGTCATAGCATTACATTGTGTGCTGATGCAGTCATGCTGACGCATTGTTTTGTCACATAGTGCTCTATTTATATAGATTGACCAGTTCTTGGCACGACACCGTTATGTTAGATGGCGTGCTATTGTTTAGCACCACGTTGTTTCTGTAAATGGTGTTTTGCTGTTTAATGATGTAGTGATGACAATATTATTTTATGTATGGTGTGTTGCTTTTCATTGATGCCACATTAGTCTGATATACGGTACAATATTATTCAGTGATATAGTCATGGTAGCACAGTCTCTATTAATGATATTGTCATGGCACCACAATACTCTGAGAGATGGTGTATTATTATTCAAAGATATAGTCATGGCACCACAATACTCTGACATTGTATTACTCTGAGATGGTGTAGTCATGGTAACACAGTTTATGCTATATCATGTATTATTGTTTAATGATGTAGTCATGGCACCACAATACTCTGAGAGATGATGAGTCATTGTTGAACAATGTAGTCATTGTATCATGATACTCTGTTACATGGTTCAATGATGTCGTCATGGCACCACCATACTTTAAGAGATAGGGTATTAGTATCCAATGGTGTAGTCATGGCACCACAATACTTCAAGAGATAGTGTATTATTATTCAATGATGTAGTCATGGCATCACAATACTCTATTAAATGGTGTATTATTGTTCAACCATTTACACATGCTGCCACACCCTTTTTGCTATATCATGTTATCATTCAAGTATGTAGTCATGGCAAAACAGTGCCTGACTAGGCGTTTGAATGTCCTTGAAAGGTGGAAGAGTTATTTAAGGTTGCATAGTCCGATGAAAATATCAAATGTTAAAAATCAAAGCAATTATCTAGATTTTATTCTACATATCTAACTTAGATACTGGTGCACTTATTAAGCATTTGTCATTACACAGAAGGGAATGCAGATGTAATTTAAGAGGACCCGTTATTGCAGACGCTGCCTACGGTGTCAGAGTTTTGGTGTGCTTGCCAAAATTAATTGTGCATAGTTGTATGTCAAATATCTCCAAAGTTAACCATCTAAAATAAAAGTTACTTCAAGCTAAAGTAAGGTAGTCTATAGCGATCAATCTAACGTATTGAGGGGGAGGAGGGGGTGTATGAAAATGACAGAAACCATCGGACTATGCAACTTTAAATTTGAGTCTTAATCTCGTACTTACCTACTGAAGGGACCGTCCTTTTGTCGTCGATCCGGACATACATTTATCCAGTGAATCGCCGACTCACGACTGCGACTGGTCGGCGACCCAAATCGGGCTCTGAAAACAAGTCGGGAACCTGGTTAGTTGTGTGGTGTATATGCGGTCTCAAAGGTTAGCGATTTCAATTGTACCCTACTGAGATCTATGGAACCGGACGTGATAGTTGAGTGGGTAGAGCGCCCAATGTTTCATGTCGGAGGCGGTAGGATCAATCCCTGGCTGAGGGAAAGGGAACTGGCAAAACTGATGTTTATCTCTAATTTTCCTGGTAGTTGGCATTGCTAGGATAGGAGAAGGAGTAGGTGCGTGGGCTCAGTGTCAGGATAATGTGACTGAATGGGACATGGTGCTGATGGCATGGTATCACAATGGAGCAGCAATATAAAGTCGCCCACAAGTGCGCACTTTCACAAGTCGATACCTGTCCTCACTTTATGATGATCCTAGGACATTAAACCCAATACATTTGCTCAACTCTGTTCCTATCGTTTTTATCGTTATTATTCCGACCTAAGAAATAGCATCTCATGTATGATGTAATCTTTAAAAAAAAAATGTATTAACAATTGGTCTACGTCATGCATGGGTACATACGGTTTATAGCATTTGGGGTTTTCTTTTTTTTAAATTTTTTTTTACTTATTGAGTGCCAAGTGAGGGAGTAAACCCGCCGTTGTTAGTATGTCTGGGAGCCAGATGGGGGCGCCACCAGAAATGTCAAGTTATAAGTGAGTTGGTAATGACCTCCCCAAATGTATAATTGTATAGAATTAATATAAACCGTATGTAAAAGTGAGCAGAGTGACAGTTGGCTCACGGTGTCGAGGAGGAGGGGAGGAGAGATTGCCCGCTCCCCAGTAGAAGTTAAGATGGTTAGAAAGAAACATTATGGGGTGTGTTATTTATATCCACATAATAAATTATATATCACATACACATAGGTAGATATATATGTATAGCTATACAGAACTATATATAGCTATGCACAGCTATACATATATATATGGGTCATTCTGTAAAACTGGGCACAAAAGTGTGACATGGAAACCAAAAGTGAAAACCTTCCAAATAATAGCAAAAATCCTTCCAAATAATAGCCTAATCCAACGTCCTATGAAGGTTTGTATGTTGTGCATATGTCAGAGTTGAACAAAATGAGTTTCACTTTTTCAATTAGATCTTATACAAATTGAGCAATACATTAATATCACTTGTGTAACATGAAAATCAAAGACACATCCAGAACCTCATTATAACATATACACCATAGTCAAACAAGATTTTATTGATTAATGTTCAGCAGACAATGTTAAGCAGAAAAGTTGAAAAATAAGTTGAAAAAAAGTTTGCCTACATGTATGGTGTCAATGTGTAAATTTTCACATTTTCACTCTAGCGCAAATCATACAATTATAATTTTGATATCTTTCGCGGAATAAATTCAAGACATGTAGAACTGCTAACATGCATCATAGACAAAGGCTACAATAATTATTTGACTTGCTATCAATAAACCAAAGACTTAATTGTAATGTGGAGACCAAATATGTGGTGCCCCGTTTTGGAGAATAACGCATATATATACATGCATAGATATGCATTAGTTTGACTCGGCCAGGATTTCAAACTCCCGACCTTCCGCTCAGGAATCTGCGTTCTAACCGAATGGGCCACAACTTTCAGTAAAATAAAATAGCGACAATCGGTGCAAAATCACAATAACAACATGAAATATCGCTCCCTGAAACAAGTCCAACAACAACGCAGGCATAGCTACACATAATTAGGGTGTAATGCTGAGACAGATAGTCACTGCCAACTCGTCAGTGGAGGCATTCGACTGGGCCCTTTCTATCCGCAAGATTTATGGATGGATCGGATGGAGCCACAACACACATCCGAATCATACGTATATAAACCCACTTCCGGACCCAGTCGAATAGGAATTTGTAAGGAAATATTTTGATATTCGCATAGAGAGGCCCAGTCAAATGCCCCCACTGTGAAACCACCGCCCCCCCACACTAAGCGCACATGCTTTATAGTACCCCTGCTGGCCGCTAGGGTCAATATGAGCCAATATCCAATCAATGTTTACGCCCACCCACTTGGCCAAGCTGGCTTGTATTTATTTATACACGAGCAGCCAGTCTCCTGATGCACGCCTGATTCATCATCTACCAGGGGTGGGGGTGGGGGTGGTGGTGGGGGAGAGGTGGGTGGTAGGTGTGGTGGGTGGAGGAGATGGGGAGGGGTGGAGGAGGGGGGGGGGGGGTTAGCGTTTTAGCTTGCAGGGGGTGGAGGAGGGAGTAGGGGAAAGGGGAGGGTGGGGTGGGATGGAATGGGGGGTGGAGGATGATGGGGGTGGGGAGGAGAGAGTGGGTCCATGAGGGGCTGGGGAGGTGCTAGGGGTGGGGAGGGGATGGGTATGGGGAAGGGAGGGATGTAGGGGTGGGGGATGGAGGTGAGGGTGGAGTGGGTGGGGGTGGAGGGATGAGAGGATAAAATATTCTGATAATCGGCAGAGGGGGGAAATGGAAATCCTCTATTATTATTCGGTGTGGCCAGCCAATAGTGTGTGTATATGTATGTTGTATATATATATATATATATATATATATATATATATATATATATATATATATGACCTGGCCCATGCTTGAGCCAGGTAATTATATAATTAGGGATGATTGGCAGGACTGGCTGAGCGCACTCAGGGCCTAGCTCTCTGCTGAGGTAGGGGTCAATGCACACAGGGGTCAGGGTTGGTGGTGGCCACAGGTCAACCAGATCTGGTGGTGGGCAGACCACTGGTGGTCATGGTAACCAGGAATGCTGAGTCCATATTGGAGGAACTGGGAATGCTGCTTCCCTATTGGTTGAATGAATGGCATGATCCTATACCAAGAATCCATGTATACTATATATAATAAACCAGAGGGGGTTGGACTCTATCTTACACTCTTACTTTTGCTTACTTTCTCTCTTTCTCTCCGTCTGTATTGTTTTTCACTTTAGCCTACCAACATTGCCACAGACCTGAAAACCGACCCTACAAGAGGATAGGTGGGGATGGTGGGTAGTATGGAGATGGGTGTGGGAGGTGGGGTGGGCGCGGGATGTGGGTCGGGGGAGGTGTCGGTGGGGGCGGGGTGGGGGAGGGGGAGGATAATTTGGGTAGGAATAGGGTGGGGGTGGTCGAAGGGTGGGGTGAGGACAGGGTGGTAGGAGGTGGGGTGGGGGTGGGGCTGGGGTTGGGGTTGAAGAGTGTAGGTGGGGAGGGGGTGGGACACTAGTGGGAGAGGAGGGGTGAGGAGGGGTGAGGAGGGGAGGAATGTGGGGGTAAAGGGGTGGGGGAGGAGGGGGTGTATTGTTGTAGCCTGCAAGGCTTGAAGGAAGGGAAAGAGGAGGTGTCGGGAAAGGCATTCCTTCTCAAATCATTCACACATGACTAAGTATGTGATTTTCAATAACTGTCCTTTAATAACATCTTCAAAAAATTAATGTCTGGTTCTATTTGAGATATTGACTTAATTTTTGTACCAAGTAGAGTGAACATATCTATAATGTAATTACAGTCTTTAAAGTGTAGTAAGCCTGCAAAGAGATGTGGGTTCGAGTCCTCGACTCTAGGCGCAATATTGACCATTTTCATCACTCCCACCACACTGGGTGCCGTGACCATGAACTTATACAAGCTACGCGCTATATAGTTGTTGACTGTACCCTGTATGTGCATGTCAGTGCATTGCCCGCATGTATGTAATTGTAAGCATTAAAAGACTTACAATTCCAGGGGCACGAGTGTAGTAGTCTGCACTGACCTCTCAGGCAAGGAGCCATACATACAGGTATGCATCGGTAGTGTGGTGAAATCAAGGAGCCTAGATGGTGTAACATACTGGCCCAGAATGCAAAGAGATGTGGGTTCGAGTCCCACTCCAGGCACAATATTTCCAATTTTAATCACCCCCATGACAGACGTGTAAACAAATCTAAGAAATGTCTAAGAAATGTGCTCGCTAAAATTAGCACACACTCCCTATGGCTGAGTACTTAATGGTGGGTGGTGGTTACCAATCCACACATTTTTGTAGAGAAAGGAATATTTAGTCAAATCAGGTTTTACAATCGTTCCAAAGTTTCCAAAACTTTCTTTTACTTTTCTTACCAGAAGTCGGCAATAATGGATGCGAAACCGAAGCTAATGTTTTATTTATCAGTTTTTTTTCACCCACTAACGTTCAAAGAGAGGGGTAGTGAGTGACCTGAAAGAAAGTGTTCCTATTTTTCCAGTGGCCAGTCAACATCAGCAACCAGTCCTTTGTTCGGAGTAGACCAGACGGAGTGGCTGAATGAGTGGAGTGTCCGTCCCCTGTTTTGGGAGATCGGGGTATCTGAACCCATGAGATCGTGGGTTTGAACCATGGTTGAGTCAAACCAATGACTTAAAAATGTATACTTGTTGCTTCCTAGCCTGGCACTCGGCATTACTAGGATAGGGCAAGGACTGTTTCACTCAGTGTCAGGATAATGTGACTGAGTGGGATATCAGGTCATGATTCTGGTGGCCTGATTTCCCAGTGGGGCACCACTATAAAGTCACCATGAGTGCGACTGTCACAAGTCTGTACCCGTCCTGATATGACCTTAGATGTTGCTAAGACGTAAAACAAACAAACTTGTTTGGAATTCGAATGCCTCCTTACAGGTAACCCTTGGGTTGTACAAAACAAACAATAACAAATTAATCGGGAGTTCGGTTCCTGGTCGAGTCAAACCAGTGACTTATAAAATTGATACTTTTCACTTCCTAGCCTGGCGCTTGGCATTAATAGGATAGGGCAAGGACTGGTTACCCGAGTGTCAGGATAATGTGACTGAGTGGGATATCAGGTCATGGTGCTGATTTCCCAGTGGGGCAGCACTATAAAGTGACCATCAGTGTGCACTGTCACAAGTTGGTACCCGTCCTGATATGACGTTAGCTGTTGCTAGGACGTAAAACAACAACAACCAACCAACAAAAATTATCAGCCACCCAGGTCCCCAACCGGCTGCTCTGTGATGTGTGCCTGCCACCCGCCGACCCTCCCCACCCTCCACCATACACCCTCCCCTCACTCCATTATCCTGTCAGTACTGGTCACGTGGCCCCAGGTCACGTGACTCTCACGTGTGGATGCGCATTGCTATGGATACCATTGCGCACCATTCACTGCGCGCCGCCGTAGGTGTTGAATATGTATATGCGGTTGACGAGACCGACGCCAGGCGGCGCCAGCTCCTACACATGCGCAGTAACTAGGCGGGCGCGGCGGGCTTACCAACCCGAGGCTGTAGGCATGGTTACCGCCGCCACCCTCCTGTCTGCCTCTACTCCTCACCACCTCCAGTTGTTACTAAGTGAGTGCCACTACAACATGAGGGTATCAGCAAGCTGTGTTACTACTACTGCTGCTACTACTAATACTGCTACTACTACACCTACTACTACTAACTACTACTACAACTAACTACTACTAGTATTGCTACTACTACTACAACTACTACTACTAACTACTACTACTGCTACTACTACTACTACTACTGCTGCTGATACTACTAATACTGCTGCTACTACTAATACAACTAACTACTACTACTACTGCTACTACTACTACTAATACTAATACTACTACTACTGCTGCTACTACTACAACTGCTACTACTAACTACTACTACTAACTACTACTACTCCTACTACTGCTACTACTACTAATACTGCTGCTACTACTACACCTACTACTAACTACTACCTACTACTACTACCTACTACTACTTACTACTGCTGCTCCTACTACTACTACTTCTATTGCTTTTCCTATTACTACTATTATTATTACAACCACAAATTAACCAGTTATCCTCAGCCTAATCATGATGCATGCACATGTATATGAGCAGTGAGACTCTCATTATGAGATCAGCATGTATATATACAGATGGGTAGTGACAATTCCATTACCGCCATATACAGCGGAATGCCGATAGCCCCGTTCTCACTGGAAGTAAACAGTGGGGGTGGGGTGGGGGGGTCCTCAGTAGAGCAGCACTATGAAGGCACCATGAGTGTCCACTGTTGCAAGTTGGTGCTTGTTCTGATATGACCTTAGATGTCACCAG
This sequence comes from Branchipolynoe longqiensis, assembly GCA_030323885.1. NCBI lineage: Eukaryota > Metazoa > Annelida > Polychaeta > Phyllodocida > Polynoidae > Branchipolynoe > Branchipolynoe longqiensis. The sequence continues at coordinate 107,475,805 of CM059189.1, read as the reverse complement.
GACGTAAAACCCCAACAACCAACCAACCAACCAAGCTACTTCTATTGCTTTTACTACTATTATTATTACAAACTCCAACAACCAACCAACAAAATATTAAACAAGTTATCCTGAACCTAATCATGAAGGTAACTAGAATTTTACCTGACGTCAATCCTTTTTCGTAATTGCGAGCTATTATCTTCAAAAGTGTCTCTTGACACATAGTTGATTGTGCGCTTTTACATTCTGGCCTGATATATGACAGAATAAAGCTAAGATTCCATATACACGGCATGCGGCATGTGTCAGCGAATGCGAATGCGGCATGCAGTTGGAAAAACCCATATAATTTCTCTGTATTTTTTCCCACAGATTTGTGAACGAAAGTCAAAGTTGCTGGTTTTTCTATGGGAATTGGACCAACATTCGCATTTGTATTTGCATTTGCATTCGCATTCGCATCCGCATCTGCATTCGCATTCGCACCGATTGGTCCATGGATCGATCACCGATTGGTCCATGGATCGATCCCCTTGCCACATTCACATTCACATTCACATTCGCATTCGGACATATGGAAGCACCATTGTACCTTTACATGCTTTTCCATTTTTTTTCATATTCACATTCACATTTGCATACTGCATTTGCATACCGCATATATGGAATCTTAGCTTAAGAATACTTCTTGCTGTGATTATCAGCATTATGGCTTTTGCTGCTGACACAGCATTAAGCAATCACCACTAATATTTATATCAAGCACTAGACTCATCAATGACGGCTATGTCACATTGGTTGGCTGTGTTTGGTGATTCGTTGGTAAAGCAGAGTTCTGGTCATCGCGGATCAGCTGTCACTGTCAATGACTCAGCTTAGTATTTAGTGATCTTGTGAGGAGCTTTGCTAGTAACACCGCCTCTTCCGTCTGCCTCACGGCTGCGCTTGCTTTCACAATTGCAGTGACTAGAATTGCGTCGTGGTGCCAGGTCAGCATACACTACAGGTTCATTTCTATTGAGTTGCTGAGATTGCATGCAGAATTGCGTACCCTTCTTAATCTGACCTAGATATTGGCAGGACATAAACACCCAACAACCAAACCAACCAGTGGATAGCATATTACATGCATTGCTTTCTCATATGCATGATGTGTAAGTCTAGGGACGATATGTATCTCTTGAAATGGATAATATTGGCATTTCAGTTGACTTGTAGGTCCAAGCTGCCGATGGCAATATCAGACTACATCTCAATATATTGTAAATAAGTGTAGTGTCACATGTTCTTGCACTAATATCCCAGCATTGACATGAGCTGTTTGTCATGTCATCTGTTGTCACCGTTATACATTAGCTGTACATATCATATGTTGTCACCTTTATATATGAGCTGTTTGTCAGGCTCTCCTTTGTCACCATTATACATTAGCTGTACATGTTATATGTTGTCACCTTTATATATGACCTGTTTGTCAGGCTGTCCTTTGTCACCATTATACATTAGCTGTACATGTTATATGTTGTCACCTTTATATATGACCTGTTTGTCAGGCTCTCCTTTGTCACCATTATACATTAGCTGTACATGTTATATGTTGTCACCTTTATAAGTGAGCTCTTTGTCAGGCTGTCCTTTGTCACCATTATACATTAGCTGTACATGTTATATGTTGTCACCTTTATATATGACCTGTTTGTCAGGCTGTCCTTTGTCACCATTACATTAGTTGCACATGTTATTTGTTGTCACCTTTATAAGTGAGCTGTTTTTTTAGGCTGTCATTTGTCACCATTATACATTATCTGTACATGTTATACGTTGTCACCCTTATACGTGAGCTGTTTGCCAGGCTTCCTTTGTCACCATTATACATTAGCTGTACACCATGTCATGTTTTGTCACCTTTATATGTGAGCTGTTTGTCATATGGTCTGTTGTCACCGTTATACATTACCTGTACACCATGTCATGTGTTGTCACCTTTATATGTGAGCTGTTTGTCATATTGTCTGTTGTCACCATTATACATTAGCTGTACACCATGTCATGTGTTGTCACCTTTATATGTGAGCTGTTTGTCATATCGCCTGGTGTTACCGTTATACATTAACTGCACACCATGTCATGTGTTGTCACCTTTATACGTGAGCTGTTTGTCAGGCTGTCCTTTGTCACCATTATATATTAGCTGTAAACCATGTCACGTGATGTCATCTTTATATGTGGCATGTATGTCATGTCATCTGTTGTCACCATAATACATTAGCTGTACACCATGTCATGTTTTGTCACCTTCATATGTGACCTGTATGTCATATCGTCTGTTGTCACCATAACATATTAGCTGTGCATCATATCATGTGTTCACATCTTTATACGTGAGCTGTCTGTCAGGCTGTCATTTGTCACCATTATACATTAGCTGTACACCATGTCATGTTTTGTCATCTTTATACGCGAGCGGTTTGTCAGTGTGTATATTGTCACCTTTACGCGTACTATAGACATTGAAACTCTCCTCAGAACCAATCACTCACTTTGACACCATTTAAACAAAAATCTTAATTGTATTCAGTAATCACCTTCTGCTGCAGCCACAGTCACACTAATTCCTAACCCCATACCCCCACCCCACCCCACCTGCCCACCCCCACCAACTCCCACACCACCACCACCATCACCATTCTCCTTCCATCCCCCACCATGCCACCCCCCCCCCCCCCACACACACTCTCCATCACCACCTGATGCCATTCTTACCCATCAACACATCGTCTTCTCACTGGCTTTTCCCGCGTCCAACTTCAAAAGGACAGGAAGTACTGACATGACCTCCCCGCCCTGTCCTCTCCACCAGCCTTCTGTGTCAGCCAATCAGAGGGCCGGGTTCCCCTGGCGGGGATTACCGGTTCGGCGCCGGGCCCACGTGTTGCATTACTTGTTTGTCGACTAATTTCGCTAATTACTGAGATTTCTTCGGAATTGAATTGCCTGGCTTTGTGTGTGTAACATTGCGACCTCGCTTCTATGGAGCTGGAGTTTGGTTTTGTTAATAATATTTGACTTAAAAAGGCGAGGAGTAGACATGATTTATTATATGGAAATTTGTATAATCCGATGATTTTTAGGTTATTTTCTATATTACAATTCTTTGTTGGTAGGTTGATCATTATGGTTTATATTTACTTACCTTAGAGGAACTTTTATTTTGTTTATGAATTGGAAACATTGGAGATATTTGAGATATTTCAGGTAAATGCATGTGAAATAATGTTGAAGTAATAACAAAAATATGCTGGACAGCATTTGAGCCTCGTTTAGCTTTGTAGCTTCGTTTAATTTTATATTAATCCGCGATAGATGAATTATGTAAGCGTAATGCTAGAAAAATGGCATTAATTATTTATTACATCACCGCAATATTATGTTTAGCAGAAACAGATTGATTACACTGTCTTAATGTTATATTTATTACTAATTAGCAGTAACATATTTATTACCTCATATCAGGACTGGTACCGATTTGTGACAGGGTACACTTATGGTGACTTTATAGTGCTGCCCCAATGGGAGACTGGGCCATCAGAACTATTATGACCCAATAACACACCCAGTCACCTTATTCTGATACTGAGCAAGCCAGTCCTTGCCAGATCCTATTAATGCCGAGCGCCAGGCTAGGTAGCGACAAGTATAAATTTAATTTATAAGTCATTGGTTTGACTCGGCTGAGATTCAAACTCCAGACCTTCTCCTGCACGGGAAGCCTGCGTTCTTACCGAATCGGCCATCACGTGGTCTGTGGGGAAAAGGTAAAAAGAAGCGGATTTCCGCCACCACCCTGCCCTCTGGTGGCAGCGGTGAGAACTAAGATAACTAATTTGTCTGTTCACCAATTGGCGGTGCAGCATGCATACACTGCGTACAGGAACGTGTACGCCGGTATGCAGCGACACGCTCCAATGAGCAGGCAGACACCACTAGAGCGTGACGAGTGTGTGTGGGGAGGGGGAGGGGGGGATGGAAAGCTTCTTTTATTTAACGATGTCTCTAGAGCACATTGGTTATTATCATCGGCTATTGGTCGTTCTGACATATTTTGTTTGAGGAAACCCACTGCCGCCACACAGGCTACTCTTTTCGATAAGCAGCAAGGGGTCTTTTATGTGCACTTTCTCACAGACAGGACAGCACATACCACAGCCTTTGATGGACCAGTTGTGGACCACTGGTTGGAACGGGAAATAGCCCAACCTGCAAATGGATCCATTGAGCAGGATCGATCAGATGACCCATACCTTCACAGGTGGTCACACTACCACCTGAGCTATGTCCCACTCCCCACAAAGGCAGAGGGGGGGGCCCTTAGGCCGTGTATAAATAGACTGTTCCCTTATGGTGTGTTCCCTTGTTCCGTGTTCGCTTGTGATCTTGTAACGCACCACACAGACAATGAACATGTGTTTTGCTTAGTGGCCATTCCCGTAAGTTGGACCCAGGGACCGTATGGCCTTGTGCACGACACATGTGACGTACTGACCGAGAACATAGAGAATGAACATGTTCATCGTCTCTGTGTGGCACATCACAATGTCACAAGCGAACACGGAATAAGGAAACATGCGAGAAGGGAACAGTATATGGATACACTGCCTTACTGGCACTTCCGGTTCAGACAGACGCGGGGGATGCTGGGTGGTGCGTTACTGTGTCCGATAGCTGGATCAGGGGCACGAAGCCGGCTGATCAGGGCCTCGGGTCTGCATTACTAACATACCATCGTGTGTGGGTCCGGCGTACCAATAGGTTGTGCACCAATTAAAAACATTTTGTAAAAATATACAGATTTTCGGTTCGGAATTATATATTGGCAGAGAGCATTATTATTCTTGGACGACGGAGTGGGGACAAGGTTATGTAAACTAAAAGCAATAATGTCCCACTCCCATTGTGACATGATATAAGCTATGTGAAATATATGTTCATACATGATGCCTTAGATTAATGAATAGATGTCTCTATATAAAAGACAGTACATGATTATTGACATGTTTCTCTATGCATCCATAAAGAGTGCAATTGGAAAAAAGACCATTTTAACAGAGATTTATTGTAACTGTCTGCAGCTACCTGTCCACCCATGACCACGGGCCGGGCCCACCAGCCTAATCTGCATATGCACCCAGAGCACCACCTGCAGCTGGGTTGAGTGACAGCCACCACCACTGGGGGGTGGCGCCCACCCCGGCTGTGGGGGTGCCTGATTGGCTGACTGTGGGACACTGAAGGGGGGAGGGGGGACTGTACTCCTGGCTCTTGAGTGAGACACAACTACTCTAGAGCAGGGCCCCCAGACACTCTGTCTGATTCTAGCAAAAATTCATATATCTAAATTGAGTTGAGTGCAACACCCAAAGGACTCCGGTTCAATGGGCTGTAGGCACTGATTCTTATACAGGCTAAAGTAGTAATGAGATTCTGTGTGGACAGAAGGTAAGCGGTGAGGGTGATAGGTCACTAGTGGGTTAACAGGAGTTGATGCCAATAAAGCACAACTTCTGCACTGTAATCTGTGTGACTTGTCTTCCCTTTATTCGTTAGGAGTTTGTTTAAGGGTTGTTTAAGGGAGGCATCAGGGAGTGATATGAAGGGGAAGAGTTTTATGGTATTATCTGGTGTTCATGACGGCCGGGCATACAGTAATATTATAATTTGTTGGTGGTTTTCGGTTAGTGCTGTTCTCAGCCGTACTAGCAACTTTTCAGACATCTCGTCAGTATCACCATCATCATTTCCATCATCGTCATCATCGCCATAATCATTTCCATCATCGTCATCATCACTATTATCATCATCTCTATCACCATCATCATCATTATCATCATTTTCATCACCATCATAAGCATCATAATCAGGTTAATCAAATGCACCACCATCCCCACGATCACTACGATCATTACCACCACCACCCCCCCACCAGCTCCACCACCACCACCCCAACACCACCACTATCCCCCAACACCACAACCACCACCGCAACAACCAGCCGCCATCACCACCACCACCACCACCACCAAAAACAACACCACCACCATCAACACCATAACCATGACCATCACCGCCACAACCACCATCACCACCACCATAGAAAGTTTCCATGAAGCGTTCACTACAGCTTCTGACCCCTAAGGACTGTTTACATACCATGTGGCGCCACCAGTACTGGTGGCTCCGCGCTTAAACACCCACAGACAAATACTTCCGCTCCATTCCTACACTAAAATAATAGTCAACTTATAAATTGGTCAGTACGTCACATGTGTCATGCACAAGACCATACGGTCCCCGGGTCCAACCTATGGGAACGGCCACTAAGCAAAACACAGGTTCATTGTCTGTGTGGCGCATCGCAAGTTCACAACGAACACAGAACAAGGGAACACACCATAAGGGAACAGTCTATTTATACACGGCCTAAGGGCCCCCCCCCCCCTCTGCCCTTGTGGGGAGTGGGATGTGCTCTGTTATCTATTATGGGACTATAAACAAGCACACTACCACTTAGCAGTTCCCGTCCTGATATGACCTTAGATGTTGCTAGGACGTAAAATAAAAACAAACAAAATTCATCAGTTCCCTTTGCTATATTTAAGGGGCTCTCACATGACGACGCATCGTGAAAATGTACGGCGACGTAATTGATTTTTGGCCGCTACGTTGGGATACTTCGTAATGCATTATGCGTTTGTTATGCATGCATACATTGATGTACGTTGACGTATGTCAACGCTCATGAGGGGGTCGCAAAAGTTTTGTGCATGCACAAACCTTCGACGTACGACAACGTATGGGTGTTATGTTGGCCATATGTTATGTATATGTTCGATGTACGTTAGACGTAAGTTGTTCATGACGTTGACCTACATTAAAGGCAATGGAAACGTGCAGTCCCTGTACTGACAACGCATGTCTAACATAAGTTTTACGTTTCTCCACCGTGTCTTGACATATGTAACATATGAGGTGTAGTTCTGGCGATCAAATAACGTATATAGCATTCACAGGCGTTCTGCGAACGTACCATGAGCATAATTCTAGGGTTTTTCGCTGGGAGGCACATTGGCCAGACGTTGGCCATTCATTGGCCATACACTATTTATTCGTTCAACTTTGCCCCCCACGCCGAAAAGTTTGATGCATCTCAACCTAAAAAAGTGATTTTACGCATTTGCCACACGCTTGCGAGATGCAGTGTAATGTGACAGCCTCTTTAGTTATCTATTATCCTACTCTCACAGGAGTTAGTTCCTGCTTCTGCCACTACGGCTCCACCTGTGAGTGGCTACTGGCCACTACATATATATGTAATATATAAAGTCACGGGACCGAATCTTAAGTCCCCTCCTGATATGACCTTAGATGTTGCCAGGACGTAAAACTCCAACAACCAACCAACCAACCAACCGAATCTTGAATGAAGTCTCCTTCGCGAAGTGTAATTTCCATGCATCCCCCCAACCCCCAACCCCTAACCCCCCTGTCCCAAACGTCACCATTGGAAGGCTGTGATTTTGGCAACGGCTTTTTGCGATGTGTGTTTTCTCCTGTGTGTGTGTCCTCCTTTGAAGACTAACCCTTAGAGCAAATTTGCTCAATTACTCGGTCACAATCTCTCCAACGGCCTCCCAATAATGTGGCATCTGGCACGGAGTGATGGGGCAGGTCGTGGGGGCGGGGCGGGAGGGGGGGAGGGGGGGAGATGGTTGTATTCTACATCTGATCCAGTTTGACCATACAGGATGGCCGAACGAATTGAGTGTCGTCTCCCATTTTTGGTAGATCGTGGGATTCGAACCCACAGGTTCCAGCCCTGGTCGATTCAAACCAATGACGTAACAATTTGATTCTTGTGTTGCTTACCTAGTCAGGCGTTCGGCATTATTAGGATAGGACAAGGACTGGTTGGTTCAGTGTCAGGATAATGTGATTGAGTGGGATATCAGGTCAGGGTACTGGCGGCTTGGTCTCTCACCATGAGTGCGCATTGTCACCAGTCGGTAGCCGTCCTGATATTACCTTGTATGTTGCCAGGACGTGAAACCCCAACAACGAACGAACCAATCTGATCCAGTATTGATAGTGGTACCCACAGTGTGTCTGGCCCGTTGCCCTTGACACAACAGAGCAAGGAACGTCTCCCCTGAAGGTCATCTGTCCAGCGGATCTAACGATGTCAGCCTTATCTGTGTGTGTGTGGAGGGGTATGCAGGTATTGCAGGTATTGCAATACTTCAGGGAGTTTGACGCCCCTGCCCTGCAGAGTTGTAAACCACTGCCTTGTGGTACAGGTTCTTGACAGAACCGAAGGCTAAGGGAGCAAACCCTAAACAGAAAACCATGTCACTGTGGCAGCATTAAGGGCGGTTCATGTATGGAACTCCCAACATCTCCCTACCAGCCACTGCAGGGACAAATAGTTTTGCGCCTGTCTTGACATGTTCTTGCCGGTGTGAAACCTCTATTTGCTCCCCGAGAGAGTGCCGCTGGTAACTTGCAAAAGCAGCAGCACTTCAACACTTTTGCAGGCAGGTTTCATGAAATGAAATGGAGAGCGGCAGTCAAGTAATGAAAGCAGTCTTTGTCGCATCGCGACCAACAGCATGATGTTGATGATGTTGAGGGCTGTGTGGGGTGTGAAGGGGGTTTAGGTGTGGCAGGGGGTTCACCTTGGCACCTCCGTGAACTATTAAGCAGGGATGAAAGATCTCTACAATTCCTTTGATTTCCGCGATTTTTATATATTTACCGATTAGCGTTAAGCAAAATACCTACGAATCACGATGTATATAACAACACCTGGGTAGTTTGAATCCCGTTCTTATATGACCTTAGATGTTGTTTGAACATAAAACCAAACAAGAACAAGTTAAATATGGGTGATAATATAGGGACAACAAGGATAGTTGAAACCTGACTTCCGTTATTTTCCCCGCAATTCCCTGACAGTGCTAATCCTATGGGGGAAATCTGCGTTTTCACGGAAATTCAGTGTAATAATCTAGGCGTATTTTCCTGTAGACCACTTTCATCTCTGAGGAACATTTCTGTGACAATTATTAATCTGGTCCTCTGACCCCTTGGCTGGGGTCAAGCCCTCAGGGTCAGGAGGGCCCTGCCATCCATCCATCCATCCATCCATACCCCCCCCCCCCCTCCCCCCAGTCCTGGTTTCCTTACAGGCACGAACCAACCAGCATCCCTCTGTGTTCACCGCAATGCCATGATATATCGGCGTCTGGGTATTTACTGGGGACTGGACGCGGTGGCCAAATGCGTAAGAGCGTTGACTGGCTGCTTCCTGTTTGGAAAGGCTGTGCTTCGAAACCTGGGTAAGTCAAACCAATGACTTACCAAATTTATACTTGTCGCTACCTAGCCTGGCGCTCGACATAAAGATAGAGCAAGAACTGGCTTTGTTGAGTATCAGGATAATGTGACTGAGTGGGACATCGAGTCATGGTGGCACAGTTTCCCTGTGAGGTAAAACTATGATGTTTGCATTGAGTGCACTATCACAAGTAGATGAGCCTGTCTCAAAAGGTGATAACTCTTCTTTTTTTTGTCCATTGTAACGATTGACACAAAACAGCACAGAAACGGTTACACTGAAAACTCAAGGACATTTGCTTCAAATCAATATGTATTCTATACGGATTATGAAACAGCATGTAAAAAACAAATCAGTTTATCCTGAGCAAATGCATAAGCAGATAGTATGTTGATCATTACAATGGACAAAGTTTTGTCCCATATTCCTTAGCACCTTTTGAGACATTCTCAGATACCCGTCCTGATATAACCTTAGATATTACTATGACATAAAGCTCCAACAATCAAATTATGCGCATGTTTCTCCACATCCACTGCGTACTGGAATATTTTAATCTAAGCGATGAAAATAACTGACAATGTGCGACTTCTACAGCACCAGCATTGATCATAATGTGTCAATAGAGATCAGTGTACCGGTGTACCATCACTCTCTAAATTCTAATTCTAATTCCACTGGTATAATTACTCACTATTAAAGTTCTTGAAGATTTATACTGCCTATCATGGATAAGTCTGAATAGACTTGTTTTCACCATTAGACAGTTTGTCGATAGAAAGCCCGAGCCTACACTTTTTACCGACCCAAGGGATTTTTAACCTCCCACACCACATAGACATGGTATGAGAGCAACTGGCCTTTGATGACGCTGTAAGTTATACACAGCGGTGGAAATCCAAATTGACAGAGGTGGGGGGCATGGGGAATCGAACCACTAACCTTCAGATTAGGAGTCCGACCTAGAAAAAGTCAGACATTCTAACCACTCCGCCACAGAGAACACAACATTAAAGTGATTTGTGTAAATAAATATCAGCATCTGTTGATGGAAGACCAGTGCTTTGTCTCTCAGTACGACCGTCTGGCATGCAAATGCCATATCTCTTTATTAACTAACGCACAAGGTTTCAGTGTCGAGTACTCAAATAACTTGATTCAATAAGGAATGACTCAACTTGGAAATGCGCTTAAAATGAGAAAGTTTATTACACTGGTAGGACAGATGTGTTTGGGCCCGCCTTATGAATAATACAGGTAAAGTCTTAATTGGACGTGTCAACACTTTGCCGGCTCGCTGGGAAGTGCTGATGGACAGCGGCAGGCTGGTTTAAAAGGAAGTAAGCAAGGCTGGGTGTGAAAGTGCTCTAGCGTATTCATGAATGGTTCAGGCATGGCCGGGGAGACGTTCCCTTCAAATCAATCGAAATGCTAACATTACAACCAATTCTCATCTGTTTGTCTAAATTCTTTTTGCACTAATATTGCATGAGCCAACTGAAGCTTACCAAACAAATTCAATTTATTTCACATAGGTTGTACACATCCTCCGACATCTGACCAATCTCAGTGTTCTCTGGTAGAACGCGGTTTACTTACTTCTCACAGGGTCACTTAGTTCTCACACGGCCAATTAGTTCTCACAAGGCCACTTAGTTCTCACAGGGCCACTTAGTTCTCACAGGGCCACTTAGTTCTCACATGACCATTTAGTTCTCACATGACCACTTAGTTCTCACATGACCACTTAGTTCTAACAGGGACACTTAGTTCTCACAATGCCACTTAGTTATCACAATGCCACTTAGTTATCACAGGGCCACTTAGTTCTCACAGGGTCACTTAGTTCTCACAGGGCCACTTAGTTCTCACAGGGCCACTTAGTTCTCACAGGGCCACTTAGTTCTCACATGACCATTTAGTTCTCACATGACCACTTAGTTCTCACATGACCACTTAGTTCTAACAGGGACACTTAGTTCTCACAATGCCACTTAGTTATCACAATGCCACTTAGTTCTCACAATGCCACTTAGTTATCACAGGGCCACTTAGTTCTCACAGGGTCACTTAGTTCTCACAGGACCAATTAGTTCTCACAATGCCACTTAGTTCTCGCATGACCACTGAGTTCTTCCATGGCCACTTAATTCTCACACGACCACGTAGTTCTCACCGGGCCACTTAATTCTCACCGGGCCACTTAATTCTCACAGATCCACTTACTTCACACTGACTGGGCCACTTAGTTCTCACATGACCACTTAGTTCTCACAGAGATCCATAGTTCTCACAGGGCCACTCAGTTCTCACAGGGTTACTTAGTTCTCACAGGATCACTTAGTTCTCACTTAAAACGTGAAGAGAGTGGCGGTGAAATTCCAGAACAAAAATACAATATAGTTGTCTTTAAAAAAATGTATATTACAATGACAATATCTTGAATCTGTTGTAATATGAATATATGGATATAATCGGGCATTTCATTGTTTTTCCAGGCATTCTTTACGGAGATATGGCATGTGAAATCATAGGCACTCGGGGAATGTCCCCGAATAGAGTGGTTCCAGATTCTGCCGATAGATGTCACTAGCTTAACTGGAGGGGTCTATTGCATGCGCTTAGGCTCGCTGGGACAACCACTGTGACATTACTACTGCTGTGTGTAACTGGGTGCGGTGGCCAAATCGGTAGAGCGCGGTCCTCGTGTGCGGAAGGTCGCGAGTTCGATTTCCGGTCGAGTCAAACCAGTTGAAAATGTCATTTTCCTCCTTGAGCAATTTCTGCAGTGTGAATAGAGTGCAGGCACACTCCTTTCTCTCACTTTCCTTTATTTTGTCCAGTACTGCCCCCCCCCCCCCCCACCCTCCAGTTTGTTGTTGATGAATTCAATGTGTCAAAGGAAACTAAATGATATAAGAAAAGTTGACTGGGTAGTCTAATTTGCAGTACAACTTGGCGGTTGCAATGTTGCAATGTTTGATACCTGGATGTGGGATGGTGTTTGCGGGATGGTTTATGCTGGTTGTGTCATTCATCATGGCCTTATCCTGTCAGCAATCTCACGTCCGCCCACGAGCACACCTCCACACAACCCCACATACCCACCCACCTACACACACCCACACAACCCACACAACCCAATATACCCACTTACACCCTCACAGCTCTACATATACCCACCCATACGCACCCACCAGCACACCCCACACCCTCACACCTCGACTTATACATACCCACACACCTACACACATACATACCCACACACCTACATACCCACACACCTACACCCACACACCTACATATCCACACACCTACACCCACACACCTACACCTACACACATAGATACACACCTACATACCCACACACCTACATACCCACACACCTACATCCACACACCTACATACCCACACCCCTACACCCACACCTACACCTACACACCCACACACCTACATACCCACACACCTACATATATACACAGCTACACCCACACACCTACACCTACACACCTAGACACATACATACCCACATACCTACACAGTTACATACCTACATACCCACAGACCTACACCACACACCTACACACATACATACCCACACACCTACACCCACACATCTACACCTACACACATAAATACCCACACGCCTACAGCCACACACCTACCTACCCTCACACCTACACCCACACACATACCCCCACACCTACATACCCCCACACCTACACCCACACACCTACACACATACACCTACACATATACATACCCACACACCTACACCCACACACATACACTTCACACATACATACCCACACCCCTACATACTCACACACATACACCCACACACATACATACCCACACACCTACACCTACACACATACATACCCACACACCTACATACCCACACAGCTACATCCACACACCTACATCCACACACCTACCTACCCACACACCTACACCTACATATACATACCCACAGCCCTACATGGCCACACACATACATCCACACACCTACATACCCACACACCTACACCCACACACATACACCTAGACACACATACCCACATACCTACATGCCCACACATCTACATACTCGCACACCTACACCTACATACCCACACACCTACACCCACACACCTACACATACAGATATAATACCCACACACCTACACCCACACACCTACATACCCACACACCTACACCTACCCACATACATACCCACACACCTCCATACCCACACACCTACACCCACACACCTACATGCCCACACACCGACACCCACACACCTCAACAAATATCCACCTTCCTAAGCCCACACACCTAAATATGCACACCCACCTACACCCTTACACATGCCCACTCACACACCTCTACACATACTCATCCACCTACACACCCACCAGTCCCCTCAACCTCCACATGTACACACACCTACACGCACCCACCAACACTCTTACACCCACATACACGCACACGTGTACACACTCTCACCTACACACATAGCCACCCACATACACACACCTATACCCACACACCTACACCCACGTACCTACACCCACACACCTACACACACCCACCAACACTCTTACACCCACCTACACGCACTCGGCTACACGCACTCACCTACACACATAGCCACCCACATACACACACCTATACCCACACACCTACACCCACACACCTACACCCACGCACATACATACCCACACAGCGACACCCACACAGCTACACACACCTACACCCATGCACCTACACCCACACACCTAAACACCTACACCTAGACACATACATACCCACACACCTACCCTACATCATCACACACCGACACCCACACATCTCTACAAATACCCACCTTCGTAAACCCACACACCTACATATGCACACCCACCTACACCCTCACACATGCCCACTCACACACCTCTACACATACCCATCCACATACACACCCACCAACACTCGTACACTCACCTACACGCACTCACCTACACACATAGCCACCCACCTACACACATCTACACACACCTACACACATACCCACCCACCTACACACACCCATCCTCAACCACTCACCTACACACACCTACACACATACCCACCCACCTACACCGCCCCCCCCCCCGTCCGTCAGCACTGTCCTTCTTCCTGACGGGGTCGCGACCCTCCACCCCCACCACAACCCCCACCCCCACCCCCACACACAAGGACAGCGTTTAATTGCTGCAGTCAATAAATCACAGACTAACTCAACCGGATGAGCGTTCAGTTTGAGCGATGGCTGTCTCTGCACGCCAAGGTTGTCACGTGATCCCCCACAGCGCCTCTAATCAGATCACCCTGATCCAGTGAGTGATTGGGGTTTGGCGTTATTGCAACATTTGAGGTTCCTATCATTAGGCTTATCCATGTGTCAAAGGAAACTGGATGATAGCGGGACAGTTTGCTGGGTGGTTTAATTTGCGGTACAACTTGGCGATGAGATATAGAGATTGCGATGTTTGATACCTGGATGTGGGAAAGTGTTTGCGGGATGGTTTATACTGGTTCTGTCATTCATCATGGTCCAATCCTGGCAGCAATCTCACGCCCGCCCACGAGCACACCCCCACACAACCCCACATACCCACCCACCTACACGCACCACCAGCAAACCCCCACACAACCCCACATACCCACCCACGAGCACACACCCACACAACCCCACACAACCCCACATACCCACCTACACCCACACAGCTCTACACATACACACCCACCCACACGCACCCGCCAGCATCCACACACCTATACATACCCACATACCCCCCTACACACCCACCTACTACCGTACGCAGTGGCCGAATCGCGTGTGGGAGATTGGGAGTTCGGTTCCAGGTCGAGTCAAATCAATGACTTATATAATTGCTACTCGTTCCTTCCTCGCCTGGCACTCGGCCGTAATAGGATAGGGCAGGGATTGGTTGGCTCAGAGTCAGGATATTGTGACTGAGTGGGATATATCTGGTTATGGTGCCCGTCCTGATATGTATGACCTTAGATGTTGCCAGGACGTAAAACTCCAACAACCAACCAGCCAACCATCCACCTACACTCTCACACCTCTACATGCACACCCACCTACACACCTACACTCACCCACTTGGAATTAACTTGGAATAACAGTGTGTTTGCCGTGAACATACCCCCATCACACCAAACTAGTTCTCACTACATTCTTGAAAATGTTGCTCAAACTGTGTGCGAACGGAATGGATGCAGTAGCAACTTTTTATAGTCTTTTTACAAACGGATTGGACGGGCTAGAACGGAATGGTGCTCCAGAACTTTGAAGATGCCCAACATTTTCTTGCAGCCACGTTCTACCCCGACCACAGCCCGTTTTAGAATGTGGTTGTACATTTTGAGAACTAGTTTGGTGTGATGGGGGTGTAACGCGGTGTGATTATTGATAATTTGGTCTTTGTGTATGCTAAGCAGTAACTGCACCGCTAGTCCATCACGCCTAGGAAAGTCACCCTTGGAGTAAACATTGGCGTCTGTATCAATTGCTGTCTGTGATTGATGCTCCTCTGGGACTCCCCTGACAGGGCAATTCATGATACATCTACATGAACTTTTTGTTAGCGCATCCTAGCCTGATAACAATGTCAAATTGTCTAAACCAATATGCTTAGGCCAATTGAAACAAAAATTGGTGATCGTCCCGCCCGTGCCTGAAAAATCGCCCACCTCTGATTTATAATTTTGTTTAATTGTACCAGGCTTGCGCAGTTCAACTTTCAATTTTGAAATGAGAATACAGTGTTCATTGTTCGACTGAAAACATTGTGATGTGTGCATGAATGACATGTAATCCTTTTATTAGTCTAGGGTGGTCCAATATTTAAAAAGGAAATACTGAATAAAAATATAAATAAAATGAAAGTCGCCTGCCCGACCCTCATTTGTGTGATCAAAAGGAAGATCACTGATTTTTTTTTGGTTTTAGCTAGATTTTATCCTACAAATCCAACTTAGATACTCGTGCACTCATTAAACACTTGGTTGTTGCATAGAAGCGAACGACATGTCAATTTAATAGAACCTTTCACAGATAAAACCTATGTTGTCCACCAAATCAGGCCCGCATTCCAACATTAATTTGCCATGTCTTCACTTCAAATAACCCCAAAGTTAAACCTTTAAAAAATAAAAGTAAATCCAAACTAAACTAATTTACAATGATCAATATTTAATATATTTTACCTAGAAACACACTAAAAATCATCGGATTATGAAACTTTAATTAAGAAGAAACAACTTCCCCTTTGTAAAATGATACACAGGGAGCGCTGATAACAGGATCCACCTGCACTGAATTTCAATTCGATTCAAGAAGTTGCGGATAAATCAAATTGTCTGTTTTATTTAGAAAGAGCAAAAGCATTCGTTGACTAAGAACACATTCGTTTTACAAGGAACTAACAATTACTAATTAAATGACAGTATTGCAAAATTAACATCATACACATTGACATCTAGTGTTCTTGTCACCATCATACCATATCCTTCAGTATATGATGACTTACATTTGTGGGCAAATCAGTGTAGGTATTTGCTGGATACCAGCATATTAATTGTGATTGGATCCACTGATTTGCTTATATACTGTGCATGTATTTGAAAATAGGTATATATATATTTTGATCACTGAATGCATGATACTTTGTTGGACTGGATTTGTATACAGTTATTACTACAGCTGATACTTCATTTATAAAATGTATAGTACTTTTAGTACGCAGTTACTACTACAGCTGATACTTCATTTATGAAATGTATAATACTTTTAGTACGCAGTTACTACTACAGCTGATACTTCATTTATCAAATGTATAATACTTTTACTACGTAGTTACTACTACAGCTGATACTTCATTTATCGAATGTATAATACTTTTAATAACAAACAGGATTTGCATACAGTCACTATTACGACTGATAGTAGTTTCATTTATGTATTAAGGAATTCTACTGTATGGCGGGAAGACCAGTGCTCTGCCGCTGACAAAAGATATTATTCGATGAATAAATACTTGAAGAAAAAAAAAAATGCGGGTGCGGGGGGGGGGATTTCAATAGACGATTTTCATCACAAACCCACCACCTGGTGACAGTGGAAATAATTACTGTTGTGGGGAAGGATCCATAACTATTGAATTAGGAGGTACCTGAGCAGAAGTCACTACAAAACTGACTCTAGCTAAATTGATTAGAAAAACCACATATATGTGATGGATGAGAACTATTTGAGTATAAAGGTGCCTAAGGGAATGTTCCCTATATTATCACCCATATGTTGTGTACTACTTTATGGGTGACCCCTTCACCATTGGGGAATGGTGGCACCACCACCGACCGAACCCTACCAGTGGCGCGAGATACTCTGACTCGCACACTGGAAATATATATATATATATTCTGATTTTATGCGGTAATGTGAGTGGTGTTTACAGTGTGCAGGGGTAGTGGCGCCACTATCGGAGGTGGGGTTGGGGAGGCTGGAGCAGTAGATGACTAGGACAGACTCCATCAGTCCATGGAGCTGAGTGAGTGATGAGAGAAAGGAGGGATATTCCAGGTTATTATACTTTTATAATTCTTATACATCATATAAAGATCGGCTACAGTACAAATTAGGGTTGAAATAAATATATTCTCTGGCATAGGGAATATGATGCCCTAGCCTAACAAAATAATTATCAGGCGCGAATGACACAGTAGAGCATCCGCATTTGGATTTGTGCTATTGCTGTTAACACCTTGCCAAGCTGTTTTTTTTAAACAATTGTACGCTGCAGTTTGATTGGTTTCTTATGTAAGCTGGCATTCTATTGAAGAGCAGAGGAGCGGGACGTAGTTCAGGCGGTAGAGTGTCCACCTGTGAATGTGTGGGTCATGCGATCGATCCTGCTCAGTGGACCCATTTGCAGTTTGGGCTATTTTCCATTCCAACCAGTGGTCCACAACTGGTTCATCAAAGGCTGTGGTATGTGCTGTCCTGTCTATGGGAAAGTGCACATAAAAGACCCCTTGCTGCTTATCGGAAAGAGTAGCCTATGTGGCGGCAGCTGGTTTCCTCCAAAGAAATATGTCAGAATGACCATATGTTTGACGTCCAATAGCCAATGATAAAAAATCAATGTGCTTTAGAGGCGTAATTAAATAAAACAAACTTTTTTGTATATTGAAGAGCTGAACTCCCCGGACTGAAAGACTTCCTTCCCACAGAGTGTTTGTTGACTGTGAGTCATCAATGTATTTATCTAGCAGAATTATATAGTTTCCAGATGATTTGTGTTTTTAATGTAGATTATCCCCTCTGTTTAGCCGTCCTGATATGACCTTAGATGTTGCTAGGACGTAAAACAACAACAAACAAACAAATCCTCTGTTTAGCCTTGATGTGGCAGTGTATGCCTATAAGTGTCCTCTGATTGGTCAGCTGTGTGTGCCCGATGGGTGGGGGGGAGTAGTGTGTGTGTGTGTGGGGGGGGGGGGTGCGTGGGAGGGGAGGATTAGGCACCTGTAGCATTAATCGCAGCTCTGTCTGTTTGTTTGTTGTTTACGTCCTAGCAACATCTAAGATCATATCAGGACGGGTACCGACTTGTGACAGTGCTCACTCATAGACGACCCCCCCCCCCCCCCCCCCCCCACCCCCCCCCCCCCCCACCCCCCCCCCCCCCCCCCCCCCCCCCCCCCCACCCCCCCCCCCCCCCCCACCCAATTCTAAGTGCTAACAAAACCCAAAACCCCCCCCCCCACCCCCCCCCCCCCCACCCCCCCCCCCCCCCCCACCCCCCCCCCCCCCCCCCCCCCCCCCCCCCCCCCCCCCCCCCCCCCCCCCCCAAAAGGAAACCAGGCTGCCAGCACCATGACCTGATATCTCACTCAGTCACATTATCCTGACACTGAGCCAACCAGTCCTTGCCCTATCCTATTAATGCCCAGCGCCAGGATAGGAAGCGACAAGTATAAATTTTTACGTCATTGGTTTGACTCGACCAGGATTCGACCCCACAAACCCATGGGTTCTGATCTCCCGATCTCCCAAAACAGGAGACGGATGCTCTACTCATTCGGCCATCCTGTCTGGTACTCCCAGCTCTGTGGCATGGGCCTGTAATGTTGGATGAGCCACCAGCAAGCCTATAAGCACAGAAAGCCCAAGAATTCTCTCCTTTATTTAATGGGGTTTTAATTATATCAAAATCCCCTTTAAATAGATGGTAAATATATATATGAGGTATCCCTTAACTTACACCAATAATTATTTCTTTTGTGTTTTTTGTGTGTGTGTATTAATGATATCCAGGTCCCTTTTAAAGTAGATAATAAATATATATGAGGTATCCCTTAAAGCTGCATAGTCCGATGGTTTTGAGTTCTTGTCATTTTCTGAGATAAATATATTAGTTTGATTGTTATAGTCTACCTTACTTTAGTTTGAAGTAACTTTTATTTTAGATGGCTAACGTTTGAGATATTTGAAGTGCAAACATGTCAAACCAGTAAATGTGTTAACCAGTCCTTGTCCTATCCTAGTAATGCCCAGTGCCAGGCTAGCTAGCAACAAGTATCAATTTTAAAAGTCATTGGTTTCACTCAGCTGGAATTTGAACTCTGAACGGGGGTTCCACACGGAAAGGTTCTGTGAATGTGCAATACAGGAATGAAATGTATGTGGAATTGTGTCTTTCGATTAGATTATGTGAGTATAAATGTGGACAGAATAGCTCAACCCACTTCATTGTATTCTTCCTTTACCCCTGTCATTCTCGTGGGCTCCAGTCCTGTATATCTTCATGTCTCCATCATCATCATCATCATCATCATCATCATGCTGTCAGTCGCGATGCGACAAAGACTGCTTTCATTACTTGACTGTCGCTCTCCATTTAGCTCTCTGCTGTGAGAGTGATGTCCATGAGTCGCTCTTAATGTCTCTCAACTTCAGGTTTCTCTTGATGTAATCCTTGAACCGGAGACGAGGGACCCTCTCTTTCTGTAACCAGAAGACAGTTGAGAGTAGAGGATCTGCTTTGGTAGCCTGTCTGATGACATCCTCATGAGGTGTCCAGTCCACCGGAGATTCTTTTTGATCAGAAGATCTTCAATAGAGGGCAGCCCTGGCCGTTCGAGTATTTCCTTATTTGTCACTTTGTCCTTCCAGGTTAGCCTCATGATCAAACGCATCATGAAGGCATGCAGCTTTTTCACCTGTCGTCTGGACACTGTCCAGGCCTTGGCTCCATATAGTAGAGTGGATAGCAGGATTGCAGGGTAGATCTTGCCTTTGACCCGCATGGTGGTTCTCCCAGAGTCTCTGGCGTAGTTTGCAGAAAGATGCGCTAGCCTTGGCCATCCTCCTCTGTATTTCAGCATCAATGCGTCCATCACTTGATATAGTGCCTCCTAGGTAGGTGAATTCCGGAACAGAGTGCAGCTTGTTTCCGTCAATGTGCTGTATAATCGATTATGCGAATATGAATAGCGAGTTTGACTTGCGCCGCTGCATTCGGCATCCATTTGTTGTACGATCCAACTTTGATTATCAGTACCTCCTATCTTCTCAGAACAGATATGAACTTAGATTTTGCTAGGTCATAAAAAAAAGTTGGTTGGTTGTTGGAGTTTTACGTTCTGACACCATCTAAGGTCATATCAGGACGGGCATCGACTCGTGACAGTGTGAACTCCTGTTGGCTTTGTACATGATTGGTCTGGATGCAGAGTATCGACTTGTGACAGTACGCGCTCATGGCGAGTTTATAGTGCCACCCCACTGGGAAATCACATCGATGCAATCACCTTCTCGATACCAACAAGCCTATGTATATTGTATATTGATAGCTGGTATCATGCATTCCAAAATAGGGTGTGGGTGATTGAGGTTTTTCCATCTAGCAACATCTGATGTAATATTAGGGAAGGTATTGACTTGTGACAGGTGAGCTTTTTCTGTATTACGTAACAGAGATACCAAGCCGTTATCACGATATCATGATATTCTACTCACTCAAGTTATCTTGATGCTAAGCCAACCAGTCATTGCCATATCCCAATATTTATTTCCCCATTACCAGTTGTGCTAACAGTTACTATTTGTGAAGTTATCTGGTTTGACTTGGTTGGGGATTGAACCCATTACCTTACACACTGAAAGCGGAGTGCACCGCTAGGTTATCCCATTCGGTGTTACAGTACAAGCTCGGTTAAAACAAACGATCGGTTAATCCAAACTTTTTTCAGTGGCCCGCAAAATACCACCATTTATCATATACAAAAGTTGGTTAAACCAAAGTTGGTTAATCTAAATTATCGGTTAATCCAAACAAAATTGTCGGACACCAGGCCACTCTGGTACAGTTAAACCAAACTTATAACGTCATCTGAGACCCCACATACTTTTTTATATGATAAATGGTAGTATTTTGCTGGGCCGATGAAAAAAAGCTTGATTTAATGGGGTTATACTGTACATACATAAAAAAACAATAATCAAAGTATCCACACACATTGTATATTACATGTGCAATACGCGCTTATTCAAACTCAGAGTCAAAGCCAAAGCTCGGTTAAACCAATGATTGGTTAATCCAAACAAATTTCTAGGATCCCTTCAAGTTTGGTTTAACAAGGTTATACTGTATATAGTTCAAAGCAATAAGGGAATATGTCATAGTAATTGCAATAGATAATTTACGCACGCGAACAAGAAGAAGATGAAAGGAATGAGCATTCTCTGTGGCGGAGTGGTTAGAGTGTCCGACTTTTTTCGAGGTCGGACTCCTAATCTGAAGGTCGGTGGTTTGATTCCCTGTGCCCCCACCTCTGCCAATTTGGATTTCCACCGCTGTGTATAACTTACAGCGTCATCAAAGGCCAGTTGCTCTCATACCATGTCTATGTGGTGTGGGAGGATAAAAATAGAGGAGGCGAGCGGAAACCCCTATGAGAATCGGGAGGGAGGGTGGGTGAAAAGCGACTGTCTCGGCAAGCGGGGAGCGGGAAAGTGACGAGAGGAAGGTGATGTGAGGAGAGTAGTGTGTGTGAAAAAAGTAGTGTGTGTGTGGAAGGTAGTGCATGTGAAAAAAGTAGTGCATGTGAACAATGTAGTGTGTGTGAGGAAAGTAGTGCATGTGAAAAAAGTAGTGCATGTGAACAAAGTAGTGTGTGTGAGGAAAGTAGTGCATGTGAAAAAGGTAGTGCATGTGAGGAAAGTAGTGCATGTGCAAAAAGTAGTGTGTGAGGAAAGTAGTGTGTGAAGAAAGTAGTGTGTGTGAAAAAAGTAGTTCACGTGAGGAAAGTAGTGCATGTGAAAAAAGTTGTGCGTTTGAAAAAGTAGTGTGTGAGGAAAGTAGTGTGTGAAAAACGGAGTGCATGTGAGGAAAGTAGTGTGTGAGGAAAGTAGTGTGTGAAAAAAGGAGTGCATATGGGGAAAGTAGTGCATGTGCAAAAAGTAGTGTGTGTGAGGAAAGTAGTGTGTGTGAGGAAAGTAGTTTGTGTGAGGAATGTAGTGCATGTGAAAAAGTAGTGCATGTGAAAAAAGTAGTGCGTGTGAGGACAGTAGTGCATGTGCAAAAATTAGTGCATGTGAAAAAGGGAGTGCATGTGAAAAAAGTAGTGCATGTGAAAAAAGTAGTGCATGTGAGGAAAGTAGTGTGTGTGAACAAAGGAGTGCATGTGAGGAAAGTAGTGTGTGAGGAAAGTAGTGTGTGTGAGGAAAGTAGTGTGTGAGGAAAGTAGTGTGTGTGAGGAAAGTAGTGTGTGAGGAAAGTAGTGTGTGTGAAAAAGTAGTGTGTTTTGAAAAAAGTGTTGATAAAAGTAGTGCATGTGAAAAAAGTAGTGTGTGGGAAAAGTAGTGTGTGTGTGATAAAAGTAGTGCATGTGGGGAAAAAGTAGTGTATGTGTGAAAGAGTAGTGTGTGAAAAAGTAGTGTGTGAAAAAAGTAGTATTTGTGTGTGAAAAAAGTAGTGCATGTGAAAAAAGTAGTGCGTGAGGCCACTTTCGTAAATCATATATGTTGACACGCCAACGTACGTAATTTCCACCACCAACCTGCCCTCTGATGGCAGTGGCACGAACTAATGCTGTGGGTGACATCTCACTGTGCAGCAAGCTCTGTGGTAAAGGTCTTATAAGGGATTTCCACTACCATTAGTACCAATCCACCTTCTGGTGGCAGTGGTACAAATTCATGTTTTGTGTAGCAGCTCACTGTGCAGCATCCTCTGTGGAAAAGGTCTTTTAATGGATATCAACCACCAACCAACGTGCCCCTTTGACAGCAATAGCAACAACTAATATATTGTCTTAAATGTCACTGTGCTACGTGCTCTGTGGTAAAGGTCGCATAAGGGAGTTCCACCACCAATCTCTGTCTATTCAGAATGGCGTGTGCAGCACATTCCACTTCCCCGTCACCATATACGAACCAAATGTGATCTTTCCAATAGCTGGAAGACCAGCGCCTCGGCGCTGACAAAATATGTATTCAGACGAATACAATATTTACCCCCCCCCCCCACACCCAAAAATAAAAATCTGATAACGATGGAAAGAACTAAAAATGTGGGTAATAGCTCATTGCGGATGTTCTGCGAAAAAGGTCTATTGTGAATATGATGTTTTACGGAGACTGGTCTTCCAACATTGGCGATGAATTATGGGATATGCCTGATTTACTGGTACACTCCTGCGCACAGACCCCACAAACACACATACACCCAGGTGCATCTGGCATGTATATGGCATATCATTACGTCCCTGCGTCTGGACTAAAATCATACATGGTTTTATTGTAGAGCGCCTTAGAATGGCTTGTGCTGGCGATGATGCTCACTGGGCACGGTGGCTGAATTGTTAGAGCGTAGGCCTCGCATGTGGGAGATCAGGAGTTTGGTTCCCGCTTGAGTCAAACCAATGACTTATAAAATTGATACTTTCTCGCTTCCCAGCCTGGCACTCTGCATTAATAGGATAGCACAAGGACTGGTTAGCTCAGTGTCTGGATAATGTGACTGAGTGGGATATTGGGTTATGGTGCCAGCGGCCTGATTTCCCAGTAGGACATAACTATAAAGTTGCCATGAGTGCGCACTGTCGCAAGTCGGTACCCATCTTGATATCACCCTAGATGATGTAAAGACGTAAATCTGCAACAACCAACCAATCTAGGGGTGATGCTCTATTAATTTTACATTATTATTTAATATTGTTCGCTGTCCTGATATGATCTTAGATGTTGCTAGGACATAAAACCACAACAAACAAACATAATATTGCTAAGGGGGGGTTAAGGTTTGTGTATGCAGTGGGGTAGGAATGATCGCAGTATGCTTGAATTACTGCGGATTATATTCTGAGATATGGACTCTATGTATTTTATTTTTAAACACGAGCTAGTTGACCTTTTAAAGCATTGGAGCTGATTCGGAAAGGAAAGACACAAGACAAGCGAGTGCAAGCAAGGAAGTTTATTTATGGGTGGATAGAAGCATCCGGGCCCAACCCTAGGGATATTAATTGGTCGTAGGGTCGATGGGCGGAAAAGATCAAGGAGAGGGGCGGAGTGTGCACATTGCTGGCTCGCCGAGAAGAGACAGGAAAGTGGCAAGCTGGCGATGTCTGGGGAAAAGGTGCAAACACCCATCAACCAATCAGGTGGATGGATGGTGGACTCATCTGTCTGCGTGAGAGCAAGTCCAAAGCATGGCGGGTGGCGGAGGGGAAGCGTGCCATTCCCACTGACTCAAATGTAACGCTAATAATGCAACTGATGGTAAATATGAGTTGCGTCCTGGAAGTGTATTTATTGTCCACTCATTGATTGGGGCAGTTCTCATGTGTCTGAATACATGGGAATAATACGTCACTTCCAAGATACCAAAGTTGGTGTCTACCAAGCGACTAGTCAAGCCGCTGGCCATGCTAGAATAGTGGTTGGTTGTTGGGAGTTTTATGTCCTGGCAACCTCTATGGTCATATAAGAACGGGCACTGATTTGTGACGATGTGCACTCATGGCGACTTTATAGTGCTGCCCCACTTGGAGACCAGGCATCCAGGACCAGGACCTAATATCCCATCGCCCTCAGTCACATTATCCTGACACTGAGCCAACCGGTCCTTACCCTATCATAATAATGCCGAGCGCCAGGCTAGGAAGCGACAAGTATCAATTATTGAGTCATTGGTTTGACTCGATCAGGGTTCGAACCCGTGTGTTCGAATCCCACGATCTACCAAAACGGGAGGCGGATAATGTCAGTAATATAATGCGTGCAATATTCCCTTATGCATTGTTCACATTTGTTTAATTGTGGCTGATTCATTGAGAATGCAAGCGCCGCCATGGCCACCCCCACCTCCCCCCCCCCCCCCCCCCCCCCCCCCCCCCCCCTCAGGCACCTGTTGACTCCTCATCCACTCCGCCAGTTTTCATTTCCCGTTCACCCTTCAGCTAGCTACTTACCTGCGTGATTGGTTGTTGGAGTTTTACGTCCTGGAAACATCTAGAGTCATATCAGGACGGAGATCGAATTGCGACGGTGCACACTCGTGGCGACTATATAGTGCTGCCCCACTGGGAAATCAGGCCACCAGCAGCATGACCCGACATCCCGCTCATCCCTGACACTGAGCTAACCAGTCCTTGCCCTATCCTATTAATGCCGAGCATCAAGCTAGGAAGCGACAAGTATCAATTTTAATGTCATCGGTTTCACTCGACCGGGAGCCAAACTGCCGACCTTCTCCATGCGAGGCCCGCACTCTAATGATTAGGCCACCACGCCAGATGACTGGCGTGAACTCCACGCCCACCCACTCACCTACTGCTTTGCCTATACTACTGGCCCTGAAGCTTGACCTGGGCACTCTTGTTGATTTGTCTATACAAATTGTAAGTTTCTTTTATTTACCTACATTTCTAGAACGCATTGATTTTTGTATCATCGGTTATTGGACGTCAAACATATGGTCATTCTGACATATTTCTTTGGAGGAAACCTGCTGCCGCCACATAGGCTACTCTTTCTGATAAGCAGCAAGAGCTCTTTTATATACACTTTCCCACATACAGGACAGCACATACCACAGCCTTTGAATCAAACATTTATGGACCACTGGTTGTAACTGAAAATAGCCCAAACTGCAAATGGGTCCACTGAGCAGGATCGATAACATGACCCACACCTTCACAGCTGGACACTCTACCGCCTTAGCCATCTCCCGCTCCCGATTTGTCTATCAAGAAATAGGCCTATTTTACGTGCACTTCTGATTCTTTGTCATTCCTTTCGTCGAACCAAAATGATAATGAAGTGGTGTGCTCAGTGGGTTTTAGTAAATTGATAGAGTTCCACAGGCTTTTTTTGTTTGTAAAACAGTTTATGCAGTGAATAAAACCTTAATGTTTGGGTCTGTGAAATAAATAATAATAAGTGATTGGTGCGTTGAACAAAAGAAACCTGGTCCAATCACCCCTCGCCCGTTGCCTACACGCACAATTCTTTTCTGGAATGGCCTTTATATGAAATTACTCCACCACCAAACGTAACCATTATATATCGCCACACGCATATTATCATTAGTTTTGTATAGTATATCGCCACACGTATATTATCATTAGTATTGTATACTTTAATTTGTCTATCAAGAAATAGGCCTATTGTAACTATTATCATTAGTATTGTATAGTATATCGCCACACGCATATTATCATTAGTATTGTATACTTTAATTTGTCTATCAAGAAATAGGCTTATTTTACGTGCACTTCTGATTCTTTGTCATT
The DNA here is from genome assembly GCA_030323885.1 of Branchipolynoe longqiensis. Lineage (NCBI taxonomy): Eukaryota > Metazoa > Annelida > Polychaeta > Phyllodocida > Polynoidae > Branchipolynoe > Branchipolynoe longqiensis. Next base: position 107,448,597 of record CM059189.1, on the reverse strand, counting down.
CCTTTCCTCGAACCAAGGTGATAATGAAGTGGTGTGCTCAGTGGTTTTAGTAAATTGATAGAGTTCCACAGGCTTTTTTTGTTTGTAAAACAGTTTATGCAGTGAATAAAACCTTAATGTTTGGGTCTGTGAAATAAATAATAATAAGTGGTTGGTGCATTGAACAAAAGAAATCTGGTCCAATCACCCCTCGCCTGTTGCCGACACGCACAATTCTTTTCTGGAATGGCCCTTATATGAAATTACTCCATCACCAAACGTAACCATTATATATCGCCACACGCATATTATCATTAGTATTGTATAGTATATCGCCACACGCATATTATCATTAGTATTGTATACTTTAATTTGTCTATCAAGAAATAGGCTTATTTTACGTGCACTTCGGATTCTTTGTCATTCCTTTTGTCGAACCAAAATGATAATGAAGTGGTGTGCTCAGTGGGTTTTAGTAAATTGATAGAGTTCCACAGGCTTTTTTTGTTTGTAAAGCAGTTTATGCAGTGAATAAAACCTTAATGTTTGGGTCTGTGAAATAAATAATAATAAGTGATTGGTGCGTTGAACAAAAGAAACCTGGTCCAATCACCCCTCGCCCGTTGCCTACACGCACAATTCTTTTCTGGAATGGCCTTTATATGAAATTACTCCACCACCAAACGTAACCATTATATATCGCCACACGCATATTATCATTAGTTTTGTATAGTATATCGCCACACGCATATTATCATTAGTATTGTATACTTTAATTTGTCTATCAAGAAATAGGCTTATTTTACGTGCACTTCTGATTCTTTGTCATTCCTTTCGTCGAACCAAAATGATAATGAAGTGGTGTGCTCAGTGGGTTTTAGTAAATTGATAGAGTTCCACAGGCTTTTTTTGTTTGTAAAACAGTTTATGCAGTGAATAAAACCTTAATGTTTGGGTCTGTGAAATAAATAATAATAAGTGATTGGTGCGTTGAACAAAAGAAACCTGGTCCAATCACCCCTCGCCCGTTGCCTACACGCACAATTCTTTTCTGGAATGGCCTTTATATGAAATTACTCCACCACCAAACGTAACCATTATATATCGCCACACGCATATTATCATTAGTTTTGTATAGTATATCGCCACACGTATATTATCATTAGTATTGTATATTTTAATTTGTCTATCAAGAAATAGGCTTATTTTACGTGCACTTCGGATTCTTTGTCATTCCTTTTGTCGAACCAAGGTGATAATGAAGTAGTGTGCTCAGTGGTTTTCGTAAATTGATAGAGTTCCACAGGCTTTTTTTGTTTGTAAAACAGTTTATGCAGTGAATAAAACCTTAATGTTTGGGTCTGTGAAATAAATAATAATAAGTGGTTGGTGCATTGAACAAAAGAAACCTGGTCCAATCACCCCTCGCCCGTTCCCTACACGCACAATTCTTTTCTGGAATGGCCCTTATGTGAAATTACTCCACCACCAAACGTAACCATTATATATCGCCACACGCATATTATCATTAGTTTTGTATAGTATATCGCCACACGCATATTATCATTAGTATTGTATACTTTAACATGACAATATTGTTACAAGTTGAGTGATGCTGCCTGCTTAGTTTGTGAGTCCTCACTAACCGGAAGTGGCGCCACTTGGTACCTCCCTCTTCGCAGTAGACTAGGGAGTGTCACTCAGCCACCTCCACCCCTGCCCCCACCCCCAGCCCCACCCCCACTCCACCTTCCACTTCAACTTCTGCTGCTTCCTCTTTCCTTTTTCCTTTTTCTGTTTTCTTTCTTTCTTTTTCTTACTCTTCTTTTTTCCTTCCAATTTTGACTAAGCAAAGTGTAGAAGTGTGAATTGGACAATGGACATATCAAATTACCGAGTTGGGTCACCTTGATGAGCATAAAGTGTAATTTTAATTGTCTTTCGTTAATGATGTCCTGAATGGTATCGACCAGTTCTTACCATATCCTGTTAATGCCACGTGTCAGGCGAGGTAGCGACAAGTATCCATTTTTATAAGTCATTGGTTTGACTTGGTCGGGTATCAACACGCGGGAAGCAAGCCAGCGCTCCTACTGATTAGCCAATTCCCCTCCAACGAACTGAAGGGTGAAGATTGGTTGGTTATTGGAGTTTTACGTCCTGACAACATCTCAGGTCATATCAGGACTGGAAAAGGTGAGGAAGAAGTCCACAACTTCCCAATGACCTCCCGATGCTGATATTAGCCAAAGACCCTATACTACTAAGACGGCTCACTCAGCCTGTACTGTGTAATCAAAATGATCAAACCCACCACTTGGTGCGCTGGCTGTTCTCTTGGTTAAACAGATGCTATATTATATGTATAAATGTATATATGAATATGAAAGATGTGTGATGATGGCGATGCTGATGATGATGCTGATGATGATGTGTATTTGTTCATAGCATTTTATGTGTATTTGTTCATACTTACCTATCTCATGTATAATATAATTGTATGTGTTTACATGTGAAACACCAACCAGCAGCCGGGCTGATCAAACCCACCACAAGGTGGCACTGCAAAATTTACATTACCATGGGAGAGATAGGGAGTGAGCCGTCTTAGTATTATAGGGTCTTTGTATTAGCTCGTGCCGTGCCCTCTGCACGTGGGCGTCACATCGGGTGTTAGTGGATTCTGGGAGTTTGGCAGCCATTGTTGGACACATGACTGTTGGCCTCACTTTCACTCTAGACATCGTTGCCATGCAACGCTCGGAGCAGACACCTCAGGCACTGCAGATATTGCAAACAGCAAAAGTCAACAGCTATATTTGGGAAGCTGATAACTGCCTAACAATCCCCCTTATTTGTGCGTGGGCGCCGTGTGGGTGTGGGTGTGGGTGTGGGTGTGGGTGTGGGTGTGGGTGTGGGTGTGGGTGTGGGTGAGGGTGAGGGTGTGGGTGTGGGTGTGGCAGGGTTGCCAACCTTTAAGGCCCGGTCACATACACGTTAGTGGACGTAGTTGAACGTAGTGGAGGCTAAAGTAGTTGAACGTAGTTGAACGTAGTTGAAAGTAGTTGAACGTCGTTGAACGTAGTTGAACGTAGTTGAACATACCCGCATCCGTGCGTAACGTATTTATCCGTACCAAAACTTGCCGTACCTCACGTTTTTCACCGTAGTTTAAGGTACTTAAACCATGTTTGATTCACGTTAATCTATCCTACGTTCAACTACGTTCACTAACGTGTATGTGACCAGGGCTGTACGCTTTCGCTGTAAGGTGTACAATATTTGATGTCCCATCATCACCTCACGCCATACAATACCTTTAATATAATAATATTATATCAATCTTATGGATTATTGCGGAGAACAGAAAATAATATAAAGATCTCTCACTGATGTGTCCAAAATGCACCACAGAGCATCTAAGATTTTAACATTTTTCTGGGGGGTACCCCCCCCTCCCCCCACTTGGCTTCGTACCTATGACACGAAGCGACTACCGCCTCCAATATAACATTCTTTAAGATCTTCTGGTTTTTTATTTTGCAAAATTGATACTTGTCGCTACCTAGCCTGGCGCTCAGCATTACGTCCTGGTTTATTTTACAGTCAAGTGCTTCTACTACAATGATCAGCAACCTTACATACCAGGTTATTGACTGACATTGCCACCCACACCTACACCCACTAGGAATCGAACTCCCGACCTTCTGCACCGGAAGCCTGAGATCTACCGATTGGTTCCCTTATAATATATATATCAAAGAAAAAATCCCCCGGTGCGACTGACACTGGTCAACATCCAGTGGAGGCGAGGTGGGGCGAAATGGCACCACGGTACAATGTTGTGTCTTATGGAGTATACAATAATCTTAATAATAACCATACAACACAGCCATCCCACCTAGTCGCAGTCCTGAAGGGTCCAGGGGTGTTCTGGCACACTGGTGTACTATCTAAGGACAGGGCATGGGTGAAAGGATGCTGTAACAAACCACAATGGGATGAGATCCTCTCCCACAGGCCTGTATGTCATCTGCGAGGATGTACATAGTAGGCTAAGTTATCATATACAGGTTAGGGACAAACTTGAAAATTAAAAAAAAACTAATATAGAAACTACTAACACCCAAAACCGCAAAGGTTGGCCCGAGAAAGATCAGGTAAAGACTCCTGAATGCGGGACCAGACCAATCCAGTATCACAGCTGTCCAGCGTTGAAAACAAGCACCCTCACCGGAGCTTATACATTATGGGTAGAATAAAAAACTTGTCACAAAAAAAGAAAAAGAAAAAAAAGTGGTATTCCCTTCTATATCTTTATACTCGCATAATACGTTATACATTACATATCCATAATATATATCAACATGATCAAAATGGCCACTGGTGGTCAGCAGAAAGTGTATATATATATCAATAACCAAAGAATCAATGACAACATTTACACAGAGACATGGCCAGGTTTGTGGCAAGGCCTCCAGGTGGCGTGTCAGTGCACTCGGTTCATGGAAGAGAACAAAATTGAATGTCTGGAGTTCATTTTGTGCTGTGTTTACTTGACCAACGGAACACCGCAACTCTTTGTTATGATGGTGTGTGGTTTTCTGCACTGCTGCATCGAAGGGCTCACATTACTTCAGCAGCATCTCAATGCTCCATTGGAATAATCTATTGTAACAATATAATTTAAGTTTCAGCAAATGCGATAGAAAATACGCTTCGTATCATTGGCTCTGGTTCTCCTCAGACAACTGACCGCATACAACTGACGCGCCACCTAGTGGTCTTTGTTTTTTACTTTCAACCCACCAAGAGTTTTGCAAGATAGCTGCCTTTTTTTAAATCCTTTGCTTATTGCGCTCACCGCTGGCCACATTGGATCAAAGCGTTGCCGTAAATAGAGTTTACATATGAAGGGTTAAGCGTAAAACCTGACAAATCCATTTTAGTTGTTTTCTGTAAAATCGGATTTATTGTGCTTTCCATTTAAAATTTCCTATTGAGTAGGGCATTGTGTACGAGGGTGTGGCAGCTTCCGGGAAAAAAACAGATTTGATTTTCGGAATGATGGCAGCTTCAGCTCAAATGTGGTAGTCATGGTTTCATTTTGCCATTGATGGTGTTTGTCAGTTTTTGCGCCTGCACATATACAGATGGAAACTATCGGTACGCACTAACTGATCCCTGTACTGCAAGGTACATGAACGAGAAATTTCCGATTTTTTTTCTCCGATTTTCCGACTTTTTTTCTGGATCATATGGGTCACTTCCCCCACATATGCTTAGCACTGGTCAGATTTACGGGAAGTCAGATTTTTAAAAATTTTTGTTTAGGCTTCTCTCATCCCTAGCGCTGGTTTAAAACCCAATCAGACCCAAAGCGTTAGATCTTGTATAAGTAGAGCAGTTTGTGAGGTACTCTCATGTGAAGTGCGTTCGATGTTGGCCACCCCTTGACATACCCCAATTCCACCCTAATTTGCTAAATCCTTATTGAACATAATGTGAGCCACTGAGGAAAGTACAGTGCATGCGCTTTGAATATATCCCTCGCACTACTCAGCATAAACTACGCAACATTGGAAGCCTAGCCGCCTTAACAGGTCTTAACCCGCTACATCACGCTTTGTCAGCACCCCATCTCAGCCCCCATATTCCCCCATTAGCCTTCCTCAACAACACTCTCAATCCCGCTCAACCTCCCTCTCTCAGCTACCCTCAGCCACGCTCAGCCACCTTCAGCCACCCCTAGCCCCCACCCTCAGCCACCCTCAGCCACCCTCAGCCACCCTCATCCCCCACCCTCAGCCACGCCTCAGCCTCCCCTCAGCCACCACTCAGCCACCTTCAGCCACCCTCAGCCACCCCTATCCCCCACCCTCAGCCACCCTCATCCCCCACCCTCCGCCACCCCTCAGCCTCCCCTCAGCCACCACTCAGCCACCCTCAGCCACCCTTATCCCCCACCCTCAGCCACCCCAGCCACCATCAGACACTCCTCAGCCACCCTTAAGCCACCCCTCAACCACCCTCACGCGCACCACATCCCCTCACCCTCAGCCACCCTCATCCCCCACCCTCAGCCACCCCTCAGCCTCCCCTCAGCCACCACTCAGCCACCACTCAGCCACCTTCAGCCACCCTGATCCCCCACCCTCAGCCACCACTCAGCCACCTTTAAGCCACCCCTCAACCACCCTCAGCCGCACCTCATCCCCCCACCCTCAGCCGCACCTCATCCCCCACCCTCAGTCATCCTCATCCCCCACCCTCAGCCACTCCTCAGCCACCCGTCACCCACCTTCACCGCCCCACCTCAGTGAGTTAACAAGCCGTGCCTCGTTACAAGACTTTTGCAATTGATATTCGTTAGAGGAAGTAGAGTGGTGTATTAGGGGTCCGAAACTGGTGCGGTGTGGGCGGGGCAGTGTACACTCAGCTATACCATGCAGTGTGGGCGGGCCAGTGTACATACACCTAGCTACACCTGTTGTGTGGGCGAGGCAGGGCACATAAGTACACCCTGGAGTGTGTGTGGGGCAGTGTACATAGCTACACCCTCCAGTGTGGGCGGGGCAGTGTACATAGCTACACCCTGCAGTGTGGGCGGGGCAGTGTACATAGCTACACCCTGCAGTGTGGGCGGGGCAGTGCACATAGCCACACCCTGCAGTGTGGGCGGGGCAGTGCACATAGCTACACCTTGCAGTGTGGGTGGGGCAGTGCACATAGCTACACCCTGCAGTGTGGGCGGGGCAGTGCACATAGCCACACCCTGCAGTGTGGGCGGGGCAGTGCACATAGCTGCATCCTCCAGTGTGGGCGTGCAGTGTGCAAATAGTTATATCCTGCGATGTTTGGGGCATTGTACATACCCATCTACACCCTGCAGTGTGGGTGGGGCAGTGTACATACACTCAGCTACACCCAGCTGTGTGGGCGGGTCAATGTACGTGCACCCATCTACACCCTGTAGTGTGGGCGGGGCAGTGTACATACACCCATCTACACTATAGTGTGGGTGGGGTAGTGTACATACACCCAGCTTCACTACAGTGTGGGCGGGCAGTGTACATACACTTAGCTATACCCTGCAGTGTGGGAAGGGCAGTGTACATAGCTACACCCTGCAGTGTGGGCGGGGCAGTGTACATAGACCCATCTATATCTGCAGTGTGGGTGGGGCAGTGTACATACACCCAGCTACACCCTTCAATGCAGGCAGGGCAGTGTACATACACCCATGTATATCCTGCAGTGTGGGTGGGGCAGTGTACATAGCTACACCCTGCAGTGTGGGCGGGGCAGTGTACACACACCAATCTATACTGCAGTGTGGGACCTGTGGGAGGAGGTGGTGGTGGAGGTGGGGGGGGGGGGGGAGGTGCGTGTTGTCAGCACCCTTGCGAATACAACACACTAATCACTAATCCCATAATGCATTGCTGCTCTGTGTGTATAATCATATCACGGAATCACTTCTTTTGTGCTCCGAGGAGGCCAACTGGAAGTGGCTCGAATTGCATTGTGATTAATGCCCTAATTATACCCACGGTGTATCTAATAGTACCTGGGTTATAATCAATCCCTGGGGCGCTGAGTAGTGCCTCCATAAAATAAACACACCGGACGCGGCGGCCCACTCGGTAGAGCGCAGGCTTCCCGTGCGAAAGGTGGTCGGGAGTTAAATTCCAAGTCGAGTCAAGCCAATGACTTTCAAAATACTTGTCGCTTCGTAGCCAGGAACTCAGCATTAATAGGATAGGGCAAGGACCGGTTGGCTAGATGTCAGGATAATGTGACGGAATGGGATATCAGGTTATGGTACTGGCAGTTTGGTCTCCTAGTGGGGCAGCACTATAAAGTAGCCATGAGTGCACACTGTCACAAGTCGGTAGCCGTCCTGATATGATCTTAGATGTTGCTAGGATATAAAACTCCAACAACCAACCGACAACCAACCATAAAGGCTCTGTCACACATCACCCGATTGGGGAAATGGAGTCTGGTTTGTGTCCGTTGCATATCCGTTGCATATCCATTGATATCTGTTGATATCCGGCCTGATACGTAACAAGTTTTGAGCATGCACAAAACTTGTAACGGATTGTGCCGGACTGACCTATGCGGTTATTATCCGTTACTGTCTATTCCCCGTTCGTTCCCGTCCGTTCCCGTCTGTTACATATCCATTACACGTCCATTGCTGTTCATTATAGTTCTTTTTGTATTCTGAATTGTCCGTTGATCATTAGATATGTTATCAACCGTTACCACCCGTTCCCATCCGTTATCCGTCCGTTACCCATCCGTTACATAATCGATACATTTCAAGTCCGAATAACACTGGACTAGAATATTCTTTGACCGGTTCTGTCCGATGCTCAATCCGCCATAGTGTGACAGGCACTTAAGGGACATAGTGGCGTGGTTTTCTGTTGTCACCCTAATCCTCGTCGTTCCTATGGATCTCACCGGAAGTGCGCACCTAGCGGTTAGGGCGCCTGCTTCCCCATGCTGCAGGGCATGGGTACGATTCCGCAATTGACGCAAAGTTAACACTTTTGCTTTCATTGCCTGGAGCTGGGTGTTGCTAGGATAGGGCAATGACTGGGTTGTTTGGCTCAGTGCCAGGATAATGTGACTTGAGTGGGATATAGGCTCGCTGATTGACATTACCAGGCTAGCATAGGGGAAGGACTGGTTGTTTAGCTTACTGCCAAGATAATATGACTTGGCTGCGATATGGTGTCGTGGCGATCGGCAATACTAGGATAGGGTACGAAATGATTGTTTGGCCCAATGTCAAGATAATATGAATGAGCGTGAAATCCGGTCCCTGTGATTATTACTAGGGAAAGGGATAGTTATTTGGTCTAGTGTCAGGATAATGTAACTGGAGTGGGAGATCGGATCCTGGTGATTGACATTACTAGGATAGGATAGGAAAGGACTGCTTGTTTGGCCCAGTGTCAGGATAATGTGACTTTGATGGGATATTAGGTCCTGGTCATTGGCATTACTAGGAAAGGACAAGGACTGGTTGTTTTGGTCAATGTCAGGATAATGTGATTGAGTGGGATGTCGGGTGAAAGTGGTAATTTGTTATTGTATATACATATATATATATATAGTTTTTTTCATTAAATAAGTCTTTTGTCACCACTGGTGCATTTAATTGGTATTCTCGCAATGTGACAATACAATTATTTACTAAACAAGCTACACGTACTGCAAAATAAAGCCGTTAAAATATGTCTCCAAGTACACAAAAGATATCCTACAATAGAACTCCACAAAAATGCAACGCAACACTATTAATAAGTAGACGGGAAATGCACCTGAAAACACTAGCACACCACTCCACCACAAAATCAGGTTACACAGTAACCCCCCACAGGGACACTAGGCACATGGCGGCCCCAATACTACTGACAGAAATGAGTAACACACAAATCTATGAGATAAGTGTACTGGCCTTGGCAGCACATGCCTGGAATAAACAAAACACAAAACAACTGGCAATCCGTAACCTTGACCACTACAACAAATTCCTAAATAAAACAACTACTTACTGACACAGCAAAATCACACCTGCCCCTGAGCGTTATCACTGCTTGCTGTGTACTGGCCCAAAATAGCAAAAGACAGGCCAGAGGAAATGGTACGTTTTAAAAATAGGACAATTAGCGCTCCTAAGTACAAAGGAAATCAGGAAAGCTATCACCACATGGCGCAGTCCACTTGGGTATGTGTAATGGCACTAACCAACACAGAAATGGACAGGCCACAGTCATGCATCTGATCCACCATGAAATACAAAATGGCTAAGCAAACAACACAACCATCCCACCTGGTCACAGTCCTAAGGGGTGTTCTGGCACACTAGTGCACTATCTAAGGACAGCGCTCGGGTGAAAGGATGCTGTAACAAAACAAAATGGGATGGTATCCTCTCCCGCAAGCCTGCATGACCCCCAAGTAGATGTACATAGGAGGCTAAGGTATCATACTCAGACTATAAAAAAACTCTTGAAAAATACTAAAAAACTAAAACCCAAAATTGCAAAAGGCTGGCCTGAGCAGAAAGAGGTAAACACTCGTGGGACCAGACCAAAGCAGTGTTTACACGGGCGAGTTAAAACGCTTCATATAAACCACTTGTCTAGATCGATTTACATTTGCCGTGTAAACGTGACGCTGTGGCGTTTTAGGGCTGAATCGATTCATATTATTCGCTTTATATAAACCACTTAGCAGGGTGGTTTATATGAAGCGAACTAGCTTAAGCACGTCACACGCATGCGCAGTCAAGACCTCAGTTTGTTGACTTTCCGGTTGATCAAAAGAGCATATTATAGAATTTGGTCTATGAAACCGCTAGCTGTGCACAGATATTTTTTTCATCATTTATTTCTAGGGTTTCACTGCCCAGCAGAAGTTTTGACCGTTCCAAACCAATACGATTCAGTCCATAGATATCTAGGTCGAACCCACACTCTCTCGTGGCGACGTCGACGAACCCAAACTGGTGCTGGTTAGTCTGGACTTGCTCATGCGCAGATATCGATTTCCGCCTTAAACCGCTCTGTGTGTAAACAGGCCCCTAATTCGCTTCATATAAATCGCTTTGCCTAATTCGCTTTACAATTGCCCGTGTAAACACGGCTCAAGACAGCACCACAGATATCCAGTGTTGAAAACAAGCACCTTTGCGGGAGCTTATACATTATGGGCAGAGTAGACAGATACCTTGTCCAAAAAAAATAAAGAGTGTTTGTTTGTTGGAGTTTTAGGTCCTGGCAACATCTGAGGTCATATGAGGACATGCAAGTATAATGTGAGGTTGGGCATGCTGGGAGCCTAGGTGGTGAAATGGTTAGCACACTGGCCCGGAAGGCCTGGAATGCAAAGAGATGTGGGTTTGAGTCCCGCTCTAGGCACAATATTTCCCATTTTCCTCACCCCCATGACAATATAATATATATGATATATAATATATGATGTAATACGATATATATGTGAAGCATAATATAAATTGTATATAAATGGGTAGCGGAATTCTAGGAGCTCAATATTTGAATCACCATATTATATTATACATGGATTAATGTCAAACCTGCTGTGCCTACTGGTGCGACTGCTGGTTTCGGAAAAACCCGTTGCGTCACTACCCTGTATCAAAGACCCTATAATACTAAGACGGCTCACTCAGCCTGTACTGTGTAATCAAAATGATCAAACCCATCACTTGGTGCGCTGGCTGTTTTCTTGGTTAAACAGGTGCTATATTATATGTATAAATGTATATATGAATCTGAAAGTTGTGTGATGAAGGCGATGCTGATAATGATGTGTATTTGTTCATAGCAATTTCATATTGATGTATATTCATACTTACCTATCTCATGTGTAATATAATTGTATGTGTTTACATGTGAAACACCAACCAGCAGCTGGGCTGATCAAACCCACCACACGGTGGCACTGCAAAATTACATTACCATGGGAGAGATAGGGAGTGAACCGTCTTAGTATTATAGGGTCTTTGCCTGTATTGGTGCATCTCACAGTGGCCACAGCCTACTCTGGCCTGGCATTTAGTTTGCTTACTGGCAGACTATAACTGAAATTAACATGCTTAGGATAACCAGTACCATATGACATTTCTGAAGACCGCAGAATTGCTAATAGCTGGTTCGTTATATGCACTTTGGTAATTGGGGTAATATTTAATCAGGGTAATAGACTGCTTAGGGGTGGGGGGGGAGGGGGTTCTCCGGCTAGTACAGTTTGTGGCCACCAGGTGAAACTGCAGATCTCTCAGTCTGCACTGCACTGCACCGTTTTCTGTATAGGCGGGTGATATTTGATGTTGAGGGAGAGGGAGCGTGCTCTACAGTGCGTCCCTGGTATAGGCCTTCAATGGCCGACACCTGTAAGAAATACAGGGACCGGGCCCATTATCCGGCAAGCTTGGGACCGGAAGTGGACCGGATTTCTGGATTGTCCTGTTTTCTGGAGACAGCCTAAATATATACAATGTACTTAAGATATAAAATGAGCAATACAATATAAAGAACTAAATTGTATTTAACAGATGTAACACTGTACTTAAGATATAAAATAAGCAATAAAGGGTAAAATAGTAAATTGTATTTAACAGATATAACACTGTACTTGAGATATAAAATAAGCAGTATTAGGTCAAATACTAAATTGTATTTAACAGATGTAACAATGTACTTAAGATATAAAATAAGCAATAATAGGTAAAATACTAAATTGTATTTAACAGATGTATCACTGTACTTAAGATATAAAATAAGCAGTAATAGGTCAAATACTAAATTGTATTTAACAGATGTAACACTGTACTTGAGATATAAAATAAGCAATAAACGGTAAAATACTAAATTGTATTTAACAGATGTAACACTGTACTTAAGATATAAAATAAGCAATAAACGGTAAAATACTAAATTGTATTTAACAGATGTAACACTGTACTTAAGATATAAAATAAGCAGTAAACGGTAAAAGACTAAATTGTATTTAACAGATGTAACACTGTACTTAAGATATAAAATAAGCAATAAACGGTAAAATACTAAATTGTATTTAACAGATGTAACACCGTACTTAAGATATAAAATAAGCAATAAACGGTAAAAGACTAAATTGTATTTAACAGATGTAACACTGTACTTAAGATATAAAATAAGCAGTAAACGGTAAAAGACTAAATTGTATTTAACAGATGTAACACTGTACTTAAGATATAAAATAAGCAGTAATAGGTCAAATACTAAATTGTATTTAACAGATGTAACACTGTACTTGAGATATAAAATAAGCAATAAACGGTAAAATACTAAATTGTATTTAACAGATGTAACACTGTACTTAAGATATAAAATAAGCAGTAAACGGTAAAATACTAAATTGTATTTAACAGATGTAACACTGTACTTAAGATATAAAATAAGCAATAAACGGTAAAATACTAAATTGTATTTAACAGATGTAACACTGTACTTAAGATATAAAATAAGCAGTAAACGGTAAAATACTAAATTGTATTTAACAGATGTAACACTGTACTTAAGATATAAAATAAGCAATAAACGGTAAAAGACTAAATTGTATTTAACAGATGTAACACTGTACTTAAGATATAAAATAAGCAGTAAACGGTAAAAGACTAAATTGTATTTAACAGATGTATCACTGTACTTAAGATATAAAATAGCAATGAAAGGTAAAAGTCTAAATTGTATTTAACAGACACAAATTAATTCCCTATCTAAAGCAGGGTCTCTTTCATCTTTATTAATCCACTTATATTCTGAAAATATAATATATAGTATCACATATACAGTATAATGTGAAACTAGCCAGTTTTTAAAAAAGCCGGTGTTCTGGCAATTCCGTATTTCTGGAAGCCGAATAAGAGGTTTGGTATCTGTACAATATGTGCGCCATGTACTTTTCTAACTTCAGGTTTATCCTGATGCTATTTGTGAAGCAGTTACATTGTTTACATACACTTGTTAGTGAGCTATTATTGAAGCTGTCAATTTTGGGGGAAACTGAAACTGGTTTTCAGCATTTTCGTATGTGAAGCCCATGCCATTTCGCCTGGGAATTGGAAACTGTGCCTCAGGACCATCCCATTCAGTATGTGTGATATGCTGTTTTCTGTTAGGTTAACTTCTGTTCATTCATTAAAGGCCCGGTCACATACACATTAGTGGGCGTAGTTGAAAGTAATGGGGGCTAATGTAGTTCAACGTAGTTCAACATAGTGCAACATAGTGCAAAGTACCGGCATCCATACTTCTCCGTGATGAGAACGTGATAAGAATGTGTGTGGGCCGTGAGTTCCGATTTAAGCTTTGGACATGTTCAAAAGAGAGGTACGTTTGAGGTAGACATATCCTCCGTGATGATAACATACTCTATTGTATGCTAGAGTACGCACTCTAGCATACTTCTTAATGTACTCTAGTGTACTCTAGCATACCCTAGCATACTTTGACCTGCAGAAAACCTTGGCCGTTCGGCCATGCTCACATAGCCGGTAGTGGACGAAGTTGAACAGAGTGGAGGGTAACGTAGTTCAACATAGTTCAATGTAGTTGGATGTCCCGGGATCCTTACCTTAGCGTACCAGGATCCATACCATAACATACCGGGATCCATACCGTAAAGTATTTATTTGTACTATTAGGTGGGTGATCAACCAAAACTTGCCGTACCTTAATGTAGTTTAACATAGTGATAGCACGTTTCACCCATGTTAATCTATCTATGGATCACTACGTCCACTACTGTGTATGTGAGCGGGGCTTGACAGTTCATTTTCATTTACTGACTCTGCTTATTGTTCCATCACTACTCCTGACTGAACAGGGTGGCAAAATCAGTAAGAGCGCTGGCTGGCTTCCAGAGTTATTGCGATTGTCATCATCATCATCATCATCATCATAATCATAATCATAAAGCAATAGCACTTGACGCGATTGCTGAATCGGTAGAGTGCAGGCTTTCCATGTGGAAGGTCAGGAGTTGGAATCCTGGTCGAGTCAACCAATGACTTACAAAATTGCTACCTAGCCTGGCGCTCGGCATTCCTAAGATAGGGGGAGGACTGGTTAGCTCAGTATCAGGATAATGCGACTGAGTGGGAAATCAGGTCATGGTGCCATCAGCCTGGTCTCCCAGTGGGGCAGCACTGTAAAGCCGCCATGAGTGCACACTGTCACATGTCGGTACCCATCCTAATATTATTACCGTTATAAATATATTTTGCCAGGATGTAAAGAAACCTCAAAGAAACTAAAGCGATAGCGTGAATAAGTGACAAGTCACACTGCAATGTTATCTTCCCAGACATCCATACATTATTGCGTGGGTGTGGGATGGCGACGCAGTAGGGAAGATTCAATTTGTTACCTTTAGGTAGCAATAATTAAAGTTGCAGTAACTAGATATGAGATGGAAGGTCCAGCTTAGTGTCTACTCTAGATAGCTTGTTTATTGGAGTTTTACATCTTGGCAACATTTAAGGTCATATCAGGATGGGTTGACTTGTGACAATGCACACGCATGGTGACTTTATAGTGCTGTCCCACTGGGAGATAAGGCTTCCCATGACCCGATATACTGCTCAGTCACATTATCCTGATACTGAGCTAGCCAGTCTTGCCCTATCTTAGTATTGCCGACCGCCAGGCTAGGTAGTGACAAGTATTAATTGTGTAAGTCATTGGTTTGAGTCGGCCGTGTTTCAAACTTCTGAAAGTTCCACATAGGAAGCCTGCGCTCAACTGCTTCGGCCACCGCATGTGGGTTAATGTGGATAGACAGATGAATGAAAGCTTTAGCTGTTCCTCCCAGTTCTGCTAGCTGAGCGAATAATTCAATACTTTATTTAACCCAATTAGAGTAATGCGGTATGATGAGTGTTTCAATATGAAACAATTAGAACCAATACAGCTGCTATTCAAAAGCATTCAGGTCACTTTGCAAAGAATTCTAGACGCAGTTTATTCTTATGGTAGATACTGATTGTTGTGAACCAATATATAAGGCATAAGATTGTAGTTGTAAACAGATCACACTTGATATTCCTGCACTGTCAGTGCCTGACTGTCAGTGCGTCACTGTCAGTGCCTGATTGTCAGTGTCTCACTGTCAGTATCTAATTGCCAGTGTCTAACTGTCAGTAGGGCCTACTTGACTGTCAGTTCCTGATTGACAGTACATGACTGATAGGGCATGCCTGTCAGTGCCTCACTGTCAGTACCTGGCTGCCAGTGTATCACTGCCAGTGCCTCGCTGTCAGTGCCTCACTGTCAGTGCCTCCCTGCCAGTGCGTCATTGTCAGTGGCTCACTGTCAGTGCCTCACTGTCAGTATCTAACTGTCAGTACCTGCCTGTCAGTTCCTGATTGACAGTACCTGACTGATAGTACCTGCTTGTTAGTTCCTGATTGGCAGTACCTGACTGATAGTGTATGACTGTCAGTACATCACTGTCAGTACCTGGCTGTCAGTGTATCACTGTCAGTACCTACCTGTCAGTGGCTCACTGTCAGTGTATCACTGTCAATGCCTCACTGTCAGTACCTCATTGTCAATACCTCATTGTCAGTGCCTCATTGTCAGTACCTCTCTGTCATTGTCCCACTGTCATGTCTCATTTTCAGTGCCTCACTGTTAGTACCGACACTTTCAGTGCCTCACTGTCATTGCTTCCCTGCCAGTGCCTTACTCTCATGCCTCACTGTCAGTGCACCACTGTCACTGCCTGCACTGTCATGCCTCACTGTCAGTGCCTCAATGTCAGTACTTGCACTGCCATGCATCACTGTCACTACCTCATTGTCAGTGTCATAATAGTATTTTGTAGTATTATGGCAAATATGTTGTTGTAACAATGACATCTACCCTTGAACCGCGAGGGTTGTTGGGGCACCACAAATGAGTGTAACCAGTTTTCTCCATTTTCCCCTTTTCTCCGCTGCCCTCAGGGACTTGCTGAACCCCGGCAAAGAAGTTACCCCGATTTGATCGTGCATATCCAACTTTTATATGGACGCGAACACTAGGGGGGAGTAAAGAGGACTTTTTTTCTATTAAAGTCCGACTAATAAAACATATTAAATGACAAATAAACATGGAAGCAATACACATGGAAATAAACTAACATAATAATGAAGCAATAATGTGTGCGCGCACTGCCCCTGTGGGCGGTATGCGCGAAAGAGTTTGTTGGTCAGTTAATTGTTATTAATGTCCCGGTGCACCTGCCACCTGCCGCGAGACATTGCGCACCGGCCCGCTGGCGGGTGGGTGGCGCGCCCCCCCCCCCCACGCGCCTAGCGTCCCTGCCCCTGCCCCCGCCCCTTTCATTTGAAAAGGGAGGGTGGGAGTGGTAATCTCCGTCCTTCGCCATGGCGGATTCGCGCAATGCCGGCGGAGGTTGGCGTAGGCAGCAGCCAAAAATGGCGGCTAAGCAGCTTTCGATCGTGGACAATTGGTCTTCCTCATTCCATCGCTGCTTGCCCTATCCTAGTAATGCCGAGCGCCAGGCTAGGTAGCGACAAGTATCAACTTTTAAGTCATTGGTTTGACTCGGCCAGGGTTACAACCGCAAATTCGAATCTCACGACCTACGAGAAAGGGAGGCGGACCCTCAACTAACTCATCCGGCCATCGGATCTGGTTTGTTCTTTCTTTGGGGGAAAAATGGCCAAAAACCTAACAAATAAATAGAAATAAATAGAAATAAATAGAAAGAAATAGAAAGAAATAGAAAGAAATAGAAAGAAATAGAAAGAAATAGAAAGAAATAGAAAGAAATAGAAAGAAAGAAAGTAAAATATATATAAAGAAAAGCAGTTGGGATAATGTGTGGAAGTTAATCACGGTAGCTATAAGGTTCTGGGAACTAATTAAGATTTACAGATAGGTAGCTAATGTGTTTCAGACAGCACTTGCCCCCACTTTACTTAACTCACCCCGCCCCCCGCCCCCCGCCCCCCGCCCCCCGCCCCCCTACTCTAAAGTACTATAAACCAATGGGGTCCTGCTGGGGCAGTGGTTAATTTACATACCACGCGCATTACCAGCAACTCCTCTAGTGGATAAGGCTTAAGAATGCTCCTCAGAACTTATTGAGGATTTGCGTGTGACATAGGCATCACACTACTCCTGCATCGTGGTTGGATAGAAGCAGTTCATTCTGCTATCAAGTGTATGTAAGTAAAACATAAAGCACAAATCTATTCACTGCTACGATCTAATTATGTTATTTAGAATCATGAATATTCAATCAGGGGTTGAAATAATGTTATTTATGAGAATAGCTTACTCAAAAAGTGAAATTCGGTCAAATTATACTGCAGTTGGTTGGTGAGTATAATTCAAAATGACAATGTAGTATAATTGTGGAGCGTTATTAAAGTTGCATAGTCCGATAAAAGTATCT